>OY728146.1:550474973-551074973 GCA_963277665.1 Viscum album
TAATTCCAACAACAACTATTGGATTAAATGGTAAAAATATATTCTAATCTCACTTTAAAACAAATTCAAAAGATAATCTAATCATATAAACAAATTAGATTTAAAAGAGGTTTTGAATTAAAATACAACATTTTTCACTATTTATTAAAAAATTGAACTTTTTCGGAAAAATACCAAAAATTTACACAAAGTAAATTTTGATGTCCCGATTCTAAAGCAAAATTTTATTTTTTCAAATATAACACATAAAATTGTCAAAAAGTTGATTTAAAAGAGGTTTGCCATCACAAGGCGGTTAATCGACCTTTTAAAAAATATTAGAATGTTTACGCTTAAAATTGGATTCATTCGCATTTTTAATCCTCTAAAATTTACTGTAAAGAGTAAAAATATTTGACAAACATATATAATAATTTTTTAGTTAGTTATGTTCATTCCCTCCATTACAACGGCTAGGAGTTAACTACCATTTAAATAATATTATTTTATTATTAGAGTGCAACGTAAGATTCCCAAGAAACTCATTGTTGTGTATTGGGTATGCCATCGATCATAGAATCCCCTTTAAAGTAATATTTATATTTTATTCAAAAATATGGATAAATATAAAAATGTCATATTCTTTATTTACCTGGGGTGTTACATTAACCATAAGTGGGGAAATCTTCATGGTATTTATAAATAAATCAAATATGGTATTAGGTTGTGTAATGATGGGAAATAGTAAATTGATAGCCAAAAAATCATTAAAAATGAATTTTCAAGAGAAAATAAATCCAATGGTTGATATTTAATTGATGGTTATGATCTTCATAATGAAAATATGGTGGAATTCTCTCAATGGGGAGAAGTGTGGGAAATATATGGATCATAATATCCCCAAATATATATTCACATTTATAGATCTAAATATGCACCTATGAAGTTCTTTATAGCTCATAACGATTTTTGACAACTCAATCCACTTCCATTAAGGTAAATTAAATAAAGTGGTAGATAATCTATGTAGAAGGGATCCAACTTCCTTATCAATTTTGATAATAAATAAGGAACCAATATTATTATACTTTTAAAGGATAGTCATCATAATCATAAATGATGAAACATCATCATTCCTATCTCAAATGATAGGTCAACCATCCATTTTATTGAATATAAAGGATACTCAAAGAAATGATGTAGAAATTTAGAAAATGTAAAAGCTACCAAAAATGGGAAGTCCTTGGAGTCGAAATTTAATTAGTATGGAGTTATAATATTTGGGACATGACTATGAATACCATCCAATATCATGATAATGAAGGTGATTTTGAATGATTTAGAAATATTTCCCTTCCCTATCCACCAAGGTACCAAAAATACATTTTGAGATGACTAGGAGGAATATTTGTTGGATAATATGAAGAAGGATATCGTGGAATACACATCAATGTTTCTAGTATTTCTGCATGTGAATTTTGAAAGGAAATAATCTATGGGAATGAGGCAATCATTACCAAAACCAACATATAAATTGGAAAACATCACCCTTGAATTTTTTACTAGTATTCTAAAGTCATCAAGAGGAAATAATGCTATATGGTTTTTTATAGATCATCTTACAATGTCTGTTTACTTCATTAAAATTTTAGAGGACCCCTCACAAAATTAACTTTAACATATATACATTAGAGAAGTGGTGAGGTCGTATGGAGTACCATTATCAATTGTATCTAGTCTAGATATAATATTTACCTTCAATTTCTAGATGATTATCCAACAGGATAAAAGAATAAAGATTAAACTTCAATATGGTTTATCATTACCCAAAATTATTTCTAGTCTTAGTGGAAAATTCAGACAATATAATAAATGTTTAGAGCATGCTCGATAGTCTTAAAGTTAGAATTGGATGATCCTCTTAACTTGGTTGAGTTATCATAAAATATCATCTTTCAATAAAATATCCAAATTACTCTATATGAATTCTTTTATGGGAAATTATTTATAATACATTAACACTAGGATGAATTTGGTGAATTCATGATGTGTGAAACAGAAATAGTCGAGGAAATGGTAGAAAAGGTCATGACCTTCTATCATCATATTAGGGATTCCCAAAATCGACATAAGATCTACACCAATAATCTTCAATGGGACCTAAAGTTTGAGGTTAGAGATAAATTATTCCTCTACATATCTCTATGTAAGAGAGTCATATGATTTGGAAGGAATGGAATGCTAATTATCAGGTACATCAACCCCTTTGAGAATATTGACCATCTTAGAGATGTGGCCTATCGCATTGTACTTCCACCAACCATGGATCAAGTACATTTTGTATTCCTCTTATCCCTATTAAGGAAGTACAAACTAGATCCATCACATGTACTAAATTCAAAGGTGTTATGGTTGGAAAATGACCTCTCTTATGAGGAGAAGCCGATAAATATCTTGGACCATAAGGATAATGTTCTACACAACAAGACAACTCACCCAATCAAATTACTATAGAGAAACCATAAGTACGAGGAGGCAGCATGGGAGCAAAAGGAATCCATGAAATAGAATTTCTCATACCTATTTTCACAAAATAATGTAAATTAATATTTCAAGTTTGAAATTTATTAAGGTGACATAATGTGACCACCCAAAATTTCATCAATGGAAATGCCCTTCTTATAATTATTCCATTTTGTATAATGAACATAAATTATATAGAAAATATAACAAAACATTATTCTCATAAATGAAGATTGATACATTAGTTAGAAACTAAACCAATAAGAATTCAAAATATTACAATGGTAAAAAATAGAAAATAAGATATGTAATATATGAAATTTCGGATCTACTCATTCCTTTGAAAAAACCACACATGGAATCAAGGATATAGAAATAAAACATAATGTTAATAATAAAATATTCATTTTGAAGAATAAAGTATATATATAACCTTGAGAAAAAATAGAAGTGAAGGAATAATGAATAGAATAATGAGTATTTATAGAAATTAAGTAACTTATATTACTGTTATAAATGTAACCTTTGGAATAGTAATCTATCCATTAGAATAATTACATGACCCATGGAATAGTGACCTAGATATCATAATAGTAATCTAACCATCTTGAATAGTAACATAACTTCTAGAACCATAACCTTTCATATTTAAATTTAAATTAATATTTAGGTTTAATATAAAATTAAAATATGATATATTTATGTCATGGTATAACAAAATAAAAGTATAAAAAATGATAAATTAACTGATGGTATTTTTCTAAAATATAACTGTTTTTATTCCAATTTTATAATGAATATAATGATTTAAAATTTTTTTTTTCACAAAATGGATTCATAAATTAATATTATTTTTTATAATAATGGTATGATAATTTAATGAGACCATAAGTAATTTTTTAACTATTTCGAAAATTACTCAAAATATTAAAATCAGCCTTTTTCAATTTTATAAGGCTTTTCATTAAAATATAAATTTATCATATCTATAAAAAATTAATGAAATGGGTTTATGTTTTAAAATATTCACATCAAAATATGGTTTTGGTGAGTTTTTGGAATTTTTTTAAAATAATTGAATATTTTGTTAATAGTGAAATACTATAATTTAATGTATTTATCATTATAAGGAAAATAAATGATGTTTTTAGTCATAGAAGATTTAAGAACCCATTATATTGAAATAAAATTAATAATTTACTATATTTGTTAATATGAATGACTAATTTTGATATTTTTGAGCTAAAACAATAAACTAATGAATATTATATACGAAAACACCCCTCTCCTCCACTAATTAATATCACCCACTACCCTCACACCTTCTAAGCATTGATACCCTCCAAATATATGTCAAAACCACTCCTCCCCAATCTCCATCGTATCATAGTTTTACTGGTCACACCAAAATACCAACTACAAGTCCCTCAATGTGTCCTTCAAGAATGTGATATTCTAGAGGCAATATTCTCCAATGGCCTCTTTTAAAATATGTTCTTCCCTTCCCTTCTCCTCACTTACGTAAAAACATATAATAATATCTCAAGTGTGATTGATATACATTAATTTTATCTTATAATGGAATATATGTTGTCCACCCCATTCTCATCACCTCTTATTCATGGAAAAATGAAACCATTGCCAATATTCTATCAATTAACCAACATCATGGATGATTAGTTTTCATTTTCCACTAGTGCCATTATAGATGGAATAAATTCACATATAACTGTTAAAAATAACTAATTATATATATTATATGTGTTTTTATAAATCTTGAATGAATACATAACCATAAAATTAAATAAATCAAGACTATTTTGTGATTGTTGTAATAAACTAAACCTTTATCATTAATGAATTTACTAAATAAAAAACATATATTAGGAAATGAACTGATATATGAGACAACTAAATCATATTAATGTGAATGAATACCATTTCATCTCAAATATATAGTAGTATTCAAATTCAATAAAAACTTCCATAAATATATATATAATCACCGACCATGAAACTCGGAAACAAAAGCTTTCAGAACAATGAAATTGAACATTATATATCATTAAAATGGTTATAAATTAATATAATAAAATTAAAATAAATAAAATATATATGTAAAATGTCATTAATTATTTAACTAATTAATATAATTTTATTATACAAGACCATACGTTAAAGTGCAGAATGAATTCAGACATAAGGTAAGGGATCTCTTCGAACCTACCATTTTTCTTTAGGTTACACTTTCTCTCTATTTACCTTAAGTTATCTATTAGTTATTCTTATATAAAACTTCAATATTCGGTATATATTTACCAAAAATATATAATAATTTTATGAAATATTTCATGGTTATAAAAATACATGTTTTAGAAGGTTCCCTTCCCAATTACTCTCGATAATAAAACCTCATATAAGGGAACATCTCAGTTTCTTAACCCTTTTATATTACTCTCCAAAAAGTGTCTTAATCCTCCCATTTTTTCTATAACCAGATATTTTAAAATATAAAATATTTTAGTTTATTGCTGGTTTTATGGAATAATTATTATTTTATCCTCTTCAAATACACTATATTTTTTACCTAAAACCATGCATAAATCTCTCAATTCTAAAGTTTCTAACCACTATTTTCATGTTTTCACTTTAGTTGTACATAATTCATCATGATATATAATTATTTTTAATTTATAAATTTCTTTTATTTATTTAAATAAAACTTTTTTAGATACCATTTTGATACTTCCATTGTTTATTCTTTATTAAATGATTACAAAACCCATTTATATCTATGGTGAACCCTAATGTTTATTCCTTATGATTAAATTAGTTAAATGGAAAACATATGAAAATACATATTATTATGGGTTCAAAAAAATATTTCTCGTAGTAATTTGGAAATGTTTTTGTCTCATAATAAGTTATGTACAGGATTAGGGAGTAAACCTTGTAGCAACCCTGACACCAGATTCATGGAGTTGGTTCCCAGAACCATTATATATTTATAAGACAAAAGGAAACTCATCCTGAAGGACCGATCATTTTAGCAATTTTGGATAACTAGATTAATACATCATAACTATTTTACATTTGGAGTATATAATTAAATATAATAAACAGAAAAATAAAATCCTCATCATCCTTGAAATCTAATTCTATGAATTCATCTTCACATCCAGGGGGAAGGAAAAAAAAGGGTAATCTCAAATGATCAGTCAGGGTTATGTAAAAAGGAATATATCATAAATAAATAAAAAATCATCATCATTACATGGAAAATAACTGAAACATTTTCTAAAAAATAAATAAATTGATCATAATAATGCATGAATAAAAGATGATTAAGTAATTCCATATAAATAATCCCATGATCCTGAAACATGACCATGGATATTATAACTAGTTGATTAATTTTGTGGAATAATAATAGTGATGTAATTAATAATATTTTATGTATTAAATGTCAATATATATCCTCAAGATAGTTAATGTCAAGATCTATCCTCGATATATTTTATGTATGTTGGTAGAGACTTGTCTGATTTGGCCAACCGATTCATCTCACAGGACTATTGATGCAATGAAGGTCTTACATTAAATGGCCACAACCCCATGTAATACTAGTAAAAAAACTTTATCATATATATAATAATAAATTTAAATCATAAAAAATTTGTCCGCTCAAGTTTCTATATGGAGTAAGGAATACGGATGCATCGATATTTCCCCCACTAAATCATATAACATTCAAAGTTAACACCATATTTAATAATGATATAAGGATTTGGAAATAATCATACCAATAATAAAACAATATTAATTTAAAAATAAATTTAGTTTCTAATTAATAATGATTAAAAGAATGTTCTTTTATACCGATAATATTAACAATCACAAAAGGAATTGAGAGTGTAAGACAAATTTTATGACTTGGTAATTATCGATTCAAATACCGTTAAATTAGATAAATCAAATTGAAACTTATAATACCATCAATTTTGAATTAATAATGATATTAAATGTCAAATAGATATTATATACTAGACATAAAATCGAATTTTTTTATTACAATAAATAACTCTCAGTTGAATGTTAATTGAGACGAAATTACATACCTTATGCTTCCTTTTGGTTGTAATCTCTTGAAAATTATATTAAATGGTTTTAATCAATTTATTAACTTATAATAGAAACATATTAATATTTATAATATAATATATTTTCCTTTAATTACATCTTATGACATATTTGTTAGCAATCATTCATTATTTTCCTTGTTTCCAGGGTTAATTTCCATGTTTTTCGAGTTTGTTTTGAATTTTTTTTATTCCTGGTAATTATACCATGATTTAGTCATTTTAAAATATAAAATATTACTTAAATTTCATATATAAATAAATTATATGTGTTTAGTGTAATCCATAAAATTTGGTTTTAGGAAATGAAATACATCATTCCAGAAGACAGTAGGTCTTAAGTATGCCTGAACGTTGTTTCCATTTCCTTGTCATATTAAAAGAAATAAAATTAAATGATATATATATATATATATTAATGTTCTATTATTATTTCATATATATGACATATATGTTTTATGAAAATAGTCTTTAATAAAATCCATGTAATTATATGAGGAATCACATCGTTTCATGAGGCGGCAGTGCACCGTATACACGAGCGCCGATGTCATTTACCCAAAAAATGAAAATAATGAAGGTATGTGTGATGTAATTATTACATAATAATGATAACATGATGAAAAAATATATATTAAATATAAACTAAAAATCCCTCATTATTACCAACCTTTAAAAGTGGTAATGGAGAAAATGAACAACATCGGTTCTCCAGGTGGTAGTTCGCCATACAAATAAATGATGATTATGGAACCCATTTGATAGAAGTGAGTTAATTTTTAAGTCACACAATTAAAATAAAAAAATTATTAGTATATTTGATATCTGTGGATTATTATTTATGTTTATTATAATAATAATTCTATTAGGTGGAGGAGGATTTAAAATAAAAATGATTTTAGAATAACATTACTTATTCTTCAAGTATCCACCATATGATTGCACTAAAAATTTAGAATTTTTTCTTTATAAACAAAATAAGTAATATATAATTATGGTAGGTATTTTTTAGTCATTATTTCGTATATTTTTTTTATCTAAATTACATGAGAGGTGTTAATATGGGATGGTTGTGAGTTCCCTTTTATAGTTGAGGTGGAGTGGAATTCTTATAAATTGTCAATAGTATACACTATTGGGAGGTCTCCCATACATCATGTGGATAAAATATAGATAATTAATGGAGTGTAAGTATCATATGGTTGATTCACACCTCTACGACATAATATAAAATATATTTTAAACACAAATCCCTTAACTCCTAAGTTTTCTTATATTACCATTTTTTTTCATTACGTAAACTAGTTTTATAACCAATGTAATTTATCCTTTAATAGAAAATTATAGTGAGAATTATTATTAAATTTAAAACCACTTATTTTAAATATTATATATAATTTATAAAATACATATCCCTTCTGCTTTAAAATTTTATTTAAACACAAGCACATGTAACATGCAGAAAACTCAATATAATCATAAACGTGCTAACCAAGTTTTTTACTATTTAGTGGCCAATATAATAATTATAATAGAATAAGTTTTCAAGTAATGGAACATATATATATTTATTAATATTGAAAAATAAATTTAAATAATATATTATTTTTAATAATTTTAAATCTATTAATAAAATATCATTAATTATAAGATATTATTAATGTCAATTTTGACATTATTCATTTAAATTGAATTTAAAAATATGAATAAAATAAAGAAATTTGAATAATCTAAGTTAATAGCTATGTAAAATTACATATACATATTGAAAAATAATTTAGCATAATAATTCACTAAATTTACATCAAATCTAATATATTTATTATCAACTATATCATTTAATTTTTAACTAAATAATTATTGTTATGGAATTTATTATACATTTTATGTAAATATTCCCTATGTAAAAAATAAAGATAAATTATTATTTTAACAAAAACTAATTTATATTTAAAAATAATATATATGTATATATATATTGACCAATACGTATTTTCTCCCTATCACAAAGCTTTATCTATATATTAAAATCCAAGATGGTTCCTTTTTTGTGTTTATCATTAATAAACTTATTATATAGGTCACTTTCAAGGAAATATGTCCCTAAAACACCTAAAAATGATAAAAAAGTCCCAAGATTCAATAAAATTCCATTAAATTGGTTTTTAACAAATTTTATGTCATTATTACACCATATATTTTTTGTTTAACCACTATGTAAACTCATTTTACCTTAATCTATATAAATAATTTTCATTTTTTCCTTTATTCATTATGGGAAAAAATTAATTGTACATTATTAAAGATTATCAATAATTATTATACCAAATATATAATTCATTTTTCTTAATTAAACTCAAAAAATAGACATAATTTAATTTAAAATTAATCTCATAGATGTGATCAGAATGTGGGTTTTTAAAGTGCAAATGTTCTAAAGTTTACAAAGATTTTATATCTAAATTAATTATGACAATGATTCCAATTGACTAAATTTTTCTAATAGATTTATAATTGATTTTTATACAAAATAATAATTCAAAAAATAATTTAACAATATAAATTTTTTAAACAAACAGAGTGTTGTAAGTTAAAATCCAATATTTTTCACTATTCATCCAAAAATGAATGTTCTCAGAAAAATAACAAACATACACCCTAATATAATTTTTATATTCTTATTTTAAAAAATGAAGTTTATTTTTTCACATAAATTTTCTAAAAGTTCTAAATTTTAATTTTAAATTATGTGCACCAAGAATTATTAAAATGTCTTTTAGAAAAATGTTGTTTCTTCGGAAAATATTTCTTTGTTATTTTGAACGACTATTATCCAATTTATAATCTATATATAACTAATAAATGTTTGAAAAGTATATCTTTTAACATGTTATTTAATATTATTTAAATGCTCTATTCCAATTTATAATCAATTACTATCATATTTAATAATAATTTTAATAATATATTTTTCTTTAGTAAAACATGATCCTATGTATAACCCAAGATGATGAAGAAACTAGATATTTTATATAAAACAAGATAAAATCAGTATCATGGGTAATTTTAGATAACTTACAATTTCTTGAAAAATAATATTTGGAATAAAATGTTATTAATTTAGTATTTTTAGGATGTTACATTCTTCCCACATTAAATAAATTTTTCACTTGCAATTTAAACATGATCATGGTAATCTAGTGTTTAAAATTTGGAAATAAAATTGTTGAAAATCACACATCATAAATAAGTTAAAAAATTAATATATTAATAAGAGAAAAAGGGGATGAAAATTTTAATATGGAATAATCAAATAACTTGGTTTCTTAGTAGGATAACAAAGGTGGGAAATAAAAATATATATTTGGAAGAGAAAATAGAACTCAAATACTGATAGAGAATGATTGAGGCCATTGATCAAATAAATTGAATGATATATGGAATGTTAAGGGGATAAAATCATAAATGTTTGTGAATTTAAAATACCCTCTTACTCATTGGGTATGAATTTAATAAGATAACATTTTTGTTCAAAGATCCTTTTTCCCAAAGATGAAGAATTTATTCGGTCTCTAATAGTAGAATGAAATGTATTTAATATTTTTGTATCTAATAAGTACAATTTCATCTTTTTGTTTTAATTTGATCAATTTCCAATTCAACCATTAATCCATGAAATGAATATCCAAATTTTAAATTTTATGGCAGAAGCATTAAAATTATCATTTAGAAGATCTTATGATCCATAAAAGAGTAGCAAGATGTTCTTGATATCTTTTATAGAACCAAAATTGTTAAAAAAAAGGTATAAAATAACTCATAAAGTTGCAACTAATCTATTCTGTAAATTTTTAACCCTTCCAAAATATTATGATACAAAACATTAGAGAGAATGTCACCCAATTTCCAAAAATGATCTTATCATAAATCAGTTCCAAGGTAGTTAGTAGTATCTAATTTACTTAATTTTTATCAATCATATATATATCAAAAAATCATCACCTCAACATCAGGAAAATATAATCGATTTTATTTCCCTCAACCATGTGTTTTCTAAAAAATTATAACTTTATACTGAATCACTTTTCTTAGTACCATTAAACATATGATCTGATATCCTTAATGAAATCGTTTTTAGTACAATATTTATACATTACATAAATCATATAACCAGTACATCACGGATAAAATAACAAAATTAAATAACAATTGAATATAAACAAATACTATTGATTACTTATCTTCATGTGGAGTTGTATCATAAGCTTGACCATGATTAATTAGCCTGACTGACTGGAAATTAATTTTCATTTATTTTAAAATAAATTTTTAGGAATATATAAAAATCGTATAAGAGCATATCCTAGGGTCATTTAATTTAAAATTTGATCATAAAATCATTAAAATCAATAATAATATTAAAAGAATAAAACACCCTATATAATCCTCATTTTACTGTAGATACCATGGTATCCGGGTCTTCCTTGATAATTGACTCAAAATGATGGGCCATCATCTACCAAGTCTTGATATATTCCTCCAAATTGATCGTCTTTTTATTGAAACTGTATGCCAAGATGGGATCATGTTTTTTGCTCAATTCCCATTTCCCTTAATTAATATCAAATCAAATCATTATTTCAAATAATTGGATAACCTCGTCCTTTATAGTTTTTATATCTAAAGACCTTTTGAGAATTTCTTATTTTGAGTGGACAATGATCTCCAGATATTGTTCTTTTTATACTTCTACAGATCTAGCCATTCTCTTCATGTCATTAGTATGTACCAATTCCATATATACTAATCTATTAGGGAATTCACATATTTTCGGTTATACAAAACATATAATATCATCCACACACACTGAATCTCTTTTCACCTGATTTAATGCTTCTATCTTATCACCACCCTACTCTTTTGCTTTAGGAACACTACCCTAATCCAATTTTTTATATCCTCAAGATTAAAATTCTTATTAGGATCCAAATCCTATATATTTTAATTATATATTAGAGACATATTGTCCCCACCCTTCTTGGTTGAACATTTATCTGTGGGTTTAGGTATGTAATAATAGTCCTTACACCATTTAGATTTTTCCTCTTAAGCACTATATGACTCCTTGAGTCATGGGTTCCCTTATGCCTGCTATTTTTAAATGGGATATCAATTCCATTACTATACATACTCACAATGTTTTCCTCTAATTGATGATTATATATTTCAACACTGTTCATGTGAATCACCTCATCATTATCACTTTCCACTGAATCTACCTGGTTCTTGGAACCAGTAAACTTCCTTGTCCTATTGGAATCACCATCTGTGATTTTTTTCTTGTTGGTATCACTAACTCTAGGTTCATCTAAGGACATAAAGTTATTATGTAGCTGGGTTAAGGAAATTAAATCATACTATATGGAAGTATCCTTCTTTGGGAGAATTATTTCATCGAATTGGATCAAAGTGTTCCTAGTTATTCTAGAGGGATTCAAGCTCATATGAATAGTAGAAAAAAGTTCCTACCATTGACACCCCCCAGAAGAAACCATTTGAGTGGAAGAAACCTCAGGGAAATAAGGGTAGGGTGGAGGCTCCCACTCCACTAGCACAATATTTTTAAGTAATTCCATGTCACATCTCAATCCATAGAAGACATCAAAAACCTTTCAGGTCTGATAGCATCATCCTGATATTCGGTAAAATAGTATCACTCATTATGAGACTAGTATTTCTAGAGATACTAGTAGATTGACACTCATAAGGATTTGGTGATGAACATCTAATATAGAGGAGATGATTCTTCCCTAAATAATTCAAATTGCAGTTCTACTGAAGATGACCCAAATGATAATATGATGTACAAAAATCATACCATTTCATGAACACCACTAGTTTATGGTAATGAATCTATTAACCCACATCAATCCATACACCATCAACATGAGTCTTGAAGGTATCTACATCCATGAGAATGTGGTGTGGAATGGGGTGTCTCAAATATCTCAAATGATCATCAATGTAAAAAAAATATCATAATGAGGTTACCATACATTTGAAGAATTGATGGATTTTTCAAAAAGAAGAGGGATACCCAGAAATCTTACCCAAATCACCATGGTGAAGAAATCACACTTCTAGTGAAAATAGTAACTCTATATAATAATAAATAACAAGGAACGTTTATATAATTGAAACCCTTTAGACAACACATAAGTGAGGTTATAAATACTTGAGAAGTAATGAATAAAATTTCCTAGATCGAGCAAACTAATAATTTCTCTCCCTTACAGGGGATAGACACTTTTAAAAAATGGTTGAAGCTCTCAATAAATGGGTTTCGATTACTGAACCAATCTACTATGGATAATCCATTAATAGACGACACCTATTAGAACTCCTGAAGATATTTTGGAAGATATGGGGCCCCAAAATGAAGATATGGGACATTTAGGTAAAGATATATCTGGTTGAAGTTGGGGAGAAGAGATGGGTTAGTGAAGGGGGTAAGGTCATAAGTGACTTCCTACTTTATGCAATAGGGAGGTCAGGTGGAATGACTATTTCTTCTATATAAGGGGGATACCACCATGAACTAAGGTAGAATTATGGATGTTGAAGGGAATCACACCGTGTTTAGATTTTATAAACCTCTATTAGGTTTACCAATTATCCTCTTTTGAGTTATATTCATTTGACGCTTGAGAAAGTTATTTTTTTAGTGTCGCATCTCCTTATAGTTGAAGTATTGTACATTTGAAAAGAAAATCATTAAATATATTCTTTAATATATTTTTTCCAACCATTCTATTTTTCACATGACTCCCTCCAAAACCATATAACATGGATAATTTTTTCTCTATCTCTTTATAAAATGATATTATGTCCATATATGATGATATTGTTTGGGATACTAGTTTCCTTCGAAATATTGTTTTAAACCCATCATATAAATGATCATTCTTACACTTTCAATTTCGTGCATTAATGTTTTTCCCATTCCTTTTGGTAGAAACTATTTATAAATGATGGAAGACACTATATTGGATCATATCATTATGAAACATATTTTGTAATCCAATGTCATAACATAAATTAAAAAAAATATGCATAGCTCATCTCAAAATCCTAACCATGGTTTCATTATGGAAATATCTTTTTTAAATCCTTCAAAATGGTTTTGTAATGAAAATATGAATTAACCTAAGTGTATACCCTAGGTGTTTCAAACTATGTATGGAGTAAGGAAAAATTTTATCTACCCATTAACACTCTATTAAAGCGTAACATTCCTTTTTCTGAATTATTACCCCAGGGTACCTCTGTGCCGGAACCACATATAGTTTGAGTATCAAAATAGGGATGTATTTCTTGGAGGACCCACAAAATCGTTCCCTTATCTGAACTTTAGGATGTTCTTCTATACTTATACACAAATTAAATCATAGGGTTATGATATCCAATCTATGATATCCTAAATATAGTTTTCATGGTTTCTACTAAACTTATTTTTATACCAACTCTAGAGATTATGGTGAGCTCAAATGATAAGTAAGGATTAATTACAGCCAAATATATCATAAATAATGAAATAATCATCATCATTTAAAGTTAAATTACTTAGTATCATACAAATTAATCAATAGTTTGAGCATAATATGATAGGAATAAAAGAGTTTCAAGTAATTCCTTAAAAATAATCAAATGATCTTGAAACATGAACATGGATATTCTAACTAACAAAATAATCACTTGGAAGAAAAAAAACGATGGAATGATTAATTTTCGATGTGTAAAATATTAAGATCTATCCTCAAAAAAGTATAATTTTGGGGGTTGAAACCTATCTGATTTAGCCAATAGATTCATCTCATGAGATTACTTATGCATCGAAAGGATTAAATTAAATAGTACAAAAACCATATCATACATATCCAAAACATTTATCATATATCTAATAATCATTTTAAATATTAAAAAATATTCCTTTATCAAATATCTACATTGATTATAGGATACATATATATATGAATATTTCAATAATAAATCATACAACCTTAAAAGTAAACACCATATAGGGAAATGATATATCGTTTAGTAAATAATAATATCCATCATAAAATAATATAGATATTAAAAATAAATATAATTTCTAATTATGAATTATTAAAACAAATTGATTGTTTCAAGAGAATGTTAACAATCACAAAAGTAATTGAGATTGAATTATAAATTTTACCACATGGTAATATTCATGTCAAATCCCCTTGGATGAGATAACTAAAAGTGAAACATAAAATACCATGAATTATGAATGAATATTGATATTAAATTTAAAATGGTTAGTATATAAACCGCATAATATTGAATTGGTGCATAACAATAAATAAGTCCCGATGGAATATAAATTGTAACGAATTTACTTACTATACACTTCCTTTTTGTTCAACATTTTTATCCACATGTATAATGGTTTTAATAATTTTATTATCATATAATAAAACCATATTAATATTTATAATTTAATATATGGTCCTTTTATAACATTTTATCACCTGTTTGTTAATAATCATTCATTATTTTCATTGTTTTAGGTGTTAATTGCATGGTTATCCTATTATGTATCGACTTATTATTTTTTTGTTCCTGTTAATTAGATCATGATTTATTTATATCCAAAATTTAAAAAATATATTTTAATATCATACATATTTATTATATATATATATATTATATTAATCCATAACATTCTATGAAAGAAAATGAAATACACCATTTGAGGAGATAGTAGGTCATGCGTACGCACAAACATTGTTTCAATTTACTTATCATATTGAATGAAAGATAAATAATTACACATATATATATATATATTATCATTAAAATATAATTATTATGTCATATATATCACTTAATTTTATTAAACTCATCCTTAATACATTCCTTGTAAATTGTTATGGAATCATATTTCCTCTCGAGGCTGTAGTCCGCCGTACACACAAGTGACGATATTATATTCCAAAAAATGGAAATCATGAACTTATGTGTGGTATACTAATTAAAAAATAATAATAATGTAATAAATACCTTATATTATATATTTAAAAACAATAAATCTACAATTATTACCAATCATGAATGATAGTAATGCAAAAATGAACAACATTAGTTCATGAGGCTGTAGTCCCTTATACACCCAAATAATGATTTCATAACCCATTTGGTGCAGTGTGTGAAGTGTTAGGTTTCATATTTAACATAAAAACTTCTCTTTATGTTTAATATAATTAGGATATTATATAATAATTTTTTAAGAAGAATTTAAGTTAGTGTAAGAGAAAATATACTAAAAAATAGATTAGAAAAACATTACCTCTTCTTCGGGTAACCTCTTAGGATTGCATGAAAACCTTAAAGGATTTTATTTCTTCCCAAAATAAGAAAATTAGGATGAGTTTAGGAATTTTTTTGAGTTTTTATGGTACATCTTAGTCTATCCGTATGGATTTAGAGTTATTAATAAATAAGGGGATGGAGTTCTCGTTCATAGTTGAAGAGTGGAATCCTAGTAAATGTTAAAAAGTATTTACTAATGGGAGGAATCCCAGTATTTACATGGATCTGAGGCTGATTATTAATGGGGTGGAAGTATTATATGTTAAATACACACCTCCACCATATATTAGAACACATTTTTTTGTCATTTTGTTTCTTATGTTTTATGTTTTCTTATTTTACCATTTTTTCATTATGTTAACATGTTTTCTAACTAATGTAATCTATCCTTATAGAAAAACATTTAGGGATAATTTTTATAAAATTTGGACCCCATTATTTTTTATTTGATACTAAATTTATTAAATAAAAATATAAATTGTGTTGAGAATTAATTTTAAACCATGTGAATGTAACAGTCAAAAATATTACATTAATCTTAAATGTACTAACCGAGTTTTATACTATTAAACATTCATTATATTCATTATAATAGAATAGTTGTTCTATTAATGGAATATATTTAATATTAATTAATATTTAAAAATAACTTTACATAATATATTATCTTCTTAATTTTAGTTCATTTAATAAATTATTATTTATTATAAAATAACAATAATTTTAATTTTGAAGAATTTCATTTAAATTGAATTGAAAAGTATTAAAAAATTAATGTAATTTTAATATTTTACATTAAAATCTACAAAAAAGTATATATTAATATTCAAAAATAATTTAACCAAATTATTAACTCAATTTACTTCCCTTATAATATTTTTAGAATCATATATTTCCTTTAATTGTTAACTAAAAAATTATTATGTTGTCATTTCTTATGCATTTTGAGTAATTTTTTTCATTTTTAATAATTTAAGATAAATTAGTATAATGAAAACAATTCATTTATATTTAAAAATAATATAAATATATATATATAACCAAACCAATGAGTTTTTTTACTTTCCCAAAGCTTTAATGATAATAAATACAAGGTTTCTATGTTTAACCACTAAGTAAACTTATTTTTCCTTAATCATTGTAATTAATTTTAACTATTTTTACTAATCATTAAGGTAAAAAAATATGTTTACATTATTATATAATATAAATTATTATTTTTTCAAATATTAAATATATTGGTCCAAATTAAAATTAAAAAAGTTTTAGAATTTAATATAAAATTAATCTCGCATATTTGATGAGAAAGTATGTTTTAAAGTGAAAATGATCAAGAGTTTACAATGTTTTTATATCTAAATTCAGTATGAAAATTATTACAATAAACTAAATTGGATTAATATATGTATAATTTAAATATTTTTAATTTAAACCAAAACAAAATATATCTTAACATTATAAATTTTTTTAAATGAAAATGCAGTTTTCAATTAAAATCGAGTATTTTAAACTATTCATCAAAAAATGAATCTTCCCAAAAAAATAACAAAAATTAACACTAATATAATTTCGATGTTACCCTGTCAAAAATTAAGTTTATTCTTAAATATAAATATTATAAAAGTGTAAAAATTAAATTTTAAATTATGTGCGCCAAATGCTATTAAACTCTCTTTTTAAAAAATACATTTTTTTCAAAAACATTTCCTTATATTTAAACTGATTCATATCATATTTATAATTAATAGATAACCAATAAATTTATAAAGCATATATATTTTTATAAATTATTTAATCCTATATATACCTTCTATTCTAATGGCTAGGTGATAACTACCATATTGAATAATAAAATTAATATTATATTGTTGTTTGGTAAAACTCAGTCTTACGTGTAATGAAAGCTATTGAAGAAACATTTTTCTTTTAATGAAAGATAAAATTTTCATTTCATGTATATAAATATAACTCATTATTTCCTATAACATTCACTATCAATTAAAATTTTATTCGTTTATAATTTTATGGACCTTACAAACCTAATCCATTTTTTGGACGTTGTCCACCATGTGTTATCATCTTTATAGTTAGCCTTTACTCATGTTTATGTAATGACATGTATTTTTCCCACATTCCTATATTTCCATGATATTATATATGTTATTCATCCTTATTTTATACTCATTATCTATACCTTTTATATTATAATTTTATGCCATCTGACACATGTGATATGCTTTATTCTCAAGATTATTCCCTTACTATGATTTTTATATCTCCCTTTTTTGTCTATGTATCCCCTAGGTTATAAAATTAAATTATATAATCTCAATAAGATATAGCGGTAAATTATGGATATTAATATAATTATTTTATATTTTATTTTCACTTTACCTAATTATGTACCTAGTCTTTCAAAAACACTAAGTTTTTTTATCCTTATTTGTATTTAATCCATATCTATATTTAAAATAATGTAATAATATGTTTAAAAAGATTGGGTCCTTATAGCTACACTATAAACTTTGACGTTAGAAAATCCAACCTAATTATAATTTAAAATAATTTAATTTGGTGACACACAAAGTGTTTTCCATGATCATTATTAAATTCAATTTGAATTTAATTAATTGAATAAATATTATTCTCAAGATTATGGAATAATTTTATTTTTGTTTTATCAATTAAAAATATTAATTAATGAATGTAATATTTAACTAAATATATATTTGTTTATTTAGAAATTTCTAAGAAGTTTTAACGAATCAAAATTGTGTCTTCTGATAGATATTAATTGAATTGATGGTAAAATAATATTTATTATTACGCAAGTTAGAGCATGTGACATTAATTAATATGATTATTATTATATGTCATGGGGTTTGATACAAATTGTAATATTATTTAAGGATAGGAATATAAGAAAATAATATTTTATCTTAAAACTTGTCTATATAAATTAATGATTATGTCTATTGTATAGGGTTAATTAAAAAATTGAAAATAGATAATCATTACAAACACAAAAATTATCTCTCTTTAATTCAATATATCATCTTCTCAATAATGAGAAGAACTCCATTGAGATCGAATGATCAATAATTGATATAGATGAAGTAAAAAATATGATTGATTCAACACAGTAGCACCTAGAAATCATTGTTCATCATTTGGAAGTTAAAGGAGAACATGTAGATGACTATAAGATGGATTTTAAAAAAGGATTTTCTTAATGCAATGAAGGTAATACGATGTGGGTTTTGGAAAGATATAAAACATAATCATTGAATTTTCTTAGTACAATATAACCACTTCTCCGTATCTTGAATAAATTAATTAAAAATTAAATATGAAAAGATTATCTATGAGTTTTGTGTTTTATTTATATCAATATCCAGGGTAAAAAAATTGGCCAAGACGTTTATGTCATGTCTAATATTGTAAATGTTCCACTAGATTGAAAAACATTATTCATTTTATACCCATTGAGTCACTTCTGTTATGACTAGAACCTTTATATAATCCAAAACTATGGTTTTTCAATAAGAACACCATCTTACACACAATATCACCATAAGGGTCTTACACCCTTCACCTTATTCACTGCCACCCATAAATGCATCACACTATAAAATATTCCCACAAACAGCATTCTATATTCCATATTTCTTTTCTAGTAAAAAAAATTCTATATTTTTACATTATCTACTACCTTTATTTATCAATCTCATTCATTACAAATTAAACAATAACCACTTAAACCACACTTCCCATTTCAATTAAATAATTTTTTATCCATTTTCACTCATTCCATTCCACTTCATATTAGTGTAACCCATTGAGTTATCTTTCAATTATTTTATGTCAAAAACCCCCATATAAATATCATAGTTTTCATTAATCAACATAAAATACCAACCATCTTCACAGTCATTAATCATATTTCCATATTCAAATCAAATAAAATTATCTTAGTTACCTATCCTCATTATCATCCCCATAAAAAAGTTATTTGAAAAAAAAATAATTCAATACAATACCATAACACAAACATATCATTACAATAACCAAAAATAACAAAAAGTATACATATATTTTTACTATAGTATTTTAGATTTAAAAATTATGTTTTCGTCACATTTACTTCTTTTCTATTCAAGGGAATTCTCACAATAACTTAAATTTTTTTGGAAACCATTTTATTTTTTAATTATAAATTTTTATCTAATTTCATTCAAGTTGATTTCAAATAATTTCATAATAAGGGATCCATAATCACATCAACTACAACACAAAAAATACCCCTATTTTATTGATTTCTAGAAATGGAATCAATAATTTTAAACCTAATGAAAATAACATTGAAAGATATAAAACATGTGTTTCACTTATATTTACTTTTAATTTTTAATTAACAACTTAATTATCTTTATGTAATATTTAGCTTATCTTTCCAAGATAATTTTTAAATTATTAAATTTAACACATGATGTAATAATAAGAATAATAATTCTTTAGTATATGAAAATGACTTTCAAGGAAACAAATACATGTATCATGAAGAAAACATAAAAAATACTGGTGAAGCTCTCCATTCATGTAAATTTCATTAAGATCGATTAATTAGCTTTATTAAGATAACAAATACCAAATTCCCAAGTGTTAAAAAAAATCCTGATCCCTCCTGTATGTTAAAACTTAAAGAAATATGAAGGATCCCTAACCTAGTTTTTATATTCCACTGTATATCACTCTACTCATAAGGATACAATTCAAATGATGTTTTTTATTCTTGTAAAACATAGGATAAACCTGAAATGATTTTCATAAGACATCACAAAACTCAAACATTAGATTTTTGGTTTATCAAAACTTGAGAGAAATATAGAGGAACCCAAAAAGAGAATGATTTTTTTAACATTAATATATATCCCCCTTATATACTTCATTGAATTTCTATATGTTATTCCCCATTGAATTCATATTCAAATAAAATAATGATTTTGTTCTATTTAAATCCCTTTAAAAAAATCGATATAATATAGTCAAGTTAAATGTAATCATAACCATTATTTTTGAATTTAAAATAAGTGAAATCTCTTTCATAAGGACCAAGGATGAAAAAATTAATTTTTCAAACAATTTATGTTACCCGTACACAACTCATATACACTTTATACGGGTAATAGAGTTTTTACCTTTTGCATCATTCTTCCCCTACGTGAGTAGAATAGGTTTGATTATACAGATATAAGACCATTAGAGACTCAAACTTACTCTTTCTCAAGCTTCTTCTTACCCTTACTTAGGATTAAGGAAACTTATATAAACCATACACTACTTTGGGATGACCCTTATGTAATAATAAAAAAATCATAAGTACTATTTCACAACTACGATATACCCTTACAAAACATCGAGAACTTTATTGTTACCCTTACTCAACTAGGAACTTACCCTTACCTAACCTAAAAACCACATAATTCCTTTAATAAATAGGTATATAACATTACATGAGACATAGAATACCCTACAACATCCTTAAATACTTAACTGGCACCCATACAAGACTATGGACTTATCCTTAAAAGATAAAAACTGAAGGGTTTACCCTTACATGAGCTTTAAAACATCAAATATACACATATTAAATCATTAGAAAAAAATAGTTTACGTCAAAAAAAGACATTAAAAATCACCATTACTCTTATAAAACTCCACTTTCATTTATAAGGTTAAATATTTCTTTGAAAATACAAAAATTTAAAATAAACTAATATATAAATAATTAGAAAAATTCTTTATAATTATTTATAAAAACTCAAAAACACTTCCAAAGTTTATTAAATAATTTCCAAATGTAAAAAAATCACTTTTAAGAAATTTAAATCACATTAAAAACTACCATATAATTTCTAACGAACAATTATAACATATAAATTATATTCATAATGTCTAAAACCCCTTTTAAAAGAACTTAATAATTTAAAAATCATTTTAAAACAACTTATAATTTTCTAAAAGTTTTATTGAACCACTAGAAACCATGAATAGTAAAATAAGGTTCAAGAATATTCCTAAACATTATTATAAACATGAATAAAACTATGAAAAATATATAAAAATATTAATAAAATATCAAAAGATCATTTATAATAATAATAATAAATTATGGATCAATATATAACCTTAATAATATTTTTAAGGAACCATAAAATAAATAAACTAGATCAAAAGAATATCAACAAAAATATAACATATAAAGATGATGTAAAAGTATATAATTCTTTAAATAAAGTTTTAATCAGGAAAATATATACTTTCATGGAAATTAGATTCATATTTAAAAATTTTATTAACATTTTAAATAACATTGAATTTTTTTAAAATTATAATCATAAAAAATCATCAAAATTAATATTTTATCATCACATTAACATGTAAAATTTTAAAAAAAGTTTCACTCTTATCATTCAAAAAAACTGGAGAAGAAATAATCATGAATCTCAGTAACACTTCAAAATTGAGAACAAATCATCCCACATCTCATTTACACTATAAAATTTCGAATGAAACATCCTTTATCTCATTCACAAAACAAACTTCTGAATAAATCTTCCTATATATCATTCCCATAAAAACATTTTATCAAATATTCCCTCAACTCATTCACTCCAAAAACTTTTGAACAAATCATCCTTGATCTCATTAAAACTATAAACTTGTTAAAAAATATTTATTTATCTCATACAAACAAAAAAACATGTGAAAAATCTTCTCACATATCATTCATAAAACAAACATGTGAACAAAGCATCACATATCTCATTAATATAACATTTCATTATATCATGTAATATAAATCCTTATCCAATTCATTGGAGAGTGATATATTACCCCAACATTAATTATTCATACATATGAGTGCTATAATAAAAATCAAAAATTCATCACATCACAAAGACCCCAATGAAAAGTGTCGATTTCTTAAAACATTCAAAAACATCACATAACATGATCCTAAGAAATAATATAATATCAAAACTCGCATTTTCAAAATTAAATCACATTATAATAATATATAAAGGTTAATAAAAACATCACTTCATGAAAGATAAACCTTTTATGGTAAATATAATTGAAAATACAAATGATTTCATTAATCATTTTAAGACATTAATGTAAAAATCACTTTTGAAAATATTTTTTTGAATAGAAATAGAAGAATATTCAAAACTATAATATAAAGAGTTCCAAATAAAACATATTTTAAAATAAATATATTTTATCAAAATGATAAGTGAAAATAATTTAAAATTATTAAATTTTAAAATAATCTTTAATAATGAAGAGTTGAAAATGATATAATGTTTTCAAAAAAGTGGAAGTGAAAATACATTAAAACCTGTAATTTTGAAAACAATATTTAATAATATAAACATAATAAATATATAGAGATTAAAAAAGTTAATTTGAAAGGACTTTGAAATTTTTTAATTTTTAAAAGAATATTCGATAATCAAAAACTAAAAATTACATTAATCTTATCAAAAAAATTGTGGAGTGGATGTTAAAAAAATATATCTTGAAAACATAGAAAACCCTTTTGTCCATTTTCAAATAACCTCATTGAAAACTCAAATCATTTAAAGATGGTGAAACCTTTGTTTTAAATGAATAAATTTTATTAAAAGTATTCATGGAGATAAAAAAAATATTTTCCACTAGGAAAATTAGATCATTTTTCAGAAGTAAAAATATAGATATTGAAGAAAAATTCATTACAATAAATTGGGATTCTTCATAAAATAGATGAATTTTAACAAATAAAATGGAATCATATGGAAGAAGATATTGGTGTGAAACAAGATTTACCCATAAAAGAAGGTGTAAATACTTCCTAAAATCATAATAGTTTTTTATATATTAATATTAAAATATAATTGATAAAGAATAGTGATTATGACCCAAGAAGGATATTGGAGCTATAAAAACGTCTTATAAACTTTTTTATATTGTTATCAAAACCCCATGTGAGGAATAACATTAAATAAAACGTTTAATATTGTGAAATAAAATATTTCATTGAAAATAAATGGATATATTGTTATTTTTATATCATTTTAAATGAAACATGTTTTTTAGCTTAAACATGTCTCAAGGGATTCAAATTTGGGACAAAGAAACCCTTATATTATTTTCATAATTTTTGGATCACACTCTAACTTAATGTAAAACAAAATTTACTAAATTAACATACTTTTACATTACTTTACTCATAAATATTTTCCTTTTATAATCATAATTATAATTTTGAATCATGAGTATATTAATTAGTTATAGTCTATTTTGACCATCTAGTGTTAATAACTTTAATTATTTTGTGCATGTTTAATAATTTTGTTATTATTATCCAAAAGTTTACACAATTTTTATTATTGGTATATCATTTAACAATATATAATAAAAAATTTAGAAAAATTTTATGTTCTATCATATCTTTTTTTATGTTTTTTAGTTATATTGTATGAAAATGGAATCAGTGTTGGCTTATTTCGATGATTGTAGTGAAGGAAAATGATTCAATAATAATATGTTAAATAATAATTATACTCAATATAAAAAAATATAAAATTAATAATTTTTTTTATATTTTAATAATATTTGTTTTTAGGTTCCTATAAACATCCATAATTGTATTTAAAAGCATCATTCACCTATGTGGTTAAACTGACCCAACCATGAACACAGATTAACTCGTTTAGTGAATATGGATAAGACAATTTTTCTTTTGAAATAATATCATTATTACTTAATAATAATCATATTATATTTAATTTTATATTATTTTTTTCATGTACTAAATTTTTTTCATAAATCATGAATTACTAGAAGAAAAATAAAAAATGATTCTTCATGGTGGTGGTAGTTCACGCTCATGCACCATTAGTGTTACTTTAATTTTATAAGTTAATGGAAATGAATAAATAAGTGATGTAACATTAATATAAAAAAATATAATAATAATAATAATCATAATTATGGAAATATATTTTAATTATGATAACATATTTGGAAGAGTGTTATTAAGAATAAAAACTAAGGGGGGAAATTATACTCACATTGGAGACTTGATCTTTCCTTGGAATAGTCCTTCTAATTCTAGGAATTAGGATAAATATGAGTAAGTATGGGAATATTATTTTGGGATAGGGTTATATGGATTGTAAAATATACAATTTAAATAAGTAAATTGAATGATTTTTTTTGTTTAAAAGGGTGTAAGTGATCCCCTTTTACAATAGAGGAAAAGCATAATTTTAGAAACACGCTTTATGATTTAACAATGCTATGACACTATTCCGAGTTAAATGGATACAATTATAGGAATAATTGATTATATGGGTGTATATGGGTTTATAAAGACCCAAAAATGGGATTAAAATATTTTTTAAATGCGTCATAAGGTTTTTACACTTAATTGTTTACATTTTACTCTTTTATTTTAAACTGATTAACTAGTTTTTAAATAAGTTATTTTATATTTTATTAAATATATAAAATAAAAAATATAACAAAATTTTCTTGTTATGGAAATAAATATAACCTTTATTTAATTTTATTCAATTTCTAAATATTATAAAATTATCTTTTAATTTTAAAAAATTAATGTGTAGAAATACAATTTTAATAGAAAAATGTCATTTTGACCATTATAGATTCTTAATATTATTTAGTATTGATTAAAAATTAAATGAGTGTAAATATTTTTTTTATTTTTTAAAAAATAATATCATATTAATTACCTATATTATTTACATTTAATTTATTCGGTATAAATTTCTTGATATTAATAAAATTATAAGTTTAAAACAATTGTTTCCCCATTATCAAGGTAATTAACATACATCCTAAAAATCTAAATTTGTCTCCCAAAAATGAAATTAGATATATTAAATAGTATTAAAATTGTTATCTAAAATATAATAATCATTTTAAAAAAATAACATTCTTTTTTAGGGAGATTAACTTCAATGTTAGCGCTTATAACACATACAAATACATTTTTTGAAGAATTTTATTCTTTAGAAAAAATATTTACATTGTAGGATATAATTTTTAATTTCATTGATTCTTTTGAATTTAAAATAATTATTTAAATTTAATAAATATTTATTCATCCATAAAATAAATCACAAACATAATTTCATGGTATTATAATTAATTAAACAAAATAATTCAAAAATAGTTTTAATTGAAATGCTACATAAAGTATATAATGGATTATAAATATAATATAGCATTTTAAAATTATATATTATATTTTATAATATATCCTTTTTATATAAAAATGGTTTCAAAAACATCTATTCCATATAAAAGTGTTGTTATTAGCAAAATTTCAATATTTTTACTATTTACTAATAGACAAATTATTTTCGAAAAATCTAAATAATACATCATATGATAATTTTGTTTTGAAGAATTTAAAAATAAATTTTATTTTATCATATTTACGTTCAGTAATTTTTAAATTTATATTTTTAGAATAAATTATATAATATAAAGAAAATTAATTTTAATGAAAATTGACTTTTTAATATTGACTCTCGTTAAATATTTACCATCTAAGATAATAACTATTAATGCTTTTCTATCTTTGTGTATATTATATATTTATTAATAATTTATTCTAAATATGTTATAGTTTTTTTACATTGGATGTATCATGTGACCCATGTTAATGAACAAAGTATTTATTTAAGGAAAACATATAGTAACATCAATGTATGGATACAAAATTGGAACCTATAAATTCATATTTTATGGAATATATTTAATTTATGATTTATCACATTAGGCTCAAAATATATTTTTTTAAGGGATATTCATTGGTTAGTTCAAAACCTCTTTATGAAGCATTATGAAGGGAAAAATTGCCTACGTGATTTAATACAAGAAAATAGACAGTCAATAACTTAAATTGGAACGTATAAATTCATAGTTTATGGAATATATTTAATTTATGAGTTATCACATTAGGCTAAACATATATTTTTTTAATGGAATATTTTTCATGAGAATGGCCTATAAAATATATAAATCAAAGAATGTTACAAAATGTCACTCTCTTAGTTTTAAATATATCATTGTGTTCACATAGATAAACTATTCAATTGGTGAATGTGTATTGTTATTAGTTTTTTTAATAATGATTATATATTCATGAAATTATTTTATTTCTTATTTTATTGATTAAATAGTAACATTAAATACTTGTGAAACAATAATACAATATTTAATCAACTAGTATAAAAATAAAACAAATGATTTTAAAAATATTAAAGGCTATATAATTTGAGATATTTATTGTGTCATAAGAATTTTAAAGATCTACATGACATATTTGGGATATTTTAAATCATTTTATTTGAAATCCCATTTTCTCTTTATGTATTTAAAGTCAAATTAAATAAAGTGTTAAAAATTACATTAATGATATTTTATAATAACTAATATTTAATTAATGATATAAAAATCATCAAAAACATTATTCAGCCAATTTAATGGGATATAATTTAAAAAAACACGGTCCATTTATGGGTATTTTTCACTTTATAATAACATTATTAACCCATAAAGGGTATAAAACATTATTATTATGGTATTTGTGGAAAGGGTTAATAGGGGATAAAACTAAAATATAAGAGTGTAACCATACCCAAAACATGTCCAAATGTTATTAGATGAGATTATTTTGAATCATTATCATATTTTATGGGAATTTTATTAATTTTGACCCATATATATGTTAAAAAATAGATATATTAATTTAATATTTTTTGAAATTCCAAAAGTGTCTCTCCCCTCAAATATAAAATAGAACCCCACCATCCCCTTCTTAACACCACATCAAGCCTTTTATCTCAACCATGCCAAAAAATACCTTCTAAAATTCTTTATCCACATTATATAGACTATTTTTCTCCTAAAATTCTATCTTTAGGATCCTTAAGAGGCGAACTAATAGAGTTGATTCCGATTATAGGTAATCACCTTAAAAATCACTTTCCCTATTATTGCTCCTATAAATCATTTATTTTCATCATAAAATAATAAAATAATTATTATAATTATACTAATAAATTATTATAATTATGAAACCAATTTTATTCACCCTCTTACCATCAAATGGGTTGTGAATGTATCTTTTTTAAATATGTAAAGTTTATCATCTCCACATAGAGATATAGTTCATTTCTCATCACCGTGTTTTATGGATGGGTATTTTAATGGTTTAAATATGTATATAAGATAATAAAGATCTAGTTATATTTCTTTGATTTTATTATAATATCTACATTCTTACCTTCCAATACATTCTAAAATTATAATGTCGCTAGTGCATACATGTAGACTACCACCTCTACTAAGAAAAGTGATTATTTTCTCACATTTTTCTTCACATGGATGGAAATAAAAATTAATTAAATTAATATATATAATATACATGATATACTTATTATTAAATAAATTTAATTATTATTTATTTTTCTTTTATTCCATCCATCGAAAAGTAAAAAATAGCATTCATGTGTATATATGACCTAATTTCTCCATGATTGGTGTAATTAATTTTTCTATCTCAACATTTATGGATGAATATAATCATTTATATACTTTAAATATTTGATAATTATATCATGTTTAAATAATTTGATCTTATGGAGCCACGATAAAGTTATATGGACCAAAACTATTGAACAATAATATACATGAAAAAAGAAGCAGATATCAGCCAGAAGAGTGATTTAAACAAAAAAATGTTAATAACTGTGTGATAAAAGGTTATAAGTAAATCATATATTATATGATATATATGAGTATTATTATATAATATATTTATAATAAATATATATTTATTATATGGTTTTTTTCAATTCATATGAAACAATTCAGACCTAATATAGTGGATTTTCTTCTCACTTTTATTTTCATGGGACACATGTCACATTCACAACTTATTTATTTTATATGGGGTATATACTTACCATTATTGTATTTTATGATAAATATTATTAAATATATAGGTATTTACATATCCATCAAAGTTTATGTCCATCATGGGGATTACAATTCAAATACTACAAATGTTGTAAGGGTTTTCTGTCGTAAGCTCATTATTTATTAGGATTATTTAATATTATGTTTTTATTATGAAATATTATTATATACCTCTCAAAAACGCAGGTATTTTATTATCATCTTATTATTTATTGATCGTACATTTTTTTCCTTTTATTTTCCACACCTTAAAAAATAAAGAGACCAAAAATGTTTTTTTAAGAAAAATTTACTTTATTTCTCTCTTTAGTCAAAAAAATACTTTCTTCTATATCCATATTAACTAAAACAATTAATGAATATTTTTAATATTTTACTAAGATAGTTTAAATTCATTTTTACCAATGTTTTAATTTAAAAAAAATGGTTTAAAATTATTCTTTATCTCATTTTACAAATGTGTTACATTTTTAGTTTTTACCAAAAATTTGAAAGGAATGTTTTCTTTTAAAATATATGACATGAAACAAATTACATACCATCTTTATTTATCAATATTTTTTATATTCATTGTAAATATTATAAGGATCTCTTCAAAGAAAATTTTTTCAATAATATTTTGGAAAAAAATTATTTTAAAAGTTATTTTTAAAATAAAAAGGTAATTTTACTCAAGAAATATTTAAGTTATATTTTTAATGAATTTTAATATATGATAAAATATTTTGATCTTAATTAAACTTTATGGGTGATATGATTAATTTATAACATTCCTACTCATTATTTGGATGGTTAATTGTGTTGTTGATGATGTTTTTCTGAAACCCATTTACATTCCATGGGTAGTTTGGTGATGAATGGATGAAATATTAATGAAACCAATTTTCATTACATTGGTCATGATGAAATGATGTGACAAATTTTTTATGATATTGTTTCTGAATTATGAACATTTTTTATTCTTTGATAGTTTTAATGTTACAAACCTGGATTATTATAACATTATAACTATGGAAATTTTGTTTTTTATAACCATGTATGGTGGTTATGTTATGAATCAAGGATCTTGGTTGTGTTATAATCATGATGAGTTTTCTTGGAATTATACTTGTATCCAATACATTGGGTAATAATCGACATCTCATGAGAAAAATGGGCATGGAATTAGAAGTGAAAACAATTCATCAAGGCACTCTATCCCCAATATTAGTCTTAACCATGACTACTATGATGGTTTGTTTTGTGAACTCAATCCTGTAACGCCCCAACCTCAGTTACCCAGAGTCGGTGCATTATTACATAACATTGGCATGATTACAAGGAATCAAGTCCCCAATTACAGATTAGTTTAGAAGTCTTGGAAAATAGATTACATACATTAGTGTTACATTACAGTTTAAGACATACAAAACAACATAAATAATCTTTATGAATGCCATTATTACCTTGGCTTAACCCTGCATATCAATCACAATACACTTCTTGGAATCCAGGAAAAAATAAAACATAGAAATGGGTGAGCTCAAATTCTCAGTAAGTGTAATCAAAACAGCAGAAACATTAATAAATAATCATAAACATTTAAGGCAATGTATAACTAAATCAAAAGCCTTTTAAACTTGAACATCATCATAATATAGAAACAATAAAATGAAATAATTCCATTTACTTATTCACATGGATATTCTACTAGTGGAAGAATCACATGCAATATCACTAACCACTTTCATAATGATGGAATGCATAATGACAGACTACCATAACCATGTATCCAAGGCCTCCTGCCAAGACTACAAATAAGATTTTGTCAAGGCCTCGTGCCAAGACACTAGTTTTTCTCATGAGACCTACCGATGCAATTTTTTTAGAAGATACTTACGTTTAAAATTGCTCAAATATACTCTAGTATTTTTCTGAAAACATTATGCAAGCTTCTGAAAACAAAATAACTAATTCTGAGACTGCTCAACTAATTAAAGACCATTATGGCTCTACGCCCAATCCCTTCATGTCTACCAAACTCAAGAGTCAGGTTTTCTGGAAACATTTTTATGCTTGCATTAAATTCGTATACATTTTCATTGGATTTTTATATTTTTGAGATAAATATCAATTTTTCATGAAAACAATTAAAAGTCACAAAATTTGGAAATGAAGTCATTTAAAGACATCTTCGAATCAAAGTTTCACGTACCACCTTGAAACTTTTGAATGTAATTAACATTTTAAAACCATTTATGTCCATATAAATAAATCCTTAAAAACCATTTTGAAGACATGGACATTAATGAGAAAGATTAAGAAGAATGAATATTTAAAACATTTGAAATGATGTTTTAGTACAAATTGCCTTAAAATAATCTATTTGAAAACTCTTTCATAAAACATGGACATGGATATTAAATATGTCCCAGTAGATACATACGTAAAAACAACCTCGGATAATAAAGAGATTGTGAAATTAACCCTTACAAATTCGGTAACTTACGAAACATACACCCCATGAAAGAAGTATCATACAGTGAATATGTAAATAAACATATATTAAAGTGTATTACACAAGGAATAAAATTATGGGAAGTACATACACCACACAAAAGGTAATAGTGGCAATATGGCATGAATCTCACGGGAATAAGGAGTGGGATGAAAACCCATTACCTTTCACTTTCCTTTAGTTGAGGGTACGTATAACCTCCTATATGAAGATCATAGTATTTTATTAAAATATACCAGAACCATATTAATATTTATGATATCATACATGATTCATTTATAACTTTATAGTAACCATTTAATAATAATTTCCATGTTAAATTAAAATTTCTGGTAATAATCATTTTCTTTATTGTACGTGTTTTAACTTGTTACTCTTGATTGTATCACTTAGATCATGATTTAAATACTTCTAGAATATAAAACATGATAAATATATCATATATATTTAGAATATAAATATGTATAATAGTCATATATATGAATTGGAAAACACAGTTTATGGAGACGGTAGTCCGCACGTACGCACGAGCGAAAATATCATTGTTTTGATATGAAAATAATATATAGTTGGAAGATATATCATATATAAAGAATCATTATAATGCTATATTTAATTCTTAAATGATTTATAAATCATTATTATAACCATCTAAATAATAATATATTGAATAACAATTACACCACAACGTGGAGATGGTAGGTCGTACGTACGCACGTATGGTGACATGTCATTCAAGGGATGGATAGAATAGTGAATTTGTTTGATCCATAATTATAATAACATCAATGTATATAACAGATAATGGATTTATTATTTTAAAATGGAAAAAACAAGGAAAGAAATAGTCAAAGAAGAAAGGAACTTTAAAGAGGGTGGTGACGACGTTACCTCTTCTTCGGGTTCTTCCTTTTGATTTGATCAAAAGGGATCATTAGGATGGCTTTCTGATAAACCTAAGGGATCTAGGATGAAGTGAGGGAAGTTGAGAGAGTATTTGGGTAGGGGTTTGCCGAACCAAAAGGCTTTGATGATGTGAATAATTGGTTAGAAGTTGGGTCCTTTAATAAGGGAGGGGAGGTGCTCTTTAGGAAAAACATAAAGTATTAATTCATAATAAAAAATCATATTTGGTTTATAATGGATACAAAGTGTATTATTCAAATTATAATGTGGAGATGGGTCGAAATCCAATCAAACAATATATTTTAGATAGGTTTGGGTCATTATATTAACCTTATCGTTTAGTTTTAACTCTTAGATAATTAGTTTCACACTTACCATGTCACATTGTATTTTTATAATATATAGTTAATAAACGTACTATATAAATCCAAGAGACCCACAAGTGTTCCATTAATGATACAAAAATAATTATATAAGTCCTTTTTCCGAACCTTAGGTTTTTTGGAATAGAATATAATTTAATAATATAATATTTTAAAAAAACTCATTTATGTCAATTTTGACACTACTCAATAATTGATTTTTTGTTAAAGGCTTAAAAACATTATTAATTCGAACCAAATTCATTTAAGCAATCATAACATGTCATATTGACCAATAAAATTATTTTATGTGATGCAAAACTTTAAAATATATTTATTTTAACATTTATAATACCAATTATTTGATTCTTTCATTAATAAGAAAAATACTGCATCATTATTGTGTCATATATATTTTCACATTTTCAATGTCTAAAAATTATAAATAAAATATAATTATGTAGTAAATATTTTTATATTTCTAATGAATATTTATAATCGATAATATAACATATATAACCCTATGTAAAAATTGTTTTTCAAAAAGATCTAATCTTATGTCATTTCTGTATTTACCTTATCTTAATTAAAATAAAGTGTCCCTATCACCTACAAGTGCCTCCTTGGGGTCCCAAAAATCGACCCAAAGATTCCCATGGTCAGAAATGTATCCACAATTAAGTTTAGGACACGTTTTAGGTTAATTTAGTATTATTATAATATTATATCTTAAACCGTATTTACCGGAATTACCCTTTAACCATGGTAAATAAAATATTTACTGAAATAATTATTCAAAACGTCTAAAAATAAAAGTTACCTATTTACACAATTTATACATCCTGAGTCCAAATATGGAATCCATTTTTCCAAATTCAAAACACAGAAGTGGTAGAAATTATTTTAAAATTAATTCCCACTATCAAAACACAAAGCGTGTTTTTAAGATATAATAACTATCAAATGAATGACACATGTTTATGTCCGGTTTAATTGTGAAATTATGTCCAATGACCAACATTGTATTAAATTTTAAAAATATATTCTAAATATACTTTAAAACCACTAAAATTTATAATTTATCACTATTAATTATTTTTATTCAAAATGTTGTTTTTAATTAAAATTTAGTAATTTTCACTATTCATCGAAATATAAATGTTTTCTGAAAAGTACCAAAATTTCACCCTAAGCTAAATTCGATATTCTGAATCCAAAAATTAAGTCCATTTTGAGAGATAAAATTTATAAAATTTTAAAAATTAGGTATTATTATTCATTACAACTAGTTTGATTGGTTGTAGTGTGTGTTAGAACTCGAAGTTGCGTACAACACACGCTACTCTATTATTCAAAGAGAAGTGTACCGTGGAATCTTGGGGTGTTAAATTGTAAATTTTTTATGTCCCCATTCTAAGGAATAAATTTAGTTTGTCAAATTGAATATATAAAAGTTTAAAATATTGGATTTAAAAAGGGTTCACCATTAAAATTTGGTAAAAGTTCATTTTTGAAAAAACACTTCTTTTATCTGAAAAAAAAATGAATTTGTTCCTACATCATGTCTAAGAAACTCATAATATGGATTATAAAATTATAAGTATTATATAATGTTCAAAATTTAGTTAATACTATTCATAACCTCTTTTGAACGCCTCCTTTGGTAAGTCATGGTGCGCTTGAACTCGGTGTTACGTATAGTGCAAGTTATTGAATTGTTTTGAAGAAGTATATACTATTAAATCTTGGGGTTTTACATTCTTCCCTACTTTAATAACTTTTTTCCTTGCAATTTGATATTGTTCTTTGAAAATAATGTTTGAAAATAGATAATATCATTATTGGAAAACACATATCAGAAAATTGGTTAATAAAATTTAGTCTTAATAAGAGGAAAATAGAAATGAAAGGGTCACCACCAAATTATGATCTCAATCAGGAGAACATTGGTTGCAATTAAAGACATATAATTCGAGGAAAAACTTAAATATTTATAGGTACTGATTGAGGTCATCAACCACAAACAAGTTTAAAATTGAGGTCCTTAAATTCATCAATCTATGATGATTTAAAATGCCATCGGTTCAACAAAACATAAGGTATTAGGATAGCACATTTTTGGTTTTAAGATCCCTTCAATAAAGTATAAGAGTTAATTTCTTCATAGAATCAGAGGAGAATAAAAATATATACTTGAAAATTAGTGTTCCATATTTTAACTAATTTCTACCACAAACTCATATTTCACTCTAAAAGATAATAGAACTAAAAAAAATTATTCTATTTTTCTTATTCGTTTGGGGTTAAAAAATGAATTTATAAATAATCTACTAGAACTTCTTAAAATATACTACATTATTTAATCTAGGACATCTCGTGGGCCAGTGGTAGGTGATACACCCTTGTCGCCCTTTGGTTGCGGGTTCACGTCTCGTGGCCTTGCCAGTCATGACGGGTTGCCCATCGACCTCTGGGTTGTCCTTTTACGGCAATCCAAAATTAATCTCAAACTAGAATTATCCAAAATACTTCTATCCAAACTCACAGTACAACATTTATAAGAAATTTAAACACAATGAACATCCTTTTTTCTGCGTAATAACATGTGAACACCTTCATCATGTATTCTTTTAAAACACTGCAACATCCTAAATTACTATAAAACCTTATTGATTACATTCATGATCCTTTATTCCTTATAAAATAATGGATATACTCCTTCTATACAAAATGTTGTAAACTCCAACAGTGAAAAATCATTAATCAGTTTCATGGTAGTCTTGAATATCTAATATAATTTATTCAAATCAACCATGTCTTATTCCAAAATCAATACCTCATCATCAGGGACATATTAAAAATTAACTTTACTTCAACAATGTATTTTTAAAAAAATTGTAGCTTACTATTAAGTCAATTTTCATAGAACCATATAATTTCAAATCCTCAATAAAATAGTACTGTAGTACAATCCTTATTTATCTCCATAATTCTTGTAAGTATATTGTTGATACAAAAATTAAATAAAATAATTCTATAATAACAACATAAGAACACTAGTAATTCCTCTTCATCTGTGGTAGTATCAAAACTTGATTGTTATCTAATAGCATCATTTGGTGCATACTCTGATGATTTTTACATTGGTTTGCGTAGTTTCCCAACTCCATGCAGATGAAGTATTGTACATTGGAAACCCTTTTTACCCCTACAGTCATGTACATGGTGTCCTTTTTCTCCACACTTATAAAAAAACTCCCATTCCATTCAGGAAAGTTTTAGGTTGTTTCTTCCCACAGTTATCACATATCGGAAAATTCTTCTTTTCCCTCTTCCCTTTATCCATCTTTTTCTCTTCCATCCTTTTCTTCTCTTGCTTCCCTTCAAAACCATAAGACTCAGTAAACTCCTTACTTATCTTATCAACATATGATATTATTTCTTCATATGATGATAATATGTGGGAGACTATTTCCCTTCTAAATTATGGCTTAATAACATGAAAGATATGATCCTTCTTATTCTTTGGATCATATGTATTACTGGAGTTCACATTCCTTCTACTGGGCGCCATTTATATAAAATAGCATAAACTAGGCCAGTTTATGATTTGAAATGAATAATTCTAAATTGGTAAAATACCTAACGCAAATTGAATTGTTTATAGATAAAATCCATAATCATAAATATGTTTTCTTTAAGTATGTACTCATGAGCCCTTCATAATGGTTTGTAAAGAAAATGAGAATTATCCTAAGCATATCCCTCAGGAGTGTCATAACCAAGAGTGAAGCAAAGCCTGTTTTTGTGCACCAGTTCCCATTTGAGTCTAGCTCAAAGTGGTGTTTTCAGGTTTTACCCCTAGGTACATATGTGCCAGAGCCGCCTCTATCTGCCCGTATCCAGACAGGGATGTATTTCTCGGAAAACTCACCAAATCTCTACAATACCGAAATTCTAGGATGTTCTTGTATACTAATCTTCAAAGTCTATCGTAGGGCTAGGTGCTCTAATCATAGTTTATCTAAATCTAGATTCTAAGGTTATTTCTAAACTTCATCTGATACCAAATGTAATTCCCCGACCCCAGTTACCCAGATTCGGTGCATTATTACATAACATTGGCATGATTACAGGGAATCAAGTCCCAAAAGACCGATTAGTTTAGCAGTCTTGGAAAATAGATTACATAAATGAATGTTACATTCCACTTTAAGACATACAAAACAACATAAACAATCTTTATGAATGCCATTATTCCCTTGGCTTAACCCTACATATCAATCACAATACACTTCTTGGAATCCTGGGAAAAATAAAACATAAAAAAGGGGTGATCTCAAATGGTCAGTAAGGGTATGCAAAACAATGGAAACATTAATAAATAATCATAAACATTTAAGGCAATGTATAAATAAAACAAAATCCTTTTAAACTTGAACTTAAGCATAATAGGGCAAAAATAAAATGAAATAATTCCATTTTCTTATTCACATGGATATTCTTCTAGTCGAATAATCACATGAAATATCACTAACCAATTTCATAATGATGGAATGCATAATGAAAGACTATCATAACCACGTATCCAAGGCCTCATTCCAAGACTACATATAAGATTTTTTCAACGCCTTATGCCAAGACACTAGTTTGTCTCAGGAGGCCTACCGATGCAATTTTTTAAGAAGATACTTACGTTTAAAATTGCTCAAATATACTCCAGTATTTTTCTGAAAACATTATGCAAGCTTCTGAAAAACAATAACTAATTCTGAGACTTCTCGACTAATTACATGCCATGATTGGTCCATGCCCAATCCATTCATGTCTACAACACTCGAGAGGCGGATTTTCTGAAAACATTTTTAAGCTTGTGTTAAGTACATATACATTTGCACTAGATTTTTATATTTTTGAGAGAAATATCTCTTTTTCATGAAAACATTTAAAAGTCACATAATTTGGAAAAGAATTCATTTAAAGACATTTTTTAATCAAAGTGTCCCATACTACTTTGAAACTTTTTAATGGAATTAACATTTTAAAAACATTCATATCCACATAAATAAATCCTTAAAAACCATTTTGAAGACATGGACATTAATGAGAAATATTTAGAAGAATTAATATTTAAAATATTTGAAATGATGTTTTAGTAAAAATTCCCCTAAAATAATCCCTTTGAAAACTCTTTCATAAAACATGGATATGGATAATAAATATGTCCTAGTAGATACATCCGTAAAAACAACCTCGGATAATAATGAGATTGTGAAATTAACCCTTACCAATTTGGTAACTTACAAAACATACCCCCCATTAATGAAGTATCATACAATGAATATGTAAATACACATATATTAAACTTTATTACACAAGGAATAAAATTATGGGAAGTACATACACTACACAAAAGGTAATAGTGGCAATATGGCTTGAATCTCACGGGAATAAGGAGTGAGATGAAAACCCCTTTCCTTGCACATTCCTATAGTCGAGGGTACGTTTATCCTCATGTACGAAGATTGTAGTATGTTATTAAATCATACCAGAACCATATTAATATTTATGGAATCATACATGATTCATTTATGACTTTATAGTAACCATTTAATAATAATATCCATGTTAAATTAACATTTCGGGTAATAATCGTTTTCTTTATCATACGTGTTTTAACTTGTTACTCTTGATTGTATCACTTAGATCATGATTTATGTACTTATAGAATATAAAAAATGATAAATATATCATATATATTTAGAATATAAATTTGTATAATATACATATATATGAAATGGAAAACACCGTTTATGGAGACGGTAGTCCGCACGTACGCACGAGCGAAAATATCATTCTTTTGATATTAATATAATATATAGTTGTTTGGTATATCATATATACAAAATAATTATCATGTTATGTTAATTATTTACATGAGTTATAAATAATTATTATAACCATCTAAATAATAATATATTGAATAACAATTACACCACAATGTGGAGACGGTAGGCCGTACGTACGCACGTATGGTGACATGTCATTCAAGGGATGGATAGAATAGTGAATCTGTTAGTTCCATAATTATAATAAAATCATAGTATATAGAAGATATGGGATTAAATATTTTAAAATGGAAATAACAAGGAATGAAGAAGTTGAAGAAGAAAAGAACTTTAAAGCGGGTGGTGAAGATGTTACCTATTCTTCGGGTTCTTCCTTTTTATTTGATCAAAAGGGCTTTTTAGGTTGGCTTTCTGATCAAACTAAGGCCTCTAGGATGAAGTGAGTGAATTCGAGAGAGTATTTGGGTAGGGTTTTTCCAAACCAAAAGGTTTTGAAGGTGTTAATAATTGGTTAGAAGTTGGGTCCTTTTATAAGCGGGAGGAGGGGCTCTTTAGTAAAAACATAAAGTATTAATTTATAATAAATTCATATTCAGTTTATAATGGATAAAAAGTGGATTATTCAAATTTTAATGTGGGGTGAGTCAAAATCCTTTCAACCAATAGATTTTAGACAGGTTTGGGTCATTATATTAACCTTATATTTTAGTTTTAACTCTTGGTTAATTAGTTTAACACTTACCCTGTCACACTGTATTTTTATAATATATAGTTAATAAACATACTATATAAATACTAGAGACCCCCAAGTGGTATATTAATGAAACACCAATAATTATTTATTTCATTTAACCAAACCTTAGGTTTTTTGGAATATAATATAAATTAATAATATAATATTTGTTTTAAAAACTCATTTTTGTCAATTTTGACACTACTCAATAATTGATTTTTTGTTAAAGTCCTAACAACTTTATTAATTCTAAAAAAATTAATTTAAGAAATACTAACATGTCATATTAACCAATAAAATTAATTTATGTCATAAAAACTTTCAATTTATATTTATTTAAACATTAATAATACCAATTATTTGATTCTTTCATTAATAATGAAAATATTGTATCATTATTGTGTCATATATATTTTTACTTTGTCAATGTCTAAAAATTATAAATAAAATATAATTATGTAGGAAATATTTTTCAATTTATAATTTATATTTATAATATAAAATATAACATATATAACCCTATGTAAAAAAATTTTATAAAAGATATAAGCTTGTGTCATTTTTGTATTTACTTTATCTTAATTAAAATAAAGTGTCTCTATCACCTACAAGTGGCTCCATGGGGTCCCAAAAATCGACCCAAAAATACCAATGGTCAGACATCTATCCAAAAATAATTTTAGGACACCTTTTAGGGTAATTTAGTATTATTATAATATTATTTTTAACACTTATTTACCGGATTTACCCTTTAACAATGGTAAATAAAATATTTACCGAATTAATTATTCAAAATGTCTAAATATAAAAGTTACCTATTTACACAATTTGGACATCTTGAATCTAAATATTGAATCCATTTTTCCAAATTCAAAACACAGAAGTGGCAGAAATTAATTTAAAATTAATTCCCGTTGTCAAAACAAAAGGAGTGTTTTTAGGACATAATAACTTTTAAATGATTGACACTTGTTTATGTCTGGTTTAATTGTGAAATTATGTCCAATGAACAAAATTGTATTAAATGATAAAAAGATATTATATATATACTTTAAAACCACTCAAATTCATAATTTATCACAATTAATTATTTTTATTAAAAAAGTTGTTTTAAATTAAAATTTAGTACTTTCACTATTCATTGAAATATAAAAGTTATCCGAAAAGTACCATAATTTCACCCTAAGATAAATTAGATATTCTGAATCCTAAAATGAAGCCCATTTTGAGAGATAAAATTTATAAAATTTAATAAATTAGGTATTATTATTCATTACGGCTAGTTTGATTGGTTGTAGTGTGTGTTAGAACTCGAAGTTAGGTACAACACACGCTACTGTATTATTCAAAGAGAAGCGTACTGTGGAAGCTTGGGGTGTTACATTGTAAATTTTTTATGTCCCCATTCTAAAGAATTAATTTATTTATTCAAATTGAATATATAAATGTTTAATATATTGGATTTAAAAATGGTTCACTATTAAAAGTTGGTAAAAGTCCATTTCTGAAAAATACTTCTTTTATCTGAAGAAAATGAATTTGTTCCTACATTATGTCTAAGAAACTCATAATATGGATTATAAAATTATAAAGATTATACGAAGTTCAAAATTTAGTTAATACTATTCATAACCTCTTTTGAACGGCTCGTTTGGTAAGTCATGGTGCGCTTGAACTCGGTGTTACGTGTAGTGTAAGTTATTGAATTATTTTGAAGAAGTACATACTATGAAATCTTGGGGTGATACAAATCAACTATGATATCCTTGGAAATAAGCCTTGACTAAAATAGAAATTATTTTATATTCTTATGTCTATACTACAAAATTATGTATTATGGAATTATTATGTTCTCATAGCTTATGTTCTTTAATTCCATTATGATTCATGTCATAGGAACTGACAAAATTTATTCTACGACTATTTATTTTGTTTTATGAATTGTAGGGTACAGGTTTTAATTATTATTCTCATGATATTATACCCTTATGCTCATTTTATGCTTATATGATCATTTAAGTCTCTCATATTTACCCTTTTTTGTAATATGATATCACCCATTTTATGTTTACTTTTTTTTAGGTCATTAATAATGGTTTTATGAATAATATTTCTAAAAATGTTACTAGTTATAGGGAACTTAATATAAGACTCTTATAAACCCATTTTTATGTGTACAGGTGTCATAGACACTAGAACTATATGATTATAGTATGAATCTTTATGTTATATAATGAATATTCTTCAAGTAAGATGTGATGTCTATGTATGAACATTATGGGACACTATAGTTAGTATCAGATAAAGTTTTAGTTAACATTAGGTTACACATAACGTGTCATAGTTTGAAAAGTATTTTTCATGATTTAGACATCATATATATGATTTTTCAAGATTTCTCATTATAACTACTATTCACAAAATATGGTTTTTGGTTTTTTTAGTGTATGGACCATGTAGGATTCATTATTACAAAGATGAATAATGGGATGATTGTCCCCATAGGAAACCAAATGAGACAAAATATGGAATATTATAACTTATGATTATGTATAATCAATTATAAAGATATATTATTAAGAACATGAACCATACAAAACTCTTAGACTCACAATAAAATATAAGGATAGCTTTCCCTGAGATCTTGGGTGGTGGGGACTATAAAGGAATAATGATTAGAATTCTTATTTGTATAGAATTTAGGAATAATCACTAAATTGAATTTATCATAGGAATAATAATATGTTTTAAATATAGAAATAGAAGGCATAGAGCATATAATTTATGATAAAAATGAATAGTTTGATCGAGAAAATGAATATCATCCTAAGGTACCAAATATAGATCAATTTCTTATGTGTGAAAAATTTGATAATTACTCAAAGAAATTCCTTAATCCATGTTTTAACTTCTGGACTATGGAAATTCTTATGTAGTGAAAGGATTTAAGTGTTATAAATTATGAATTATGTTTTTAAGGTGTTATATAAATGATATTTTAAATATAAGGATTATGAAACATCTAAGATTCTTCAATAATATAATTTGAAAATATATGTTTACTTAGGAAAAAGAGATGATTGATATTGTTTGGATAATATTGGTGACCATGAAATAAATTTGTTAATGGGAAAGATATTTAGGTCATCTTTGATAATATTGATTTTAATTTTTATTTTCCAAATAAATTCAATAGTTTGTAAACAAATTTTCAGGATATGGATTGTGTAATTTGAAACCATATAATTTTTAAAGAGAGGTTAACATAACAGTTATGGATACCATAATGGGTTTATAGGTATAAGTTTGATCATTATTTTAAAGGAAATAAAACCCCCTTTTAATGTTTTATGTGATGGTATTATGAATTGATTTGAAAAATTTTCTTGGTATTTTGAATAATACTCTATTGAGGATTAAATAACCATTTGGGGTTTGTGTATGATTTTATGTTAAGAGAATTATAGTTTAATAGATTTTGGGATATATATAATTGGGATGGGTGAAAAGTGATTCATTCAAAATATAATATTTTTAGGTATATCTATGATCAAGTTAAGGATTAATTTATAGGATAGTATTTAAATTTTATTCATGATATTTTCAGAAATTTCACTATATTAAAATATTATATAGTGATATCTCATGGTGATTAATTATATTTTGGAGAGGCTTCATTGGGATGAGGTATATATAACCCTTAGGTTTTACAAGTGATTTAATAAAGAAATGTTATTTTTAAAGAATGAAATTTAATTTTTAAGGACTAATGGTGAAGGGAATAATATATCATTTCAGAGGAAATAATTATTTAATGTTTAGGTTATTGAGATAATTAAGTCTTGCAGATTATTGTAGTATTTCTTCATATTATGTTTTATTAATTTTGAGAACTACCTCGTGCTAAAAAATTATTCAAATAAAAAAGATACCAAAAATATCTTGATATAATTCATTAATCTTATAGAAGTATTATTTAGTGCTTTGGCCCTAAAAAATTATTCATCTTGAATACTAATCATTTGGAGAAACAAATTAGATTGTAGTAAAAATTGATTAAATGGTGATATTTTTTATAACATTTAAGTATATATACATTTTTATTAGTATTGATGATAAATTAATTCCTAAAATACTGTAAAAGTATATTAAGATAAAAAAATACTATAAAATTCAATTTTGATTAATTGATAGTATCATAACCCCTCTTTTATTCTTGGTTTTGTGGTCATTAAATTCTTCCTGGACATGTTCTATCCCACAATTTATTATTCTATTGGAATTTTTTTCTCTTATATGTCAATATTTTCACTTATAACTAATTATATCCTATTTAGAAACCTCGTTTTTTGTTCTTTCATATGACCTTTTTATTTCCCTTTGATTTATGAAAAGAAAGTTTATTAACCCTTTTGGGAAATCATGGTTTCCACAAAAGAATTTTCAAATATTAGAACTTTGAAAACCACACACAAGTTCAAATTATAGGGAAAAATTATTAATGGGTATAGAATGTAAAAACAATATATTTTATGAAATATTTTTTTCAATCAAATTTAATTTCTTCAAATGCTAACACTATAAAGAGCCCTAAGCCTAAATAAACCATGAAATTTTATTATTTAAATATGATCATTATAACATAGTTTTTGAATTATCATGTATAAATATTATTAAATATTTTATAATATATATAAATTTCATACTCAATATAAATTTATTAATAAATGTATTTTAAAAATCACTTAATTTTTAGTAAAGGTATTTTAATCATAAAAATTATATTTTCTTTAAAAATAGATAATATTGGGTTTTGAGAGAAAATAATATAAATATTTATTAAAAATATAGAAATTTTATTTTATAAAAATAATTTATTTTTTGAATTCATCATACCAAAATTATCTAGGGGTGAATATTTTAAAAAGTATGAATTTTCAATAAATACTAAAAATAAAACTTATTTTCGTAAAAATAGAATTTTTAATTTAAGGATGTATAAAGTACCATCTTTTTAGAAAATAGTTTCAAAGTAAAATTATATTCCTTATTTTTTAAATAATTCAATTCAATTCTTTGGAATCATTTTTATGTTTGAATTTGTAATAAAAATATTTTTCAACGAAAAAAGCATTTTTCTAAAAAACCATTTTAATGCCCATAATGTATTTTTAACTCAATAAATTAAATTAATTAATAAGTATTTTATAGTTTTAATGAGATTTCTATATCATATATTCAATAATTTTTTTTAAAATTCATTTAATATTTTTCTAAGCATGTGATAAAAATAAATCAAATTTGATTCTAAAAAATAACTTATTTTTCTCTGAAGTGATTTTCATCATGTTTTCCACACTTATTTTAAAAATTAATTTCTACCAATTAGAGATGTGTAATTTTAAAAATTGGGTTCTACACTTAAAATTAGTATTTTCAAATTTGGTAAATATGACCCTTCATTTTTTACCAAGGTGAATAGTAACCATAGTAAAATTATCACCACTATAAAGGTTAAATCTGCTTAATCTATTTTAAAATTAAGATATAAGTTCATAATTTTTCATGATAATTATTATTTGAGGAAGGTAATTCAACCCTTATTACCTTAGTCTTAAACATTATTTATTTATTGAAAGCTTTTCCATGAAAATGACCCATAAAATAATTAAATCAAAGAATGTTACAAAAAGTCACTCTCTTTGCTTTAAATATATTTTAAGTAGTCACATTAGAGAAACATCAAGTGTTGAATGAATATTAAAGTTAATTTTTTGAATAATGAATTTATATTAATAATTTTAAATTTTTTAAATTTTTCTTAATTAAATAATTACATTAAATGCTTCTACAACACTAATACAATATTTATTCTATTAATAGTGAAATAAAATAAATGATTTTAAAAATATTAAAACTGATGTAATTTGAATTAGTTAATTTATAACATGAATTTTATAGATATATATGTCATATTAAGAATTTTTTAAAGAATTATATTCTAAATACCATGTTTCATGACGTATTTAAAGTCATATAAAATTTAAAGTGTTAAAAATGACATTAATGATATTTGATAAAAAATAATTACTTGTTAAATTATTTTAAGTTCATAAAAATATTAAATTCAACCAGATGAACGTGATATAGTATTAATAATCAACCATGTTCTGTTTATGGGTCTTTTTTATTTTATAGTAACATCATTAACCCTTAAAGGGTAGAAAACATAAATATTATGATAATTTTCAAATGGGTAAAGGGGGAATAAAACAAAAAGAAAATGGTTAAAACATAACAAAAACATGTAAAGAAATATTTTATACTATTATTTAAAATTAAAAACATTGTACAACTGAGTAACATCACTTTTGATCCCTTTAGACATCAAAAGTAATTTATATTAATTTAATATTTTATGAAATTAGAAAGTGACCCTCCCATATATTATAAAAGCATACCCCTCCATTCTCTTCTTCAGACAACATTAACCCTTCTAGATTATCCATACCCTGATAAAATCACTTCTAAACTTCTTTATCCAAATTCTAGAGCTTCTGGGGCCCTCAAAATACTAACAATAGGATCCTTAATGGGTGATCTAAAAGAGTTTTTCATATGAGGGGTAATCTCCTTAAATAGAAAATTTCTTTTCAATTAACCATTAAGTCCTATAAATATGTTAAGTTATTCATAAAATAATTAATTAATTATCCTCAATATACTCAATTTTTGTTATGGTTATGAAACAACATTTATTCTCCCTCATTCCATTTAATGATAAGTGAAAGTATAACTTCTATGTACGTACGACTTACCATCTCTATGTAGATATATAATTTATTTCCCGTCACCATATTTTATGGATGTGTATTTTGATGGTTTTAATTTTTATCTGTGATATATATTAAATAATTATACCAATTTAATGATAATTTCATAACTAAATTTTTACCATCGAATTAGTTGGAAAACTATAATGTCGCTCGTCTTTAGGTATGGACTACCACCTCCCCGAAGCAATGCACTTCGTTTATTATTTATGTTTTAAATGTATAGTAATAGGAATAGATTTAATAAATAAATATTATATATACTATTTAATAATAATTTTCTAAAGGTTATTTATTATTTCACTTTCTTTCATTCTATATATTAGAAAGTGAAAATATTGTTCATCTGTGTGTACGTTCTACCATCTCCATGAATAGTGTAATTAATTTTTCTATCTATACATATATGGATGACTATAAACATGTATATAATGAAAATATATTATAATAATGTCATTATTAAAATTCTGGATATGAAGTAGCCATTATGAATGTATACTGACCAAAAATAACAATCAAAAACAAATATGAAAAATGAAGTAGATATCACTCGAAACCGTGATTTCAATAAGTCTTTTTAATAAATGGTTATTATTATATAATTTATGTAATTATATATATTATTATTTTTCTATTATATATTTATATCAAATCTCTATTTATTATATAGTAGGTTCTTATGTGTTTTAAAGAATTCAGACCTAATGTTAGGGATTCTAATCTCACTTTTATTTCTATGGGACACAAGCCATTTTTACCACTTATTATTTTTAGGTGGTGTATATAATACTCATGAATATATTTTATGATTATTATTATTATGAAATATATTCTCAATTTAAATATCCATATATGGTTATTTATGTCAAGTAAATTACAATTCAAATGTTACCAAATTAGTAAGGGTCTTATGTCAAAATCTCATTAATTCATTGAGATTTTTTATTATTAGGTTTCTAATGATGAAATCTTATTCTATACCCCTCTAAAAAATCTTAAATTTTCTGATCCACTGTTAATTTCTTGATAATTATTTTTCATTTTATTTTACTCACCTTAGGTACTAATGATACCAAAAATTTGTTTTTAAGGAAAATTGACTTTATTTCTCTCTTCAGTCAAAAAAAAATTCTTCCATATCCATGTTTTCTAAAAAAAATTTAATGAAAATGATTTTTTATCCTATAATTGTTTAAATGAATTTTAACCCATGTTATTATTGTAAAAAAATGGTTTAAAATGAATCTTCTTTCCATTTTCTGAATCTGTTAATTTCTTAAATTTTTACTTAGAATGGGAATAAAATGTTTTATTTTATATTATACTTTATGAATAGAATTTCGTGATATCATAACTAGTAAATATTTTTAATCATCCATTACATGTTTCCATTTTTCTTTTTGAATTAAATTTCTTCAATAATATTTTTGAAATATTTTTATTTTAAAAGGGATTTCCAAAATGGAATGGTTATTTTCTCAAGAAATATTTTAGATATCTTTTAAAATAATTTTCATATGTGATAACGTCATTTGATGTTAATTGTGATTTAAAGAAGATTTTATCCCTTCAAAGATTTATTAATATTTTATTGGATGTTTAATTTTTATGTTAATGAGATGTTTATGAAACCCATTTATTTTCTATGGGTTGTGCTATAATGAACAGATTAAATTGTTATCAAACCTGTTTTATTTTCATGGGGTATGATATGATTATATGATTAAAATTATATGATCTTATGGAAATATTATATTTTTTATATATTAGGTAATAACATTTACATTATAAACTAATATTTTGGTTACATTATAACCATGGATTTTGGTCACCTTATAACCAAGGATGATGACTACATTATGAACCTTGGACGGTGGTTGTATTATAACCAAGGATGCGTGGGATCATAATTATATAGAAATCAAATGCGTTAGTTTATTATTGATATCTTATGTGATAAATATGGATGTAATTGGGAGTGAACATTGTTTAATATGGTAATCTTTCCACGATGATAGTCTTGGGAGTGAACCTTGACTTCTATGATGGTTTTGGGTGGGAACCCATTCCACTATAATAGCCTTGGAAATGAGCCTTGACTACTGTGGAAATGATTTTCTATGTATATTCATTTTACAAAAACACATTTCTTATAAAAAAAATTCTCATAGCTCATGTTCTTTGATTCCATTATTATTCATGTCTTATCAACTACCAAGAAATATGTCATGACTCTAGATTATGATCTGTGATATGCAGGGCATGAATTTCAAATGTTATGATCATTTCATCATATCATTATTCTCATGTTATTATTATCTAATAATTTATACTTATCTTTTTTACCCTTACTACAAATCTATGCTCACACTCTCTTATGTTTCATTTCCCCTAATTATGAATAATGGTTATAGGAAAGATATGCCTAATGAGCGTTATTGTTATAAGGAAATTAATTGAATACTCTAATAAACTAGTTGTTTATGATTCCATGTTTCTAAAGATAATACAAATATTATATTATATCATGGAAAGTAACAATATGTAATTAATATTTATTTGATATTATTTGATATCTATGTATAAAAATTATGGGTTGTTATAAGAAGACCTGATTCAACAACTAGTGTGAAGGGAAATGTGGTGACTACCCAAATGTGACATCCAAACTAATGGGAGAAAGAGTTGAAACATCATAAAAATTCATACTCAATTAACTCATATGTTTAATAAAAACATGAATCATATTGAAAACCAACATCTTAGTAAGATATAGAATGTTTCAATTTACACCTTTATTTAAAAAAGCTTCTGACATTAATTAGATCTTATGATCCCATAATCACGGAACTATGAATAAATTATATTGAAAATATCTTACCCATACATTAATGCTATAATCAAGATATGGTTGTACTGGTTGATTATTGAATGTGTAGTGGGGCTTATCAATTGTGTATGTTGATAAAAAAATACAAATCTTAAGGAAGATATTTATAATCTTGATATGAAATGATTCAAGAAATATTTTTCGATAAGTATTTTTATTTAAATCTGTAACATAAAATGTAGAGGGACTTACATAGCCTCAATAAAAGAGAGGATAAATCCATCAACATGTATAAGAAAAACATTACAATACATTTATTAAATACCACTATATTTTTCAATATCCATGAAATTAATATTGATCACTTTTTTAGTGGGTTAAAGTTGAATCTTCCAAAAGCTTTTGTGATTTCATATTTTTATATCTGTGAAGAAAATATTTGATGTGACCTTTAAATTTGAAAAGAATATCATTGAATCCAATGTTCCATATGATTCTATATATTGGAAGAATGGAATGGACTTTAATTCTGTTGATGTAATGGAGAAATCTCATGGATGTTAGGAAGTACAACATCACACTTAATAAAAATTCATAAAGAAACATATTGAAAATTTCCTATAGGATAAAAGGAAATTAATTTGGTGTCAGAAGGAGGGGAACATATCTTGTGGCTGTCATTGAGAGAAACCCACCAATGTGATAGAATAATGGAATTCTCCAGTCAACCCTTGGTATATTGTTCAAAGCTAAAACATCAAGGATAAAATGCATTATTAAAAGAAATACACTAAGCCAAGGGTTTTCGAATATAACTGGTGAAAGCAATCTCCAAGGATTAGATAGCATGGTAAATCATATTCTATAACAACTATTAAGGTGGTTACTGATAATGAATTGGTGATAGGAACACTAGTTATTTACTCAAGGATATAAAGATTACTATTTGAATCTAGTCCTACAAATTCTTTAATATCATGAAATTTTATTTTAACTATTGAAACACCACCTCAATACATTAAATTAAATATATTAGTGAAAATCATAAATTTTGTAATTATTTCATCACAATAATATAACTTCTCCCCTATCTATATTTTTAGGTTGAATTTTTCAAAAAATATTGCGATACTCAATGTAGCATAATTTAATACTATTATAGGTATGGATTGTCATCCCTTATATAGGGACAACATAAGTTATCAGGGGAAGTAAATTTCCTTATATGTTATGAATAACCCTCTAATTATATAATATTTTAAGGAGAATGATGGATCTCCTTTAGAATCATCATCTTAACAATAGATATTATGTAACAATCGAGATTTTTATAGATGTATGAATACATTTAAATTCATTCAATATCGCATTGAGTTTTTCTTTGTTTTCTTAAACACATGTGAATGGGACATTAAACCCATTATTTTTTTTGGAAGAATGTAGAAGGGGGATGGTGGTTATCCAAAAAATAAATACATGATATTTATTATAAATAAATAACATTTATTTCTAATATATGATGAGTAATGAAATGGATAGATCCCCTTCCATGTTGTGAATTGTTTTTTTCAAGAGGGGAAAACCTGATCCACATAGGTCATGTAAAGTTTATAGGTTGTGTAAATTGCAAATATATTTTTTAAGAAAATAGGTCCTATTATTTTTGGGTAGAACTTCACCCATTATTTCGCACGGTAGGATCCATTCATGGGAGAACTCCACCACACCATTTAACTATGTTTCTCTCAATATGTTTCACCCAGACTCTGATCAAAACATCATTAGTTGTATTGTATATCTAATGGTTAGATCTGAATTCATCTTCTTCATTTTTTTCTTAACCTCAATTAATTTAATTTAGTCTGCACTCATATTCCCTATTTTCAGTACTTTTTCTATTTTCAATATATTTCTTTCTTTATTGATCCAATGGCTGAAACTAGATGAGCCTTCATCGAAGGACCTGTGTTAAGTTGTCTAAAAATTTTCTCTTTATTTTTATATGTTTTATAGAATCTTCCATTGTTCAACTCACTAGACCACTCCATGTGTTTCTTTAAAATCTTTTTCTTCCTTTTAAATTAATTAAACTGTGTTATGATACTTCCTTATAGCCTTATTACATTATTAAAGGATATCTACCTCATTAGTTTATACTACTTTGGGTGTGTTGAATCAAATTCCCCAATATTGTAATTTTTTAATTGAATAGACCTACTCCTATTTTGTTTTTCTTTACATTAAAATTCATTTTTCATTGATTACCAAATTAAATATTTCGATTTAATTAAATGGAAGTAAGTGGTAAGACCACGCCACATGTTATAAATAGATAATAGATTATGTAACTTGTGATACCATGTTTATATAAGGATAAATAAATGTGAATGATTTAAATTTAAATTTCTTATGATTATTATCCTTATACCTTTGATAATAGTCATTATACAATGTTTAAGGGACTTCTTGAGTGTGTAATTTCACGTTCCCTTGCTTTGGGTGTTGTGAATGAAATCTCACAACATTTATATAGATGATGGGCATGATGTTCCTCATTCCCTTGCATTCTATGTCAAGTATGACGACTCACCCCACAATCTCAAGTGATGGACAAGACATCTTGCATTCATATGAGATCATGGGATAGTACCCTTTTTGGTGCCTATAGCTCATTCGACTATTTTAGGATGCCTGAGTTTTTCCATGGATCCAAATAGTACCTAGTATCTTTTTATATTCCTATATATTTATTAACATAAATATATAAAATACTTATATACATATTACATATATATATGTCTGTGTGTGTGTGATTAGGCATGGTAAAGTGGGATCATAGTTATTTAGACCTATTCCAAAGCTAGTAGTGTTAGCAAGGTGTCCTATAGGAACCTAGGCTGACATTTTTATGTCTTTTATCTTTGTTTATTATTTCCTTACCTATACACTACTATGGTATACATACTTAATGAATTATTCTAGACAATATTGTGGTGGCCTACTATGTTTATCTCACACACTGTTTAGGCCTCCTATTGGTACACCGAAAAACCTTATTGATATAGCTATGGACAAGTGAAAGTGACAAATCTTCGATGTTTGATCATTTTTTATTATTTCTAGAGCATATAGAGTAAGGGAATAATCATATTCTTATGATTCATGTGGATATTCCTTTTAGTTTTTTTGATTATTTTTTCTCCAGTTTTATATGTATGTACTTTTTATCCCTTGAATCCCCCTTTTTTATATCACCATAACCTAAGATATTTTTTATATGACTTATCTTGTGTATTTTTGTTATTATTATTACTTCTATATTTCCAATTCCACTATTTTTTATTATTTTATCTATTTTTGTTTTGAAGTTAGTTATATTTTATTATTATTTTATTTATATCTCTATTATTTCCATTGTAATACTCTAATATGATGATCTATTATCCTCATAATACCACCATAGACCCTCTCTACTAGTGTTCAGCCTCAATCATATAGGGATGAACGCTTCAATCCATGTCACCCACCGGTTCGGGCTACCATTTTAGTGGATCTTGGGTTGGGACATTACAAAGTGGTATCAGTGCTTGTTTCTTTTCTTTTTCTTATCCTTTGGGAATCATAGTCAAGAGATTAGAAGTGGTTTATATTTTATTAATTATCATGTCCCTATGAGTAGTTAATCCATAAAGAAGTGAAAATTCAGATTACCTAGAATGAGATATATTTTTTTGGTTTTATTTTGTTATAGTTCAATTGATTTCACCATTGGGTGACGCACATGAGATGTGATGTTATAATTATTATTTTTATTATTATCATGAATTTTATCATTTTCATGTTAGAGTAGTAAGATAATTGATCATGCATCATTGTAGGAACTTCAAGACTCACATTTCATCCATTTTACCATTATATATAGGTTCATTTAGTAACTTTCGTTACTTATATTTCCAAAATTTTCTATGATAACTGGACTATTATGACTATAATATTACTAATGATTATTTCAAACGAATGAGAAATGCAGTTGGTCATTTAATGTTTCTTTACTAACCTAACTATTTTTTCATGTATAGCTTAATAAGGACAAGTTATGTGGTCAATTATGGCATGTTGAGTCATGGATAATTGGTCACATGGGCTAGAACGTGTCAATGGTTTCAAATTAAATGGATTCCTTATTTCAATTTATAAGGTCTATGAACCATTATAAATTGGAAAGGGTGGACCATAAAATTCAATCTTTTCAATTGATTATTATATTAATATGTACAAACTTCTCTATGATTAAATTTTCAAATAAAATTGTGTCTTTTAAATGGGAATACATTTTTGTAATGTGAACTACTATGTAATGTGATATCTTGAACAAAACCTGACTCGAGTAGTGGGAATAGAGAGTGAATTTTGTGTTTTGTTATGGTCTTCATACCATATATACCCTAATTTTGGAGTTGGAATAGAGGGTTCACCATTCCTATAGAGATTATATGTACATATCCTATTATAAATATGTGATCTTATTGATGATAAATTATTTTCTGAGGCATGTGTTTTGAATTATAGAATCATGCCACCATGATGGCCTCATGTCATATACCAGGAGGGTGGTGACAACACTACTATGGAGGTGGTAGTAACTGAGCCACTAGTATTCCCTCTAGTTGTTCCACCAGAGTCCCCACCTATTTATCATGACATGAATATTGATTCCTGGTGTTTAGGGGGGGGGGGTTATATGTATGATGTTTTATATGAAAGGTGTTATGAGACCTTCCCATACTATGATAGAGATGACTCATTAATTCTAGTAGCACCACCCACCTATTGTTTCAATGGATGGCGGCCATCAGGCTCTTGTGACGTGGATGCAAGACATACATTCAATATTCGAGTGTCTGGAGATACCTTCAGAGAAGATGGTCAAGATCGTAACTTATATATTACATGTTTCTACCAAAAGAAGGTGGTATTTCATTAGCAATTCATATTGAATATGGGATATGATATGGAGGTACTTCTAGATAGTCTTCTATTTTTACTTTTTCCCATAGAATTTGAGAGCTAGACAAGCTAGAGAGTTTATGAATTTATATCATGGAGATGTGTCTATAATCGATTATTATACCCATTTAAGAGAGATTTAACGATTATCACGGAATTTATCTCGTGATGATCACATGGATGTGTGAAAATTTGATGATGGGCTTGAATAAACCATCAGATCATAGGTTAATGTTTTTTTTGAATTACTACTATTTTAGTCAAACAAGACATTATTACTAAGAATAATTTGATAGAAGGTGAAGGTTAGATCTTGGTCAGTTTAGTTCCCAAACATGGTGGTACTTCTTATAATGTAATGAAGTGTTTATTAAGGGTTTATCATTGTGGTAGTGGTAGTCATACAGCTTGTAATGACATTTTTGTTATATTTCATCAGTGTGGAATATCATGGAATATGAAACCCCAATACATGAGAACCCCATTTGAATGTATAGATTTTGGTAAGATGGTCCATATTTAGAATTTATGTCTGAAATTTCTACCAGTGCCTATTTACAGAGGATCGACACTAACTAAAGGTTTTGGAGTAGGGCTACTAGCACCTTTACAAGCAGGCATCTAGAATACCACTGGCCATTCACACTAAGGAGGTGGTTAAAGTAGAGGGAACCATACTCATGATTTAAAGTGTCTGTAGCATGTTCCTTCTTAGGGATGTCATATTGTATCTTAGGGTCATCGTACATGATAGTTACATTCAACGAAACATGTGTCAGAGAAGGAGAGAAATGAACCATCTACTATTCAAAGTACTATTCTTGTTGCCTCTCATCTTGTGTTCACTTTGTTTGAAACAAGTGCATTGTAATATTTCATATTTGTGGAAACTATAGAGATAATGGGATTCAATATAGAGTTTTATGTGGTTTTAAAACACTTGATTCCCCCATTTGGGTATCTGATCAGAGAGTGTTCTCCAATGTAAGGAATGTCCCTTAGATGTGGATAGTTATATATTTATGTTGAACATTTTCATCCTCGAAACGATAGGGTTTTATGCAATTATAAATCTGGATTAGTTTATTCTCTATTAAGACTATATTTATTATTATTTCAGTATGGTATGTTTTACATCACCAATGGGATGAAAACATATTCATCAAGGAGAATGGGATGTTCAGGCGAGTCGATCTAGATAAGAGAAACAATGGATAGGTTGGTTGACAACCCTGATTTCTAGTCCTTACCATGATGATCAGGGTATATGACATATTTTTTCACTTTATGGTGGATTATTTTAGGGATTTGTTCTTTGATGAATTTTCTATACTACATCTATTGAGAGAGATAGAATTTACAAGTCATCTAGTTCTAGGAGAGGCATTAGTGTTCATTCCTCATTTTTAAATAAAACCTATAAAACATCAAGGACTCAATATATTGTTGTATTTTTTAAATGAAAATGGATTTATCATACCCTGAACCTATACATGGGCTTGACCAGACCTTTTTTTAAGAATAAGGATCATACACTTAGATATTGTATTGATTATGGATGTTTTAACCAGTTTATGGTTATGAAATAGTATCCACCACCTAGAATCGATAACCAATTCAAACATCTCTAATGAGCTCTATTTTAAATATATATTTAAGTAAATGATCTCTAGAATCGTGTTAGATCCTTATACATACCTTGAATATCATTCCAGATCATGTATGGTCTTTATGAGAATCTGTTTATATCATTTGGTCACACAACTGTGCCAGCCGTTTTCTTGGCTCTAATGAATTCATTTTTCAACTCATATCTATATTCATTCATGAAAATCATAGAGGAGTACATCTTTATGTATTCTCACACTCAAAATGATCCTTTCCAACTACTTGATATCATGATAAATACACCAAGAGAGAACCATCTTTGCACTGAGATCACCAAATTCAGCTCTTGTACACTTACATGGTCACATGATCTCAGAGTTAAGAGTAAGAGTAGAACCAAAAATGTTGAGAGTTGTAGTTTCCTAGGATCATCCCAAGAAATTAATTGATATAAAATGTTTCTTGGGGATAACTGAGTATTACTGACACTTTATCTAGGATTTATCATACCTAGTAGTGCCTCTTATGGGGTTGAATAAGAAGGCTGTGAAATTCATATGGTTAAAATCTTATGAATGATTATTTTAGGAATTGAAATACAAGTATACTTCAACACTAATCATGATCCTCAAAGAGTTTTCTAGAAGATATAAAATTTATTTTGATGCATTAGGCATTGTCCTAGTAGTAGTTTTAATGCCTGATGAGCAATTCAGAGCATACAGGTCTCATAAATTGAGGCCTCACCTGCAGAATTACCAAATTCATGACATTGAGTTGGAAGAAATGGTTCATTATATATGTTTTTTGAGACATTATTTGTTGTGAGAGTTATTTATCATCTTCACGAAACACAAATTTCACAATTATATCTTTACACGACATGACATAAATATTATGTAGTGAATATGGGTAAAATACCTATAGTCCATCAATTTTAAGATTGCCTATTTGACTACAAAAGGAAATGGAGTAACAGAATATCTATGAAAGAAGACTCAAACACATGTAGTTTTGGAGTCCATTAGTGAGTGATAACTTATGGACATGTTTTCATATATTCATGCTGATGTCCAAGCAAATCACAGGAAGACAATCCTGAGAGATTTATTTGTAACCTCAACCCTTCTAGAATGGGTAAAGATGAAATAACTTTCAAATCTTGACAGCCTATACCTATGGGAGAGTGTCTCAGGTGAGGATTCATTTCACGGTTGGTCCATATATGATAATGGGACCATAAACATAAATAGGAGATTCTGGGTTCCATAAAACCATTGAGAGTAACTTATGTGGGAATCTCTTGCCTCTTCATGGGTATTACATCCTGATTTTACAAAGATGTACCAAAACATACATCCATAGTATTGGTGGCCTATTATTAAATGAGAGATAGAATGATTTATCATTTGGTGTTCCACCTATCGGCGAGAGAAGGTTGAACACAGGGAAATATAAGGACTATTACAACCACTGTCTATTACTGGGTGAAAATGAGATTATGTCACCATATATTTTGTTACATGTTTTACCAGATTTCCACAATGCAGTGATACTGTTTGGGTCATTTTTTATGGGATAACAAAGGTATCCTACTTATTAAAAATTTAAGAGACCTTCTTAGTAGACGATATGGGGAGGATATACATTATAGTTATTTTACTCCTTCATAGAGATACATGTTATATCATATCATATAAGTATTCTAGATTCAAATCAATATTCTATAAGTGTTTTTTAAGGCATTGGATTCATATGTTCTTTTGAGCATGGAATATCACCATTAGACTAGTGGTCAGACTGAGCATATGATTCAGGTGTTAGAGGACATTCTCTATGCATGTATCCTTAAATTTTGGAGATTATACAAAAAGTGCATACCCCCAGTTGAGTTTTTATACAATAACAGTTTTCGAGCTACATCCCAGATGGATCCTTGAAAGGCCTTATATAGTAGTCCATACAGATCACCATAGTACTGGTTTGGGTTAGGGTACATATATTTACATAGTCCATGTCTTATTAGTGAAACTTTTGAGAAAGTTCAGTAAATTAGGAAATTCATGATTAATGCTCAGTATAGGAAGCATTCATATTCCAGTTATCATCAATGACCTCTGGAGTTTGAGGTTTGGGATTTATTTTTCTAGTGATTTTTTCCTTAGTTAGTCTTATAATGTATTCAGCTATAGGGTAATATTTTTCCTTAATTCATCATACCCTTGGATATTGTAGAGACGGTTAGACTAATGGCTTACAAGATAGTACTTTTTGAAAGATTTAAGTCTATATATGATGCTTTTTATGTTACAAAAATTAATCGGCATCATCTAGACCCATTTTATTTTCAATAACCACAAGAGATTGATTTCAAAGAGGATGATTCTTTAGATTAGTACCATGTTTATATCATATATTTTAGCCTAAATGATCTCTAATAAAGGATAATTCCTCTAGTATGGGAGATAAGGAAGCCCAACTGAGTAAAGGATATGACCTATGAATGAGAGTCTGATTTATAATTTTAGTGGATGAAACATTTCTCAGACAGTTCTCTAACACCTTTAGAAGGGTAACTGAAAGGTGGTTTGTTTTAATAAGGGGAGTTAATAATGACATGATAGATAATATAGGTATGGATGCATTTAAATTTAGTCAAATCCTCATTGGGTTTTTCTTTTTTCATAAACCATGGTGATTAGTCCTTAGGTCGGTCAGTTTGTTTCTAGGAAGAATGTAATTGAAGGGATGGAGGTTACCTTTAGGCCATATACATAATGTGTTTTATAAGTACATGGAATTTATTTATAATACACGATTATTAATGGCCTTTACTTACACACTGGAACACTGCAAACTTGTTTTTTTATAGGAAAACCCATCCTTTTAGAGAATGTAAATATTACACCCACTGTAAATTCCCTTGAATTTTTTAAATGATTCAGGGCCTATTTTTTAAATATAAAATTATCCTTTATCTCACATAGTATGATTCATGCATTAAAGAACTCCTCTATTCAATAGGTTTATCTTATTCGCCTCTATCCAAACTCTGATTAGACAACCTTTGGTTGTGTTGGATAGCTAACAGTTATCTCTACAATACTATTCCTCCATTCATCATTTTTTTACCCAAAGGGGAGATATTTTTCTATGACATGAAATTACCTATTTTTAGGTATTTTTAAATTTTTATAATCTCTTCCATTCATTCTCTATCCAAAGGATGATATTGGATGAGAGGTTTCCACAGACCTAAGGTAGGTGGTCAAGAAATTTTACCTTAAATTTTATATGTTTTATTGAATATGGTTTTGTTTTGTATGATAGATTATTCCATATGTTTCTATAAAATTTCAATCATCTTTTAAAATTGATTAATCTATGTTATTATACTCCCTTAGGCTCTTGTTTAATTGTTAGAGGGAATCTACCCCATTGGTTGTCACCCCTTTGTGTGTGCTGAGTTAAATTCCTCCTTATTATAAAATTTTAATTAACCAAACCACCTCTTAAGTTGTATGGATTGACTTAAAAATTATGTTTACATTGATTTATAAATTACATGATTTAATTTAATAAAATTTAAGTGAGTTAGAGTATCAGGTTATCTATTTTAAATATACAATGGATTATGTAACATGGGATAACATAATTAGATTGGGAGAAATAAATGTAAATGATTTATGTGGAAACCACATAGGATTATTATTATTTTCATTGTTTTTATTATTACTCTTACTATTATTATTATTATTATAACATGGATTCTGGTTGTTGGAAAATGGTGATGGGATTATTGAGTATGGTATTTCTTTGTCCAATACTTGGGTGTTAGGAAAAAAGTATCATACCGTTTACATAGATGATAGGCATGATGTTTCATGTCCCCTTTCATCAGTTTATAGGCATGAAGTGTAGAGAACCGTATCTTGACGTACATTGACATTACATTACATTTGCGGAATACTTAGTACATAACAAAAATACACACACAAGGATCGTAATAGTTTAGTGTCTTTGGAAACTCGGAATATAATCTTCTAATCGTGGTGAAAGATCTTCAACATCTCCCATAAAGATCTTCCTTTTTTTAACCTAAAACCTTTCTTTATATCCTGGGGAAAAGAAAACATAAAAGGGTGATCTCAAATGCTCAGTAAGGGTAAACAAAATAAATATCAATCACATCATATTCATAAGAACATAACATTTTGGAAATCTTAACCTGCAAAAGAGAGCATAATTTCATAGCATGGGATAAATCATAGTAGTGAAATGAAATACCAATAATAATAACATAAAACATAAAACATTGTGGCATACACACATAATCATTGAGAATCATTTCTTGTTAGTCAAGACTCATTGCCAAGACTATATTAGTGGACAAAGTCTCTTTCTGAATCGAGTAACCCTCGTTTCAGTCCTGTTTCACTGAACTGGTATAACCTACTATTTCAGCCATGTCTATCTCATGAGATATAAAATCTTTACCCAATGCATTGGAGGGAGATATAGGTCCCACCCATCTCATAATGATACCATTCTTATGTGTGCCGAAAAATCATAAACCATACATCATTTCATAACCCATGTAATAAAAATGGGATTCTTAAACAACATGACATCATAAAACAATTCATATAAGATAAAGGAATTCATAAAATTAATTCCATCACAACATAATCAAATCAATGTAATTATAGGGATAAAATCAGAACCCTACATTATCTTAGATGGAAAATAATTTTGATAAAACACTTGAACTCCATTCTTGAGTAAAATATCCTTTCTACTTCAAAAACATTTTTTTCCTTTTATAACATGTCATACAATTTTAAACTAAAAGAAGTTGATTAAAAATAAACTTTAAAACTTGTAAAGTAAGCTTCTTGGAAATAATGTTTTAAAAATACATTCATGCCGTATAAGTTAAAAGAAAACATTCTTCTCGTACTTTTGTCGGAAAAGTCAAAAAGTACCTCGTACGAAAAACGACAAAAGATTCCCTTCATATCTTTTACAAAAAACTTACCGAAGGGTAAAATTGGATATAAACTATTGTATAAGGATAGAAATAATATTAAATATTGAGGGAATTTGGATGTAGATGATAAAATACCCCCCCCCATTAAATACCAAAGTATAAACAATCTCAGATAAAAATGAGAATGTGATATTTCCCTAACCTTAGGTCCGATTTGCTTCGTAAGTGTCCGAACCTCCTCTTTTTGACGCGTCTTTTCTTAACCTCCACTTAAAGAACTAAGGATGGTCTTTGAAGAAGACCAGGACCTCTAGGATGATACTAGGGAAGTGGAGAAGATATTTTGGCAGGGGTTGGCCGAGCTTGAAGGCTCAAAGTTGTGTGAGGAAGAGAGGGAGGAGGTGCCCTTTTATAAGGGAGGAGAGGGGCACCTTAGGAATATCTCAAAATATTATTTTATATTAAAGTTAAAATCGGTTTATAATGGTTCCAAAGGGTCTTATTTCGAAGGTAAAGTGGGTATGGGTCGAAATACTATCAACCAATAGGATTTAGACAAGTTTCGGTTATTATTTTAACCTTATCAATTAGATTTAACTCTATGTTAAATAATTTAACTTTTACCATGTCTTTTTGTTTTCTTACACTATATGGTTCATAAACTTATATATCAAGCCAAAAGAACCCCAAGTTGTTTATTATTAATATATATAATCTTATCTAAGTCATTTGGCCAAACCTTAGATTTTTAGGAATAAAATAACAATTAGTAATATAATATTTGTTTTAAAAACTATTTTATGTCAATTTTGACACTATTTGGTACATGATTTTTATGAAATTCATAACAGAATGATAAGTTATAAACAAGTTACTTAAATCAACAATAACATGTTATATTAACCTATAAAATTAGTGTATGTCATAAAAAGTCTCAAATTACATTTATTTGGGCATTTATAACATCAATTATGTCAATATTTCATTATTAAGACAATTACTGCATCATCTTTGTGTCATAATAAATGATAATTATTTAATCCCTAAAAATTCTAAATAAATTCCTATGATGTAGATAATTGTATTAGCTTTCTGGAGACTATTCATGTTCGAAGTTTCATAAAGTTTATAACTAGATTAAAATTATTATACTTATAAGATTTAAGAAAGTGACATGTTGTCACATTCTTTGGTTTTAATAATAATTAAATTATTTTCATTGAAACATTTTAATTAAATTAATCTAATCTGACCCTTAGGTGATATGGGCCGTTTTTTAGTCATCCAATAGAATTTTGACATTTTTTAGGGTAATTTTAAAATATTATATTTACCCTTAATTACCCGATTTACCTTTAACTATGGTAAATACAATTTACCGTAGTTACTATTCATAATTCCCAAAAATAAAAAGTATCCTATTAACATAATTTGGACCCACTAATTCCAAATATAGAATCCATTTTTTAAAATTCAAAACACAGAAGTTAAAATTAATCCCGTTGTCGAATAAAAACGGGTTTTTGTTTAAAACATTGCAAAAGATTGAATTGATTTAACCTACGAATTCAAGGTAAAATAAATGCTAATGACATACATTATATTAAATGGTAAAAATATATTCTATTTATACTTTAAAACCATTCAATATTATAATTTAACCATATAAGATATTACGATGAAAAAAGTTGTTTTTAATTAAAATATAGCGTGTTTTTACTATTCATTAAAATGTGAAAGTTACCAGAATAATATGAAAAATTTATCCAAAGTAAATTTTTATTTCTTGATTCCAAATAAGGATTTTATTTTGTCAAATTGAACTTATAAACATGTAAAAACTAGATTTAAAGTGGGTGTGCCATCAAAAGGCGGCAAAACTGCATTTTTTTAAAAATACTTATTTTACCCAAAAAATTTATTTTGTTCTTATATCATGTTCTAGAAAATGTGTTAGATGAATAATAATGTTATAAAATTCAAAATTTAGTTAATACTATTCATAACGGCTAGTTCATGACAATATTATAATAATATAACATTGTTTATTAAAACCCGGTATTGCGTACAACACACGCTATCGAGGAAGGTCGCGATTGCGTGTAATGCAAGCCAAGTCAGGGTTGCGTGTTGTGAAAGAATCCTTCATTGTTTCGTATAACAGAATCCAACCATATTTCATTTATACATTTAATATATATATATATACTCAATGTTGCATAGAATAACTATTATCAAAATTGTGTGTAACACGGTCCAAGAATAGTGTTGCGTATACTGCAAGCTAATACGGTGTTGCGTATAGCACAAGGTAATATTGGTGTAGAATACAACATAAGACATTAATGAAATTAAAATAATATTTTTCATAAAATCTCGGGGTGTTACATTCTACCCCCCTTAAAATGAATTTCACCCTCGAAATTCGTCGGGGTTATAAATGGTTTACTATTTGAAAGTTTCTTTGATAGAAACCCACATCGTAAAAAGGAATACCAAAACTTATCTTTAAAAACAAAAGTATGAAACGTAACGGTTACCCAAATAAACTAATCACTGGGTTTCCACATAGGTGAAAATATGGATATGGAAGAGAAATCTAACCATCATGTTCTGATGGAGAGTGGTAGAGAACATGGCTATGGAAAAGCTAGTAATCACAAAGCCATAAATTTGTGATGATCTAAGGTACCATCTGATTCATCAGATATAAGATCACTAAGACAAAATTTATGGTTTTCAAGATCATTTCCCTAAAGTTGATGAAATTGGAATTAGAAGAAATACTTTCGTGATTTTGGTATAGTCTCACCGTTTGTCGTTCTTTGGACAATTTCCACTTCATCTCTTAAAGAAATGAAGTTGAATTTGTCATTCGTGATGTGTTAGCAGATCATGTGATAGAATGATGGGTCATTCCATCTGTCTCAAACAAAAGGTTAGAAAATTTATCAAAAAATACATAAGTCCATCTATAGTGATATTAATCATATATGGTTCCTAAAATGAACTTATACTTCACATATCATACAGATTAATATAATAAAACTAGTTTCAACTAAACAGGGACTTCCTGTAGGTTAGTGGTAGGCAATAAAGGCCAGTCGCACTTCGGTTGTGGGTTCGATTCCCACAGCCTTGTCCGAAGCGATGGGCTGTCGCCCGTCCTTCAGGTTATCCTTTTTCTAAAACTACATTACTATAACATCACATAAATAATATCAAAAAAAAAAGCTCTATACTTAAACAATTCTAACATATGGTTAACATAATCCATTACAATCTTTAGGCTTATCTAAAATACTTCGGTCCAAGCTCATAGTATAAAGAAAATTATTACTTGAAATTTCGTCAACCAAGCATGTGAATACCATCATTTATCCCCCATATATCTTGTTGGTCACATTCCAATCATGTGAATACCTTAATGATGTATTCTCTTGAAAAAAAATGAATACCCATTAAACCTTAGTGAAAACATGAATGCTGTCAAAAGTTAACTCTTTCCACATACCAAAATCCAAAAATTCTATATACTCAAACCATGATATAACCATCTCCTTATATCAGTCATGAGCTCATGAATACTATCAAACATTTAATTTTCTCCTTATCCCTTCATTATGCGCATATCATCTACGTTCCAAAAATATCTAAATAACCTTTCATGGATACTGGTAACATTAATCATACAACAGTGTAACAATCCTTACATGTCTCTTTATTCCATAGTACCATGAGATTACTTATACAACATTACACATGATAAACATGTAATCATTCCACTACATTCTTAAACCATTGGCCGAGATTCAACAATTCTTTCATCTCACATATCATTTGTAGTCTCTTCATCATCATCCACATAAATACTTCCCATACGACCATACTGATTATCTTCATGAGACTTTCCCTTAGGGAATTGGTTTGCGTAATGCCCGCACATTCCACATTTAAAACATTTAACCATTGTTGATGTCATAGCAATACCATTATCCTCATCCATGTTGTTAACTGAACCTTTTCCTTTGCATTTACTTGCTTTGTGTCCTTCTTTTCCACACCCAAAGCATCTTCTAGTTCCTTTGAAACATTCTCCTTGATGCCTCTTCCCACATGATTTACATAGGGGAAATTGAACTTTCTTTCCTCTATGATCATCATGAAACTCCATCTTTCTCTTATTAGCCGAGTCAGGAAACTTACCAAATTTTACTTTATTGATCATATTATGAGATTTCTGATTTGGCATAATAATGATGTTTGGACCTCCAAATCCCATTTCATTTGGTTTCTCATGAAGAATATCATTCCATTGTCCATCATATCCTCCATTATCGTGAATCATCTTGTTTCCAGCCATTTTCTAAAACCCAAAAAAGAATAGTGTGAGAGGAAAAAATCATGCTAGGGAAAAGAACATAATAAAGGGGGAGTACCCTCAATATCTAACATCTTATGTTAAATTCTATGATCGTTACCGTAGTTCTAGGACTGTATCCTATACGTATACTTATCCTTAGGGATATCCCTAGACATACCTTATAAATATCTCTAGGGATCTCACTAAAGTTCTCGCATCCTAGTTTCCAAAGGTTGACTAAACCTTTCCTCTGATACCAACTGTAGAGACCCGTATCTTGACGTACATTGACATTACATTACATTTGAGGAATACTTAGTACATAACAAAAGCACACAGACAAGGATCGTAATAGTTTAGTGTCTTTGGAAACTCGGAATATAATCTTCTAATCGTGGTGAAAGATCTTCAACATCTCCCATAAAGATCTTCCTTTTTTTTAACCTAAAACCTTTCTTTATATCCTGGGGAAAAGAAAACATAAAAGGGTGAGCTCAAATGCTCAGTAAGGGTAAACAAAATAAACATCAATCACATCATATTCATAAGAACATAACATTTTGGAAATCTTAACCTGCAAAAGAGAGCATAATTTCATAGCATGGGATAAATCATAGTAGTGAAATGAAATCCCAATAATCATAACATAAAACATGAAACATTGTGGCATACACACATAATCATAGAGAATCATTTCTTGTTAGTCAAGACTCATTTCCAAGACTATCTTAGTGGACAAAGTCTCTTTCTGAATCGAGTAACCCTCATTTCATTCCTGTTTCACTGAACCGGTATAACCTACCATTTCAGCCATGTCTATCTCATGAGATATAAAATCTTTACCCAATGCATTGGAGGGAGATATAGGTCCCACCCATCTCATAATGATACCATTCTTATGTGTGCCACAAAATCATAAACCATACATCATTTCATAACCCATGTAATAAAAATGGGATTCTTAAACAACATGACATCATAAAACAATTCATATAAGATAAAGGAATTCATAAAAATAATTCCATCACAACATAATCAAATCAATGTAATGATAGGGATAAAATCAGAACCCTACATTATCTTAGATGGAAAATAATTTTGATAAAACACTTGAACTCCATTCTTGAGGAAAATATCCTTTCTACTTCAAAAACATTTTTTTCCTTTCATAACATGTCATACAATTTTAAACTAAAAGAAGTTGATTAAAAATAAACTTTAAAACTTGTAAAGTAAGCTTCTTGGAAATAATGTTTTAAAAATCCATTCATGCCATATAAGTTAAAAGAAAACATTCTTCTCGTACTTTTGTCGAAAAAGTCAAAAAGTACCTCGTACGAAAAACGACAAAAGATTCCCTTCATATCTTTTACAAAAAACTTACCGAAGGGTAAAATTGGATATAAACTATTGTATAAGGATGGAAATAATATTAAATATTGAGGGAACATGGATGTAGATGATAAAATACACCCCAATAAATACCAAAGTATAAACAATCTCAGATAAAAATGAGATTGTGATATTTCCCTTACCTTAGGTCCGATTTGCTTCGTAAGTGTCCGAACCTCCTCTTTTTGACGCGCCTTTTCTTAACCTCCACTTAAAGAACTAAGGATGGTCTTTGAAGAATACCAGGACCTCTAGGATGATACTAGGTAAGTGGAGAAGAGATTTTGGCAGGAGTTGGATGAGCTTGAAGGCTCAAAGTTGTGTGAGGAAGAGAGGGAGGAGGTGCCCTTTTATAAGGGAGGAGAGGGGCACCTTTGGAATATCTCAAAATATTATTTTATATTAAAGTCATAATCGGTTTATAATGGTTCCAAAGGGTCTTATTTCGAAGGTAAAGTGGGTATGGGTCGAAATCCTATCAACTAATAGGATTTAGACAAGTTTCGGTTATTATTTTAACCTTATCAATTAGATTTAACTCTAAGTTAAATAATTTAACAATTACCGTGTCTTTTTGTTTTCTTACACTATATGGTTCATAAACTTACTATATCAAGCCAAAAGAACCCCAAGTTGTTTATTATTAATATATATAATCTTATCTAAGTCATTTTTCCGAACCTTAGATTTTTAGGAATAAAATGACAATTAATAATATAATATTTGTTCTAAAAACTATTTTATGTCAATTTTGACACTATTTGGTTCATGATTTTTATGAAATTCATAACAGAATGATAAGTTCGAAACAAGTTAATTAAATAAACAATAACATGTCATATTAACCTAGAAAATTACTGTAAGTCATAAAAAGTCTCAAATTACATTTATTTGGGCATTTATAACTTCAATTATGTCAATATTTCATTAATAATACAATTACTACATCATCTTTGTGTCATGATAAATGATAATTATTTAATCCCTAAAAATTCTAAATAAATTCCTATGATGTATATAATTGTATTATCTTTCTGGAGACTATTCATGTTCGAAGTTTCATGAAGTTTATAACTAGATTAAAATTATTATACTTATAATATTTAAGAAAGTGACATGTTGTCACATTCTTTGGTTTTAATAATAATTAAATTATTTTCATTGACAAAATTTAATTAAATTAATCTAATAGGACCCTTAGGTGATATGGGCCGTTTTTTAGTCATCCAATAGGATTTTGACATATGTTAGGGTAATTTTAAAATATTATATTTACCCTTAATTACCCGATTTACCATTAACTATGGTAAATAAAATTTACCGTAGTTACTATTCATAATTCCCAAAAATAAAAAGAATCCTATTAACATAATTTGGACCCACTGATTCCAAATATGGAATCCATTTTTTAAAATTAAAATCACAGAAGTTAAAATTAATCCCGTTGTCGAATAAAAACGGGTTTTTGTTTAAAACATTGCAAAAGATTGAATTGATTTAACCTACGAATTCAAGGTAAAATCAATGCTAATGACATACATTATATTAAATGGTAAAAATATATTCTATTTATACTTTAAAGCCATTCAATATTATAATTTAACCACATAAGATATTACGATGAAAAAAGTTATTTTTAATTAAAATATAGCGTGTTTTTACTATTCATTAAAATGTGAAAGTTACCAGAATAATATGAAAAATTTATCCAAAGTAAATTATTATTTCTTGATTCCAAATAAGAATTTTATTTTGTCAAATTGAACTTATAAACATGTAAAAAACCTGATTTAATGTGGGTGCGCCATCAAAAGGCGGCAAAACTGCATTTTTTGAAAAATACTTATTTTACCCGAAAAATTTGTTTTGTTCTTATATCATGTTCTAGAAAATGTGTAAGATGAATAATAATGTTATAAAATTCAAAATTTAGTAAATACTATTGATAACGTCTAGTTCATGACAATATTATAATAATATAACATTGTTTATTAAAACCCGGTATTGCATACAACACACGCTATCGAGGAAGGTCGCGATTGTGTGTAATGCAAGCCATGTCAGGGTTGCGTGTTGTGAAAGAATCCTTCGTTGTTTCGTATAACCGAATCCAACCATATTTCATTTATACATTTAATATATATATATATATACTCAATGTTGCGTAGAATAACTATTATCAAAATTGTGTGTAACACGGTCCAAGAATAGTGTTGCGTATACTGCAAGCTAATACGGTGTTGCGTATAGTGCAAGGTAATCTTGGTGTAGAATACAACATAAGACATTAATGAAATTAAAATAATATTTTTCATAAAATCTCGGGGTGTTACATGAAGTCTAAACCCATTATCTCAAGTGATAGGAATGAATCTCATATTCATATAATATCCAGTTATAGAACCCTTATTGAATCATATAGCTTGTTATACTATACATAGATACATTGATTACCCCACGAGACCAGCGAGTACCTATTATCAATGTATATGCCTATATATGTCCTCACATATATCGTGAATATACATATATACATATCATATATATATATGTATATGATTACTTATAAATTATTAGACATGTTAATCTAAGATCATATTTATTTCAGTCTATGTTGATACTGGTACTGCCATCCACGTGTCCCCTAGGGACCTGAGCTGACAAGTTTATGGCTTTCAACATGGTTTATTATTTATTATACATATACACTGATATTATATACACACCAAATATAATATTCTAAAAACTCTTGGGGGTGTCGTACTTATTTTATCTCACATCCTTTTTGGGACTCCTATTCATACATAGATAGAGCTTAAGATTGCATTTAGGGACCAGGGATAGCACCTAATATTAGATGTTTGATCTATTTTTCCTAAAGAATGATAGCATGGGGGGAAACCACCAAGTTAATACTCATGATGAAAAGAGATATTCATTTTGGTTTTTTGAATTTTTTTATCATGTGGTATATGCATTTATAGTGTATAAACTATTACCCCTTTTTTTATATCAGTATGATATGACATCATTTTGTATATGACTTGGCTTATGGATTTTTATTATTTTTACTTATTTGATATTTTCTATTATGCTATGTATTATTATGGTATCTATTTCCACTATGTTGTTAGTTATATTTTATGATTCTTTTATTTATTACCTCTCTTATATCTATAGTGATACTCTGATTAGAGGGTATAGTCTCCCCACCATACCACCATAGACCCGCAATAAATGTCAGCAGCCTATGGCGTACGGGGAAGCACTCTTGAGGCCATGTGGCCCACCGACACGGGGTATTATTTTAGTGGCTCCCAAGAGGGTATGTTCCAATTATTTCTTTATGAGAACATGTATGCTTATAAAGTGATTGAGGCTAAGTAATATATATTTCTTAATTAAATGCCTATTATAATAGAATGCATTGATTTGCTTCTTGATGAATTTTATGGCCTTACACTTAATCGAGAGGTTGAGTTCTTAATCAAATTATACCCTTATATTTTAAAATATACAGTAATCCATATAGAATTTCCACTATTGAAAATGAAGAGATGAACAAGTGAGTACATGATAATAAAGATAAAGAGTTTATATTCTTAACAGCTTCCCTATAGGGTACAATAATTCTTTTAATCAAGAAGAAGTATGTGTCAGTATATATCTGTATTGATTATCATAAGATTAACGAGATATTTATAGGTAACAAGTATTATATGACATGGATTGATGACTTTTTCAATAAATAATGTGGATCCAATTACTTTTATGTGGTGGATCTTTGGTTGGGATATTTTCAAATAAAGGTGAAGAATGAGGATATCCCCATGACTAAATTTCATAAAAGGTATAGAAAATACATGTTCATAGTGATTCCATGTGGACTCAATAATACTACTACTATGTTCATGGACATATTGTATAGGGTATTCTGGGATTTCCTTGTAATAGTTTCCATAGTATTTACAGATGATATTTTTATCTACTCCAAACGTAATGATAAATATAAATATCATTTGAATATTTTACTGAAGACCATGTAGAAGGAAATTTTAGATGTTAATTATTATAAATTCACATTTTTGATAGAGTAAGTAAAATTCAATGGTCATGATATAATAAAAAAAGGGATATATGTGGATCCTTTAAAAATAGATTCAATTTAAGGATGACATATATTAACATTTTTGATAGAGATGTATTTTTTCCTTTGATTATCTATGTATTATCATTGATGTTTAGGAAACTTATCGTGATCGTTAATCTAACTAACAAATATAAATCATAAGGGAGAGAGTTTTTTCTAAAATGCTAAATGTTAGGGGATATTTAAAATTGTAATTAACAACTAATCGTTGCATATATTCTCACATTACCCAATAGTAGTGAATAATTTTTGATAAATAGTGATGCATTCAAAAATGGATTAGGTATTGTACCTGTGAAATATGAAAAATTATTAGACTATTTCACCTACCAATTAAATATATATAAGTATAAATTCCTTAACCATGGTCTATAATTTTCTATATTTATATTTGAATTGAAGATTTGGTGACGTTATCTCTACAAGAATAAGTGTGACATATATACAGACCATAAAATCCTCACTTATATATTCACATAAAATGAGATCTATATGAACCATTAAAGGTTGTTATAGTTGATAAAGGATTATGATTGTTCAATCCATTTTCATCCTTGGAATGAAAACAAAGTGGAAGACGCTTTGATTAGAAAGGATCCAAAACCATATCCATGACAATGATTGAAAGGGGTAAAATCTTATGGGATATGAATAGGATATACACGGGAATAATATAAGGAAAATCATCCAACCATTATTAAATATATACTCAAAAATATATTATTGAGAGGTTAAAAGAGACACAAAAATATGAGTATGAGATTCAGAGAACAATTTTTCATATTTTAGACTTCAAATTTTAAAAATATAGAGTTATATTTTTAAGAACGTGGATATATTAATCATAAAAAATAGAGCTATAGAGGAAAATTCTAGATTATAGACATGTATCCTTCTCAATTATTCCAAGATTCACATATATATATATAGATCATAAGAAAAAATTCAAATGTGAAACATAAAGAGGGACATTATTGAATTTGTGGCCTAGTTATTTTTATACCAACAATTTAAAGTTTAATGATAGAAGTATAAGGGTACGATGAAACCATTTCCTATACCAGTATGAAAATTGGAAACAATGACCATGGATTTCTTTATAGGACTCCCCAAAAAATCTAAATGAAATAACACTATTTAGGTGGTATTTGATCACCTTACAAAGTTATCTCAACTGTTTATTATCAATGAATATTTAAATCTTTACCAACTAACAAAGATATATGTAAAAAAATTGGTAAGACATTATGTTGAACCGATCTCTATTATATCTAATCGATATCTAATGATTACATTGAGGTTTAGGAGAATCTTTCAGCAAGAATTGGCTATCGAGGTGAATTTTAGTACTATTTATAACCATCAGAGGGTTGGTCAATCTGATAGGACTATCCCAACCCTAGAGTATATCCTATGATATTTTTCATTTAATTTACATGGATATTGGTATCATCACCATCCCCCAGTGGATATCTCTTATGACAATAGTCTCCACTATAGAATTCAAACGGAACCTTATAAGGCATTGTATCTGAAGAGGTTTTAGAATAAAACATATTTGGTTGAATTTAGTTAGAAAAAGATAGTTTTATATAATCATATCTAATAGATTATAAAGACGGGTCAACCCATATAGCATCAAATAAAATCTTTGTAAAGTTGATAGAAAATCAAGGCAAATAATCATCAATGATAAATAGATTTTAAGGTCAGAGATAAGGTTATCCTTTGTATTTTACCATGGAATAAATTCATTAGGTTTAGTTATAAGGGAAAAATTATTCTAAGATACGTATTTCTCATTGATACCATTTCTCTCATCATAATTTTGGAATATTGACCTGCACTCCCACCTATCCTATCTCAAGTACATGGTGTGTTCCATGTATCTCTCTTATATGGAAGCATAAACTGGACCCCTCACAGGTATTCAATCAAGAGGTGGTACCCTTGGAGAACGATATTTCATATGAGTATAATTTAGTGAAGACATTAGATAATATAGATAATTTTCTATGAAACAAGAAAACTCACCCGATCAAAGTATTGTGGTGGACCATCATGCTTGAGGAGAAAACAAGGAAACCAGAAGTGGTGATGAACCAGAAGTACCCTCATCTATTTTAGTGTGTGAAATTAAAATTAAAGGGTTAAATTTATGAATGGGTAATAATTTAACAATCCAAAATTTTATAAATAAAATTAACTTTTCAATGAATAAGTACTTTTTTATGAAATGAATTTATAGAAAACATATAAACTAAATTTCATTTTTTTTATTTTAGACCACTATAAAATATGGCCATAAGTTTTTTATAAGATTGAAATTACATTAAACATCATAACTCTTGATAATATAGTTATTCTAGAGTGACCATTATGATTAGTATATATTACAGGTTTGGATAAATTCTAATTCACATGGAAGAAATAAGAGATTCCTTCGACCAGCAGGATTTTACATATGAAACCCACTAATCAGAGCATCCTAGGGAAAAAATAATATTGATTTTCCCTTAAACAATTCCATGTGGATATTCAAAAACAAAAACTTAAGTGAAACCATTTATGAGATAGGTTCAATCATATTAATATCCTGACCCAAATCATCTTCAACCAACCACCCAAATAATGTACCACCACCCCACACCTTACCCTTAGGGTGTATGCTGGTGTAATAAATTTTTATATATATAGATACTAGTATAATGGAGTTATATATTTTTTTAATAAAATAATTATTATAGTTATCCCTTTTTCCTCATTACTTCATAAATATATATATTATTAAATAAAGAATTTGATAAAAATTATATTTTTGATATAAATAATCTAAAATTGTATTTTTGGGAAATATATAAATTTAATTAAAAAATTGATAAATTGAATAATATTTTAAATAAACTTCATTTTCATGAAATATTCTTATTAAGTAATATTTATCTAAATATAAATGATAATAAACTTTAACGAATTCCTATGTAATTTTTATAAGGATTAAAAAGTGGTTAGTGTCAAAAAAACTAATATTTTTCAGTGAATAAATTTTTTAATTTAAATGTATAAATTTTTGTATTTCTAAAAAAATTAATAAAAAATTATTTTTTTGGAATTAGTACATCAAATGTTTATAATGTTTATTTTTTTAAAATCTTCTGAGAAAGCTAAATTTTTTGATAAAAATTAATTAGGGTATAGTTCTATTGTAGGTATTATGACATGGTAATATCTCAAAATTAATGTAATATATTATATAAAGGGGATCCATGAGGAAATAAATATTTCCTCATTAAAATAATTATTTTTTAATTTATTTTATTCATTTTTTACAACATTAATGAATCTTCCAAAATGGATATTATATTTTAAGTTCTTAACATAAAATATTTATGATCATGAAACTCATAAACATAAAAAATATTTTAATTATTTTGGTTCTTATGAAAATAAAATATATTAAAAATGACCTCTAAAAAAATGGAAAACCCATGGGTTGTATTTTAGTTTTTATAATTTTATCAATTACAGTCCAAAACCTATGTTTAGGAATTAATAAATAATTCCTCTCTTTTTTTCTATAAATATCAATCCAACCTCCCATTCATCTTTCCTAAAACCCCATTTAGAATGAATTTAATCTCCATAAATATCTCTAAATCTCTCATAGGGTGTACCATTTATCTTAAGAAGCTCCTCCAAAAATTTTAAAAGTTCCATCTCAAGGTAATGAAATATATCAACTTACTTTATTTTTAAGTACTTTTTTATACAATGATTATTGATAATGTTTTAATTTTTTTCTTACAAATCCCTATAATAACATTGTGATTACAAATTAATGATATACCACCTTTGTCTCACATTAAACCCTTCCAAGAACCCTTATGTACAGGAGTAATGCTGCTGACGTTATCCAATGATTATTTGAGAGAAATTTTATATTGTAAATACCCATCCCAATTTCCACTCCAGGGTATTCATCGAGATGTAATTATCCTTCAGTGATGGGTATTCCATGTATGTGAACAAACTCTATAATAATTTAATTATTATTGATTAAGTGTATTATTATGTTATAGGATCTATGTTGAATACAAGCGAATGTAAATATTAGGAATTTGATGGGTAGGTCTATAATAATACATCCCACAAATGCACTGGATAAGGTTTTTATCTCATGAGATACCATGTAGAATGCGTATGTTGTTATCCTAATCACACTATATTATAATGCCTCAATAGTTATCCTTATATTATAATTATTATTTCATGTTTTATGTTTTTTCCACATTTCTATGTCTCCTTAATGTCATTGCATATATCATGCATCAATGTTCATGTTTATAATCATCACCTTTTTACATCACACTGAAATTCCTCTTGACTCATATGTATTACATTCAAGATGTTATAATTTATTTATTCACTTAATAGGATTTATATCTCAGCCCTTTCTTATGTACATTATTATGTTATCTCATTCAAATTTATAATATAAATAGACTTGTAAGGGAATGTTATCGATTTTTTAAATAATTTTTATATATCCTTGTTTCATGTTTTTTAATATGTATATAACTACCAAAAGACATCCGTCCTCTTTAATTTTTGGGATTTATTTATGTTTATATTTATGTAATGAATCATGAATGTAGTGGAAAATATTAAGCAAGACTATAGGTTAATTAGATGGAAAACCTACCAAGCTTACAAGATTTTCAATTTCAACTCTTAATCAGATAACCCACTACACAAGCTCATATAAGATCATAAAATAAGGACCAAACTATCCAAGGATATATCTCACATTCAATCAAAAAAAATTAATATATATTTATTGAATTATTATTATTTAAAAACTTACAACTAATTAACTTATCTAATTATATTATACATAAACAATAAACCACACTCTATATACACTCATCATACCAGATCCAAGACCAATTACCCTTTTGGAGTTCATATCATGCTCTGAGAACTCACTCTAGCTAAGTATATATCAATTGGAACTAAAACTATAATCCATGAAAAAATATTCTACACATGTAACGACCTGAACTGTTACGAATAAAATTCCCATTTTTAATTAAATTAAATGTATTATGGTTATAGAAAACATATACACTTATTTTGTTTTATTATATACAATTGTATTTAAATGAACGTTAAGTATCATTACCATTGATAATATATCGTTTGAATAATCCTCACAAGACTAGTACAAATATAGGGTTTTAACAAATCCAATTGACGCGTACAAAGAAAGTGATAGCCACAACCAATATTACCATACCATCTAAAGCCCATTTATTAGATATTCCAAGGGAGATATAATTTTTGGTATTTTCCCTAGACCAATCTCAATTTGAGATCGAATAACTAAAGCATTATCGAAACCGTTTATGGGAGAAGTTAAAACTCATTGAGATCACGGCCTAAACCATGTTCATCGAACGGGCCCAAGAAAGCCCCACCATCACGCACCATACTCTAAGGGAATATTCTGGTATATTACAGGGATATTCTTCAAGACCCTATCAATATAATTATTTATATTATTTTTATAGATTAATGAATATATCTTCATCCTATTATTGTTACTTTTTAAATGATTTTAATTTTGTTAAAATAAGCAAAAATTATACTTGTTGGTTAAAATTCAAATTCAATTAGTGAATTTTGGAATTGATGGATTTTTTAAATAAATAATTTTTTAATTAAATATTATTATTCAATAATATTACATAATTATAAATTATCATATAATTTTTAATATGTCAATATATTATTTATTATGGTTCGAAAACTATTATTGTCAAAACGCCATCATTTTCAACTAATGTCTCACATTATTTTAAAATTAAAAATTAAAAATTTATAAAATTATTTAGATAAAATGAATATTGTTTTTCAAATCATAATTTCTAAATTATTTAATGGTGAATTTTTCAAAAAAATTGAGACATTCGTATTTTCAGGTAAAAATTAAATACCTTTAAATATACTTTGTGTTTTATGACATCACAATGACCCCAAAATGATGTAATAAGTAATTTAAAGAGAATACGAGTCAAAATATATGTTTTAAAATTAAAATAATTTATTTTAGGTTTATTGTATTTATTTTTGAAAGCCTTTATGTATCCTCACAGTCTTATAATATATTTTAAGATTTTAAAATAATTTCTTTAAGAGTGTCACTCACCTCCACTCACCAAGTTTAATATTTTAATAAGTAAGGAACATAGCCTTATAAAAAAAACACTATCCTATTATATAAATAATGGGAAAAACCATGGTATGGTTGGTGGTTTTGGATATTTTACTATATAGAAACCAAAACCAAAATAATAATGAAATCCCCCTCATTTCTTATATAATCCAATGAAAGTTTCCATTTCTCTTTACTCAATGTCTTTAGGGAATTTTAATCACATCCCTACACTCCATAGATTCCACTAGGGTTTAAATCCTTCTTTTAATAATGCCCCTCCCCCCCCCATGACATTGGTGTCACACACTCAAGTAAGGGATCTTCCACTTTCTACTTTTATCAAGCACTCCTTTTATGTTATGTCTTTAAATTTCCTTTTTCATAGGTTGGGATAAGTTATTAAATATACCCCTTACTTTACATTTGATGAAAATTTTATGATATCCCATTTCACTCTCATTTATCCACCCTATTAATCTTTATCTACACCTGTTACTATGCCGAAATTCTGAAAGGTATCCTCACATTCTCCTCTTTATTGAAGATTATGTTTGAACTTATGTATCCTATTAGTATTTTATAATGTTTACAAATTTATTTTCTTGTCCCTATTACTTCAAATCTTATGTCCTAATTATGACAGTCCTCGTTCTATATAATCTGCCACTCTTATGAATTTTTATGTAATTTTGTTATACTGCTAAAATTTCACTTGGATTTTCCATTCCAAAACAATTGTGTAGTGAATACCATGCCCATTTATCTATCATGGGTATTCAAATTTATGAACATATACTTATTAATTAGGTACATTCTTATATTCACATTATCCTCATCCTATTTGGTGAGAACTCTTCACGTGAATCCATGAGACCCAGAATCAAATTCCGGCAAAGGCATATTTTTGGGGTACTATAGAAAAACTGTAATAGGTACTATAGTAGGTATTATAGTAGGTACTGTATCATGTATCATTAAATATTGTAGCAGTTAAAACTATTCACCTTTAGGCAACTAATTTGGTCTTAGATTCCTTCAGTTCATTAAGACGCCTAGGCATTCAGGTCAGTAAGGCTTTCAGGCAACCTTAAGGCCTTAATGCCACCTCAAGGCCTTCGGGCCACATGATATGAAAACAAAAATTAGCCAAATTCTACAAGAAACAAACTATAGAAGATGATTCCAACCAATGTGCATTAAAAATCGAAAAGATATTGTATTTGAATGAATTAGAGGGTTTGGAACTTTCCATTGGTACCAGGCATGTGCATCTCCACATAGGATAGCTAGTTGGATAGTCATGAGAACATGGAGAGATGATCATGATGAAGCTACTTGGGAGCATAAGTTTCAGGTATTCATAGTCTGTGATGAATTAATCTAATATTTTTAGGACTTGTAATGTCATGAAGCCTATGGTCAATGTAAGGGCTCCCCTTCAACCGTTAAAAGAGATATTGTTAGACATGAATAAAAATTGAAGTCCTTCAGGCCATTCATGCAGAAAGGGGACATTCATATATACGTATTCCACATTCTTAGATCATGGAATAAATTATTATGATAAATGAATCCAGGTTTCATGATCTATGTGTCACACATAAGAATGAGAGTGAAATGATTATGACAGGTTCAACCAGATACCACACCAATGCATTGAGTAATTTTTCGTAACCTGATACATCATGTTGGGATAGGGGTGTGCCTAATTTATTTATGGGACTTTTTCCACCATGAGGTCTTGGAAGATTTAACCTTGACCTATGTTTATGTTTCAGTTTTTTAAGTAGTTTCCACATTTCCCATTTTATGATTATCGTGATATATCATACCTTATTATCCATGTTCTTTTTATGCTCTATTGATATTCCTATTTTGTGACATGTACTATGTTCTTCATATTATGCCCTATTTCTTCCCTTAGTTGTCTTTATATCTCACCCCTTACTTATGTTTTCCACAAGGATATCACATGTATTTTTAAGTTAATTGGAATATTTTGATCATGTCACAGAAATATTTAATATTATTTTGTATCCCATGTTATATGTTTTATGTAATATACCTAATTCCAAAAGACATAGGACTTCTCATTATTTTAGGTTATAATTAGTGGTAATTTATTTTATAAAATATGTATTAATGTGTAATAAAGAGAAGGGTTTATATAACTCAGAAATAAAAAAACCAACATGGTGACCAACCTCCATCAAAACAACTGGAGATTGTGTGCATAAGATGTCTTGGGATCTTCTCAAGATAAGTCACATGGAATCCCAGTCATTACAAGATTTTTTCACCATTATTCAGTAGAATAATCAGAAAAATACCTAGTTTAAATGACCAATGTTTCTGAAATAAAATGAGAAGAAAAAAATGAGATGTATGAATACAATGGGATCTTAATTGTAAGCAATGACAGCTCCAAAAACCTATAATCCAAGGAGATCTCCTATAGGGATTAGAGGGATGGTAAAATGCATGGGGTGTTCTCATGGGGGTGTTAGATAAAAAACCCCAAATGGGTTATTGTGGGGGTGTACCTAATAAAATTATTGGGATTCCCACACTTAAGAAATAAAATTGGGGAACTCTTTAGCCCTTGGCCCCCAATCTAGATGGTGTCTCTAAGTCAGCTAGCCATTGACACCGTAGCAGGATTTTTGTAAGACCCAGTTGCTCCCAATCCCTTTTTATTATTTTTTGACCAGATAAACCCCCAATTTAAAGTATAAATACACCCTATAAAGGGTTTCAAACCATTATTACATTCATATAACCCTCAGTTCACAAAATGACTCATCCTATAATTTGAAAATTCAAAATTTTCTTAAAAATATAAATTCATCCATACAAATTGGATGTAATATTTGATTTTTTATTGGGAATATTATATCCAAATATGGAATAATAGTTAATCCTACTCAAATTAATGGGTTTTGGTAATTTAAAAGACCTACTAGAGTTAGTAAAATTAATAGTTTTATTATACTAATGTGTTATTGTTAATGGATTGTTGAAAACCATTCATAGTTATCTAGAACAATAACTAAGTTAACTCTAAAGAGAGTAAAATTCATTTTGAAAAAGTAATGTGATGAATATTTTGAGGAATATAATAAAATATTGACTATGGTTTTAGTGATATCCTTTCCATATATAAATGGGTATTTTATCATTTTTAATACTTATTTATCAAAGGCCCTCCGATGTGTTTTAAAACAAGTTTATTTGGTAATTTCATATACTTTATTTCTGTCAATACTCCATGAGAAAAATTATCCAACACATGATATGATCATATAGTTGTGGTTTTTTTTATTTAAAAATAAAGGAACCTTTTATATTGAGATAAATATGAAATATATATATATATATATATATATATATATGGATTATAAATGTTTGGATTATATATTCAATCAAAAAGAGTTGAATACAAGGAAAATAATAATTTTTTAAATTTTAAAGGATTATGAATTCTCTATAGACTATTATCCCCATATATCAAACAATGTAGTTGATGATTTTAATTGAATAAGTAACTCATCATTAACCAGATGTGTTTAGAAGATGATCATTTAGTTAAGGATTTAATATTTTTTTACAAGAAATTATACATGTAAAAACATTTTCTCTTATGTCTCATGTATTAGTATAATAATCCATGTCAATAAGAATTATTAAATATTGAAATGAATATCATGGTTTGAAAGAATGAATAGAAATGTTTAAGGAGGGTAAATTTCTTAAGTTTAAAATTGATAATAAAAGATTTATGGTATTTGGAAATATTTTTTGGGTGTTTACTGATTTCCTATTAGAAAAATTATTATGTGAGGCTTTAATTTCTATGTTTTCTATTTATCATAGTTTTTACTAAGACATATAGAGTATTTTAGTAATATTATTAGTAGTAAGGAATAAGTAAAGAAACTATTGAATTAAACATGAAATTTTTAACTTGTCAAAAGGATAAAGTTAAGTGAAAACTACCTAATGGGATAAATCAATAATTTTTAGTGCATTAATGAATATAAGATAATATATACAGTGATTTTTTAGGGGTATTTTTTAATATATATCATGTAAAAAATTTCATTTAAGTTATTTTAGATCATTTCACTAAATCTACACATTTTCTTCTATTCGTGAAATGTTTTCTTTACATTAACATTCTAGAATCTATCTAAAATATATATTCAGGGTACAAATAATTCCAATATTTATTGTATTTGATCATGATCTCATATTTACATATAATTTTTGGAAATGAAATTAGAATTCATTTTGTAATGAACTAAATTTTAGTACAACCTTTCATAACTAATTTGATCCATAATTAGAGTGAAAAATCCAAACTTTTGAAAATATTATTTATAATTTTTCTTTATATTATCAAGGAATATAGGATTATTATCTTTTATTAGTTTAATTTTTAAATAATAACAATTTTAATTTCACTATAGAAATTGAACCATTTGAGGCATTATATGGAATGTGGTTTTAGAATGTAACATGTTATGACAAAGTTGGTGATAGAATGTTTTTGGGACCTAAATTGGTATAGGATATGTTTGAAAAGGTTAAATTATTCTAAATAATATAAGAAAATATTAGAGTATAGAGAAGAGTTGGGCTGATAAATAGAGGAAAGATCCTTTTTTGAGGTAAGTGACAATGTTTTTTCTTATAATAACTTATTTAGAAAGTGTTATGAATATTGGAATTAAATGAAAATTAATTCCATTATTTATTGTTCCATATGAAATTAAGGATAAAGTGTGATTATTTTCTTACTAAGTATCCTTAAAACTATTTTTATCACTGGTACATGATGTGCTTTGTGTTTCATGTTTAATGAAATATATACCAAATTTGTCATATGTTTTGCGATATGAATTATTTTACATCAAGAAGAATATTTATTTTAAGGAATAAATAGGTCATAATCTATATCATTGAGATAATGTGTTACAGAATAAGTTAACAAGCCTAGATAAAAATTTGTAGAAATTCCATATGATTGATGAGGAAACATGTGAATCTAAAAATGCTGAGAGATGAAAATATATTCACCATATAAAATAATAAATAAAATTATGAGGATGTAATTTCTTTAAGAGAAAATTAATGTGGAAAGCTGGGTAATCTTAAAAATAAGGTAATTTTATGTTTTATAATTATTCATTTAATGGATTAATATTTATCATAGTTTTATAAATAATTTTATAAAATTTCTTAATCGTAAATGGAATAGATTTATTTAATGAATTTGTTTTTATATGTATTAAATCATTTTATTGAAAATTTATGTTACATAATTTTAAAATTAGATGTTTTTTAAATGGAATTAATTTTTTAAAACATTGGGTATATAAAATTTTAACAGAAGTATTTATTATTTTCTAAAATATCTTATTTTAGGAGAATTGTGAAAAATATCGTATTCTTAAATAATGTAACATTTCTCCTAATAAACTATTAACAATGTAATATTAAAAAAAATTTAAATTTAACGAAAAATAAGTATCATTTTATTAAAACTAATCCAATGAAATACATTATAATAAATATTATACTTGATTTTTGTATTAAATCATTTTCAAAATCAAGATAACTATTTCTCTAAAAATGATTTTCATTGAATTTTGAAAAAACTATATTAAATGTGATTTTTACCACTTATAGAAATTAGATATTTTAAAATGGATTAAATATTTTGTATCATTGTCTTCAATTTTTCAATTATTCTAATTTAAATTTTTTATCATGAATAGTTATTAATGTAAAGTTTTGTCAGCATGGTAAATGTTTAAAGGCTAAAAGTGGGGAGTTAAACTGAGAGATAATGCTTAAAATGTCCCCAAAAATTATGTTAATTTGATTGGTTTTATATATTTAGACCTTAAATTATGATATATATGAAATTTTATTAATTATAATCCTCATTCAATAAGAAATATATTTAATATATATAAAAATTCATAATATTTATATGGGAGTCACTCCTCTTACTTATAAAAGGGAACCTCCTCTCCTCACCTGCTGATAAACTTTGAGAACCCTATATCGACAAAGGAATACCAAAATAAATTCCCTAATTTTTTCATAACATTATAGATTTATTTATATCTCCAAAATAAAACTTCTAAATTTCCAAATGTGTAAAGAAAAGCAATATATCCATGGATGAGGTATATGTATAAACCGATTTTTTTCATTTTTATTTCATATCCAACCACATTAAAATATATTCTAACCATCCTAATATAATTAAATAAAGTATATTTACTATAATAAAATATTATAATTTTTATTTGAAAACCATATATAACCTCATTTCTACTCTATGGAAATTGGAATCATTTTTCTTGCATGCATGCAGACTATCACATCCACTTAGTAATGTAATTAATTTTTCATCATCTAATCACATTGATATTAATATGTATGGATTTAATTAAATGATATTATATTAAAAATATTATTATTTTTTATAATGAAAGTCATTTATCTACTTGTTTAAATTTGCAAACTACCACCTCCATGAACAATATATGTCATTTTTAATCACCAACTTACATAGATAGCTTTAAAACAATATAAAATATATAATCATGATAATCCTAAGATTTTTAATATTATAAATATGATGGAAAAATGAACCCTTTGACCATGGTCAACAAAAAAAATCCGTTTTGGACCAAAAAACCCCAACACATCTGATGTGTACTTAACAGATTTAATGATTAAATAAAAAATGATAATAAGTGAAATAAAGGAATAAAAATAGTTCAATTAATAAGAAAAAATTTATTATAAAATTCAAAAAAAGATATAATTTAATTATTTATTAATGTAAAACATGTATGTGGTGAATTGAGACTTGAGGTAAGTTATTCTTCATTAAAACCATGCTTAAATATTTTACTTCCAATTATTTCCCTCCATATGAATAATAATTAAAATGGTTCAAGAATATTATTATTCATACAAAAATAAATTATTAAATTAAGTTTCCATTATCTTTTACTTTATTTAAAATGTTTTAAAAGTAAATATTTTCATTGTTTCTCATATTAGTTATTTTTTACTTTAATTATTATAGTGAAAAATGTTTTTAATGTTTACTACATAACATCCACTCCCCATTCGCATAGACATTATTCATTATGATAATTAATCTAAAATTTTATGTTATTTTCCTATGAATATAATATTATATTTAATTTGGGTTTTTATGTTTTTAAAAAAAATTCATGAAAATGATATTTATACTAAGTTTTATAAGTTAAATGAAAGTGCTTTTGCTTATGGGATCAAATATAAATTATTATGTGAGTTATGATTCGAATTAAAAAATTTGTATGTTTCATTCATGTTAGGGTTCTTGTACATTTTATATGATGTGGTTGGGTTCTATATTTCCCTCTATTACATTGGTTAATGATTTGTTTTCCAGAGGAGAGATATTGGAATTAAGCATGAAGTTTATTCCATTTGTAAGTGTGACTGTATAAGTGATTGTAAGTGTGATGTAAAGATAATTTCACAAGTTAATTTAATGTTTATTTTGATTTTATTAATGGTTTTTGATGGAAATATTTTCATATCATAAGGTAAGAAAATCATTTAATGAATTTTTATGACCTTTTTAGATTAAAGATATTTTTTTAGGGAAGAAATTATGTTTTTAAGAAACCCTCAAGATTGTGATTTTTATTTTATACTTTATTTAATGATTTTTAATGAAAAAATATTTGGAAATGTTTTTTTACAAGTAAATGATTATTTTAGTATAAATTTTATTATGTAAAAGTGATGCATTATTTTTTTTTCAAGAATTCCAAATGGACTAATGGGTTTTTTCATTTTCATGTCTCTTAAAGAGTTTTTATGTTCACCCCACACTTTCAAATATATTCAATAGGTCTTAAAGATGAGTAAGAACTATATAAATGAATATATTTATTCAATAATAATCTTATTAAAATAATAAAATATGTCTTGAATGAATCATGAGTGAAAAGAAAAGAACCATTTTTATGGAAAAAATATATAATGTGTAAAGGTTTCCAAGTTTTGATAATGGTTTTCATTATTATATAGAACTCTAAACCTAAAAGATCTTCGAAATGTAATAAAATTGAAACCTTTTTTATTAATAATTTAATTCTGGGTTGATTATGTTATGGATTGTTATAGATTAACTTTATTATATTTTTGGGGTCTTATAGGTGAGGGGTTTTAGATAATTAAGGAAACTATTTTATAAAAAAGTGGACACTTCCAAACCATTTACATTTTTTCCAAAAAATTGTTTTTTATTTTTTAAATCCTAATCCATTAAAGAAAGAGTTTCTTATTTTAACATGAATCATCATACCAGAAATATTGAAATTTCTATAGTTCCTTGTCATCCTTACGACTAGTAAAAAATGTTGGAAACATGGTATGAGTAAAAAAAGATCATTAGGAGTTATAAAAAGTAAATAAATTCATTATTAAATTTTAAAATCAATATAACCTATAATAAATTTTGACTTTTATGTGGTAAAAATTGAGGTCAAATAATAAATTTATTAAACATTAAAAATAAATTTTTTCCCAATGTCATTCATAAAACATATAATAACAAAGCATAAAGTAAAATACAAAATCTTTAGGGTTTCTTGAAAAACCTAAAATAATTTCATAAGAAGGTAAATAATTAATATAATTATATAATTCAAGGAATAAAAAATATTTACATAGTTATTAAATACTTGAAAAATGGGTTTTTCCTTTAATACATCATTTTATTGTTTTCCTTCCTACCATTTTTTTTCATATCTATGTTCTAAATAATGGTTCAAGAATTTTAGTATTTAAACACAAATGAGTGATTAAATTCTTTTCCAACTACCTTTTATTTTCTTTACAAAGGTTTAAAATTAAATATTTTAATCATTTTATATATAGGTTATTTTTTACATTATTCATAAAAGTAAAAAAAGTAGGTTTATCATATTACAGTTTTCCCTCCATAATTGTCGTTATTTTTATCAGGATTACTCTATAAGAATATATGTTTTTTCAAAATATGATATTTTTCCCATTTTTTTCATAATTTTTTGTTTTTAAGATTTTTTAAAAATGAAATTATATTTCTTATATTTTTTAGAAGATAACTAAAATAATTTATTATTATTGGATCAAATTTCAATTCTTATGAGTTATATAATGAAAATTTAATATTTTTTGTCTTTCATTCATTATAGGGTTCTTTAAAATTTAATATAATTACGGGTGGGTCTTCAATAACCCTGAAATACTTCTAGTAATGATATATTATCTAGAGGTGGAATGATCTACTTAAATTATGAAAAATATTCATATACATAACAAGAGGAAATATATTTTGTTTGAATTTGGAGTCATGTTTTCCATAATTTGGCTCCTTGTAAATTTTTTATGTGTTTTGGAAGGTAAGTAAAATTAAACTTGTACTTTTATTCCCTAAATTCTAGAAAACGTGATATTGTTTTATAACTGAGTATCATTACCTCCATGTTTATCTAAGTTATATGATGTGTTTCATGTTTCAATGTTCATGAAATATATACATGATGCATATCATGTTTTGAGACCTAGAGTAGTTTAGTTGGTGACGAATATTTCATATGAGAAAATATTTTTAGAAATTATTCATCCTACAGAGAAGGTGTTCTATAATAAGGTAACTCAGATGGTTAATGATTTATGGAATTAATATATTATGGAAAAAGAAACATGGATTCTAGAAATATATTAAGGACAAATACCCTCACATATTTATAAAATCAAAAAAAAATTATGAAGTAATTTTTGTAAGGGATTAAGAATTTGATAACCCATGTCACCCTTAAAATAAATAGATCATAAAATTTTTATGTTTTCATTTTAATGATTAATATTCATCCTTGTTTTATAAATAATTTTCTTGAATTTTTCATTAAAAAAATAAATAGTTTTATTTAACCAAATTGTTTTTGATGTATTACATGGTTTATTTCAAATAAAAATTGCTTAATTATGTAATCTAAAATTGTTAAAATTTAATAATTTTTTACATCCTTATGTAACAATTATTATAAAATAGCTTTTTTTATTTTTCTCAAAATCTTTAATTTTAAGAGAATAATGAAAAAAATTGTATTCTAAAATACCATAACTTTTATATTAATCAAGTGTTTAAGAGGTTCCATTATGTTTCATATTGGTTTGAAAATAAAATAATTCTAATTTAATTATTCATAATCTAATTAATTTTATTGTAATCAGAATTATATCTTATTTTGGTAAAAAATCATTTGATTTCATTAAATATATATTTTTCTAAAAATGGTTTTCATTGGGTTTTTTGAACATATATTAAAATTTATTTTTACCAACTATAAAAAATGATGCATAGAAATTGGATACAAAATTTTTTATTATAATTTTATAAATTGTTTATTTTTATAACTTTATATTTAATTAAAGTAAACAGTTATCATGTTAAAAGTTTGTCCCCACGGTAAAGGTAAAAAGTGTTAAAGAGGGGGTCAAAGTAAGAGATAACGATTAAAATATCAGTAATACATTCCTAAATTTTATTGGTTGATTAACATTAACACAGAAGTTATCATATATTTTAAATTGGAAAAAATTTGGTCCAAGTTAATGTGAAATTCATATATTATATTTCAAGTTACTTAATATTTACAGGGGTTTTTTCCTCTCTCTTATAAAAGGGAACCTCCCCTCATCACATCCTCACACTCATTTAGAAACATAGATCAACCAATATTTTCAAAAATACCTCCCCAAATATCTTTTACACATTATAGTGGTTTTTGTATCACCAGAATTCTAATCCTAGAAGGCATAATGTATAATACAAAGGAACATATCCAAGGATGAGGGATAAGACTTAACTGAAATATTTCAAGTTTATTTATTTATCTACCTCATTAAAATAACATCTAAAAATATCAATATAATTTATTTAGTATTTTAATATAATGGAATGAAATTTTTATGTTGTAACAATTATTTTCTAACTTCTTTATATCCAATGATAAATTAAAATGTCGCTTATGTGTATTTGTGAACTTAAACCTCCATGAATCAATGTAATTTGTTTGAAATCATCATCAAACGTTTCTTGTAATAAGGATGTATTTAAAGAATAAATTTAATATTTTTTTTAGACTTATGAGTTTTAAAAAAACTTTTATCTACTTTATTACCTTTTCATCTATTATAAAAATGAAAATTTCTATCACATGTACGTGCAAACAAATGCCTCCATGAAGGAACTATCTCGTTTTTTATTACTGAATTACATATATTGTTTAAAAATGATATTTATTTCGAAAAAATTGTAATTAAAAAATATTTTTTATTTTTTATATGATCGAACGATGATCTAATTCAACATAGTCAATAAACCACGGTTTATTCGGACTGAACGACCCCAAAGCATCTGACATGAACATAAATAACTTAGTAACTAAGTATTACATAATAATAAATTAAATAAACATAATAAGGATGATGGGGTGAATATCTAAAATTTTATTAAGAAATTTAAATTTAATATAATTATACGGGTCAAGAAATTAAAAGATGTATGTGGTGAGTCAAAACTGAAGATAAAGTATTTTTTATAAAACTTTAATTGTAATGTCTTCCTTCCAAATATTTTACTGCATTCAAATGTTCCATAAAATACATCAATATCGCTCTTATTTGAACTCAAATTTATTATTAAATTAAATTTAATATATATTTAACATAATTTTCAATGGTTTAAAAGGAAAAAACTATAATCAAATTCTATATAGGTTATTTTGGACTTTATTTACAAAAGTGTAAAAAAAAGGTTTTTTATTTTTACCATATGACCATGTTTTCTTTTCATAATTGTATTTATTTATTAAAAATATAACAATAGATTTTTATATGGTTTTCTCAATAAGATTCTTTTATACATCTTGGGAATTGTTTTTTAAAAAATAAAAGAAAAGGATATTTCTTCTCATTTTTATTAGATAACATAAATTTTTTCTGTTATGGTATAAAATTCCAATTAATATTTTTTTATTATTTAAATGAATTATTTTATGTGTTAAATTAATTTTATGATTCTAAAATAATTTATATGATGATGGTTTGGTCTATTATAACCCTCCAATGCATGGGTAAAGATATTTTCTCCAAGGGAGGCATGTTGGAATTAACCATGATATTTATTCCATTTTTAAGAGTTATTGTAAGATTGATTATAGGTGTTATGTTAAGATAATTTAATAAGGTATCCACATTTCATTAAAATCTTGTATATTCATTTTTATGGAAATCTATTGATTTCATAATCTAAGAAGAAGATTTAAAGAAATTTAATAACTATTTTATATAAAAGAATTTTTTTTCAAGTAACATTTTCTATGTTTCTCAAGAAACCATAATGATAATGATTTTTTCTCTGTAAATTATTATTATATTTTTTATTAAAATATTTTGGAAAAAATTAATAATTATTTGTAAATGATTAATTCAACTAAATGGTTATTATGTGAAAAACACAAACAAATTTAGTGATTTTCATTATTTTCAAAAGTATTAATTGATTTATTTAATTTAATAGAGGATAATTGATAATGAATAAGGGTAGTAGCGATGGTAAAATGTTTCCTTCAAATAAACATTAAAAAATTATTTTTTTCACTTTTTAAAGAAATTCAAAAATAACTCATATAGAAAACATTGTAAATATTTCAATTTAAAATATTGTAAAAAAGTATAAAATTAGTTTAAAATAACATTTAAAATATTTATATAATAAATTATTATATATCTCAAATATACAATAGAACATGGATATGGAACAAAAATAATATAAAATATTTACAATAGTGTTTTAAATAATCCTTTCTGCGCTCGAATCTTGACTCACCAAATATATCTTTTAATTTCCTCGCAAATAAACATATATTAACTATTTAATACCATAAAAACTTTTTTAATATTCATTCCATTTTAATTATTCCTTTTATTTCATGTATTATCATGTCATATTTAGTTACTAAATCAGTTAAACTAACATTGAATGTTTTGGGGTTGTTCGGATCAAAATAGCTTTGGTGTGTTGACGGTGGTCAAAGTATTAATGGTTATATCATATATAAAATATTAAACATTTTATAATTATAATTTTCATAAATTAAATATAGTTTTAAATATATATATATATATGATGTAAAATGAGATACATTATTCATGGTGGCTGAAGTTCGAGAATAAGCGACTTTTTCATTTTCTAATAGATGAAACAGATAGTAAGTAGATAAATTTTCATCGTTACTGAATCATACTCATTCTAATAATATAATATATATCTATTAAATCCATAATTATTACCATACATGTGAGATGGTAATAAAAATGAATTGTATCGTTAATGGAGGTAGTAGTCCATAAATATGCATGAATGATATTTTCATTTTCCAACAAATGTGAGGGTAAGAATAGAGTAATATATTATATTTAATGAATCATAATTTTTTTATAAATATAAAATATATAAAAGAAAATCCATAATTAAAAGCATCTATGTGAGGTGGTGATGAAAAATGAAATTCATCGCTTCGTGGAGGCGATAGTCCTAAAGTATGTATGAACAATGTTTTAATTTTCCATAGGATTTAAATGAAGTTGAAAATAAATTTTTCATGAACATAATAAAATTTATTCATATTAAATATACATAATTAATTATATTATTTTGTTAATAATATATTGTATGTTTTTATATGAATAAATAAACATGAAAAAGTTTATCTAAGAATTATACCACCTTCTTGGATATCATCTATTGGCTTACACATGAATCCATCTAAGACTGGTCTTTTTATGATACCAAAATCTAAAAGACATGGGGAGAAACTTTAAAAGTTATTTGGGTATTTATTTTTTGATATATAGTGCTCAAAATGTATTGGTAATGAAATAGAGGAGGTTATATTTTTTAAGTGGGTAGTGTGGCACCCTTATAAATATTAAGAACATTAAAATATAATAAATTCCTTCCTCATGGAAGGTGGATACCATTTTGTATAATTTAAAATATAGGATAATTTAATTTCATAATTATATAAATCAATCAAATTTATATAATTTGGATGGAAATTTTAATCCTTCTATCACCCCCCCCCAATTAAAACTTTTAACCCTTACCATAGTGAAAAACATCTTACCATGGTATCTATTAATTATGACTAAAATGAGATGGGAACTGTTAAATAATATTAAATTTTATCCCAAATATGAAATAATTTTTAAAATATTAAACATCTATAATATGTAAAAATTACATTTAAAATAAATATACATAATACAGTAAAAAATAGTTTTTAAAATCCCTATTAAGAATAAAAAAGTCTATGTACCAAAATCATGTATAATGTTGATTACCATTTAATTAATTTTATTATTTTTAATCCCAAGTGGATTATGTTACGTTAAAATAAAACCAAAACTAAATTAAGCCTTATTAATACCTGATTAAAATAGAAGCACCAAAAATATTGTTTATTTTATATAAAAACGTTACATAGATTTTAAATATGTAAAACATATATTTCTAAGTTAAAATATTTATTTTTAAATTAATTATATTAGTTATCAAATATATATTTTTTTGATAAATAATTTTTCCTAAAATTTAAATTCATTCTTATATCATGATAACATCATAAAATTGATAGTATTTACAGAATCAATATTTTTTTATTATTCACCTAAAAAGAACAATTACTAAAAATAAAAAAATAAAATTCACTGTAAAATAATTTTAACATTATGAATTTTTAAATGAAGTTGAATTATCAAATTAAAATTAAAAAATTTCTAAAATGTACCTTTGAATTAAAATAAAAATATAAATAACTCCCATTTGTAAAGAAAAATAAACATTTTAAATTGTAAGTGTACTTATCCTTATTTTATATCATTTACCAATGACTGTTAATTTATTTATTTTTTACATTTCATATTTATAATTTATTGGTTTTTATATTTCATTTTAAAAAGTTATTACTCACATTCATTCAATGTTTTAAATATTCCATGATATTCGATAAGATATTTACTTAAAATTATGCATATGAAAATATAGTTGTGTTTCATTCTCCCCCTTAAATAAATTGAATACTCCCAATTTTTATCTCCTGTATAACATATATAGATTTAAAATAACTCATAATTAAATCTAGGTAGTTTATGTGTACTTTGAAAATTGTTAATTTTAAAAGGATCCAAATTAATGAAACCTTAATAGAAAGTGAACGAAAAGAAATGTGGAGTGGAAGTTAAGTATACATAATTTTAAATAAATAAATTAAAATCCACATAAGTTACATAACCTGTTTAAAATAAATTTAATTTATATATTAATACTTAGAACCTTATCATTTCCAAATTAGTTTATAAACCATTTACTGTTGTGATACAAATACATGTGAAGGAGTTTCCAAAAACATACGCTGATATGTGATTGATATTTTCTATATAGGAGTCAATAGATTTATCTTACTCTTTATTGTGTTAAGGAATTATTTTACACTCGAGATAAATCATCTAATAAAATATTGTTATTGATTTCCTTTCATTCCATAAGGACAATTTGGACATTTGGTGGCATTTTGAGTAGTTTTACATATCTTCATTATCTCATACTCAAACTAATTAATAAACATGTTGACTTTTTTATGTATGAATCAAAAAAATTATCTTTTAATGGATCATAATATCCATAATATATAATGAAAATTTATTCCTCCTATCTTGAAACATTTACTAAAAATAATCATTTTTTGAACATGTAATGATAATGTCAAGAGATCAACATAATCATTCCATTAATAGATAAATCGTTAAACATTTTAAGATATTATAGATTGGATTAAAAACCTAAAAATGAAAAAATATTTTATCTCATATTCCTCCAAAATCACAATTTATCTCCAAATAACATTAATAACTCACAAAGTATCATACCAAAATTTTATTTTCCAATGTCCTATATTCTCCAAAATATTCAAATCAATTTCACAAACAACCTAACTCTTCAACATTTAAATAAAAATAACAATAAAACATAGTCTTTATTAAAAAAATAATATCCACCATTTTTTAATAAAATTCTATATTATAAAAAAATTATCCATTCACGTTAATCCTATAATGTTCCCTAAAAATATAGTAAACTTATTCTGAAATAACATTAACCACCAAATCACTAAATCACTTTTGAATCCCATGGTTATCTATATTATAAACCATATATTACAAAAAAAATATAATACCCTTTTAATATGATTTACCATAATTACATAATCATAAAATATCATATTATCATTAATGGTTTGATTTATATTGAATAATTTTTTCCCCAATATAATAACATTATTCCCAAATAACCTTCATTGTAAATCACATAACAAACCTAAGGGATATATATTTATCAATCTTATATTCACCTTAAAACCTAATCAAAATATCCTAAAATATCATTAATAACCTTAAATTACAATCACATAGGGCTTACAAATGGGTATTTATACATTTAAACTTATGATTATCCTTAAAATTATCAACCCTAAAATAAAATACAATTACATCATAACACCTAAAACCCTAAATGTAGACACTTAAATCATTCAACTTCATTAATAAAAGATTATAAAATCATTGTCATATCATTTCTCAATAATACCTATAATCAAAAATATGAATCATATTTTAGGATCTGTTAATATTAATCGTATCTTTTTTCCTAATTTAAACAGATGTAAAACTATTATAAAATCATGCTTTTTATATGTTATTCATAGTTTCTTCATTCTAATCTATATATAATATAACTTTATTAAAACATTATTTGTATGAAGAATATGATACCCTTAACAATATTTCCTCTTAAGATAATTTTTTTCATAATTCCCTTACTCCCCATATTTAAAACTCTCAATTTTTGTTTTTGGAATACCTTCCTTACCCTAGTTTACATTAACAAAAATCTTTACTATTGGATGTTTTTTACTCTATTCCCTCCCTTTGCACACATAAATTTTTTTTTTGGTTTATTTGATACATTAAAATGGATTCTTCTTACCACATTTTTTCCATGAAAAAAAATTGAATCGTCTTTCTGGTTCTTATCACATAAACTTCCAGAAAACCCTTATTTTTTTCTTATTTGGAATGTTAGTAATGTCACATATTTTCATTTTTTTAATCATAATATGAGATAGTTTGTTAGGTAAAACCCTAATATTTTCCATGTTATATACTATCATGTTTGGTTTCTCATTAGATTAACCATTTTATTGTCCTTTACACCCATTGTTAACATGGTTCCTCCATGTTTCATCAACTATCTAAAATCAAAATGGATAGTGTGATTATATCATATAAAATCATAATAAACCATATTTTAAATAGAATAAATAAAAATATATCTTTTCCCATGTCACGTTTTTGCAACCACTTAGATTCTTCCTCTAATACCTAAAAAAAATACTATATTTCTTCATAAAATACTAACCTCTAAAGTTATCTAAACCCTTATATCTATACCGACTATAACTCCCATGTAACATAATCGACCCATAATTACATAATTTATATAAATTGATTCACGTTGTTACATTTCAAGGATCATTTATGTTTATATTATTAAAGAATTAAGAAAAAATATCTATATAAAATTTAAATTTTAAAGACAATGTATATTATTTTCAGAAATTGGTTCTTATGTTTTCACTCATTATTCATTCTTGAAAATTATGCTTCGTTCAATATGTGTCACCATTAACCATTAAAATATTTGTAACATTAGGCCCTATAAAAAACATTTGAAAAGATAGTATGAGCAAAAAATATTATTAAGGGATAAAAAATAAAAGAAACCCATTATTACATTTTAAAAACAACAATGTCTTAAAAATTCCTTTTTAAATAATAAATGTTGATCTCAAATAAACATTTAATTACACATAAAATAAACATGATTGCCCAAATTTTTTCATAAAAAATATCATAATATAGCATAAATTTAAAAATAATCATCATCCTGGATTGATGAAAAACATGAAAACTATGAAATAATATTTATATGTAGTAAAATAATTGAATGGAATATTTAAAATGGGGTTTTGAAGAAAAATATCTTACTTCAAGTTCCAACTCACCAGATAAATATTTTAATTTCCTAAATCATAAAAATATATTAATTATTTTATTTCTTATGAAAACATTTCATATTAATTACATATTAATTAATTATTTAATTTAATTTATTATTATATTTTATTTTGTTAATAAATTAGTTATGTATATGCCCCTAGGGTGCAGCTCAGTTGGTTGATGCTCTCGTGGGTCTCGGTGAGGTCTCAAGTTCGAGTCTCACCGAGTTCATCCCTGTATTTCCTGTTGCATGATTTTCTTTGTACTTATCCCCCTTCCCCGAATAAACAGAGGCATCAACCTCATATTTCAAAATTCTTTAAGTCCATGTTGTACATTTTTGGTCATCCGATTCAAAACATATATGGTGTATGGATAATGATTAAAGGTTTCATGGTTACATCATATCTATAATCTTAAACAATTTATATTTATCATTTTAATATATTAAATATTATTCTAAAATCATCTATTTAATTCGGTGATGAAAAATGGCATATGTAGTTTATCAATGTTATAGTTCACACATACACAAAAGTGGAATTTTTATTTCTCTAATAGATGAAAAGTTAATAAAATATAAAAATTTTATTTTTAAATAATCCTAATAATATTATAAATATCATATTATTTCATTAAATCAATCCTTATGACCATCCATATGTGGTGTTGATAAAAAATTATTTATATTACTTTGCACAAGTGGTAGTTCACACGTACTCACCAGTGATGTTTTAATTTTTCATAGGATGGAAAGGATGTAGAGAAGTGTTTATTCCATAAACATAATAAAATTAAATTATAGTAAAGATAATTATATATTTATATTATTATTATTCGATTGTATTTTTATGAGTTACTATAATAAATTATCTTGAAAAAATTCAGTTAAGAGTTATACTTCGTCTTTTGGTATCTTCTATTGGCTTAAACCTTAATCCGACTAGGATTGGACTTTTATAGATAACAGGACCTATATAACATAGCGAGGATAGTTTGGGAGTTATTTGGGTAGATCTTGGTCAATATAATTTTCTCAAATTGTGTGATTAATATATGATATGAGGTACCCATTTATAAGTGAGAGGGGTTCCACCATTATAAATATTAAGAACATTAAAATATAATAAATGCATATCTTGGAAAGTGGAACCAATTTAGTGTAATTTAGAATATATGATAATTTAATTTCAAAATCCACTCAACCAATAAAATTTTGATAAGTTTTAGAGATATTTTAAGCCTTTTTTTAATTTGACACTCACTTTGACCCTTTTAACATTTATCATAGTGATGTACTTTTACCACAGTAATTGTTAATTTGGAATAAAAAGTAAATTGAAATCATTGAAAATTTATAAAATTATCACCTCAAATATGAAGTAAATTTTATATGATTAAATTTATATAAGTTTAAAAAATAACATTTTATATAAGTGTGCAAAACACAATTAAAAACTATTTTTAAATAAATGCATTTTTAGCATAAAACTGATTATACCAAAATCGACTATAATGTTTATTCCCATGAAATTAATTGGATTATTTTTAATAAAAGGATTTCAAGTTGTATTTTTAGCAAAATGAATACTAGAATGAAAAGTTATTTACTATATTAAAATAAAAGTTACGGCATCTGAGAATACGGTATTCTTCACTATTCACCTAAAAATCAACTATTTAAAAAAAACCCAAAAATGGCCTTAAGATTATATTTAGATGATGAAGTAAAAAAATGATGTCCATTTTTTCAATTTATTATTCTAAATTTAACGAATTTAAATTTTAAATAAAACCATATAATACATGGAAATCTAATTTACTTAAATAAAACTATTCATTTTTCAATTGAAAATTTATATAAAATTATTCAAAAAAATTTGATGAATATGAATCCATAAATTTAATTCCAATAAAACATAAAATTTATTTATTTCTAAGATTTCTTGTTCTGTCACATTCTTATCCCTATAAATAAATTACATCATGTAAATTTTATTCAATATCTAAAAAGTAGAGAGTATTTGTCCCTTATAGGTTTTTTCATATTTAAATGATTCTATTTCCATTATATGGTTATTATATATAAATTTAAAATAGTTGAGTTATCATAATCTGTAACAGATTCTCTATACCTTTAATAATTTGAACTGTTATTTTTCTATAACAAATATTCATTTATAACTGAACTACTTCAAGGATCAAACCATGAGATGCATCAAGTACATATTTCCTTAAAAATGAGACATGAAACACATCATGTAATAGTGGTAATAATATATGAAAGGACACTCGGTAATCAACTAATCCCATTTTCTCTATAATTTCAAATATACTAATAAATATTTGACTTAATTTTCAATTCCTTCCAAAACACGTAAAACCTTTCTAAGAATACACCTTATGAAAAAACATAGTCTCATACTGTAAAATATGATCTTTCTTTCAATTATATACCAAAATATTATACCCACTCTAATCTACCCTCATATGGTGATAAATCATTTTTACATTTTCATCCATCTATTAAACTAATTCATGCCCCAATAACTTTCTCTCTCCAACTTTTCCCTAACATTTTGAAGTATTACATTAAAATCCATATAATGCCTCAAATGGTTCCATCTATGTAGTAGAATTAAAAATATTAATTTATGAACATTATACTAATGAAAGATGTTAGTCTCAACATCCCTAATAATTCAAAGTGAAATCTTGAATCATATCTTCCAAAATTTTAATTTTTAACATTGATTATCCATAATATTAATGATGAAAGGTTTTTATATAATTTAATTAATTATAAAATTAATTCTATATTAATTTTATGGAAATTATATGTAAATATATCATCATGATCATATACATTAAATATTGGGATTCAATTTTACTTTAATATATATTTAAGATATATTTTTGAAAGTTGTCCCAAATATATAGTCTCACAAAAAGAATAGAATGTGTATATTTATTTGAAAAATAAAAAATTACCCAAATAAAATTATTACCTTGAAATTTATTTCGTAATCCCACCCTAGAAGAGGAATATGGTTAAGGAACATGATTTGGAAAACTGGGTACCCATACCCAAAAAACTCTGTGTAGGTTTTAAAATAATCCTAAAGTTAGAGTTTAAAATACCCAAACCCTATATTAACCCAAAATCGAACCCCATTCATACCCTAATGTTTTCTCTCAATTTTTGATTCTCCTATATGATTTCCAAAAGATCTAAACCTCCACTATTAGTGATACTGGTGCACAGAATATAGATCTGCACCTCTCCTAGGAATTTAGTCTCATCCTGGTTGGTTTCCCGTTCTTCTACCATTCTTCTCTATTTCAGTAAGGAAAGTTATCCTCTGGTTTTTTGGATCTAGATCTAGTTTTTTAGGATCTATATCTAGGCTTGTTAGGTCTACATTAATGTTTCATGGATATTGTTTTGTTTTATTTTATATTTTGGTTTCCATTCTAGATCCTGTTTTTTCCATTATTCTGCTAAAATTTGGAATTTCTAATGGAAAGCGTTCAACATTAATCTTGAGGTAGGTTGCCTATTATTAAATTACAAACATATTTATTTCAATTGCATATATATAATTATAAAATGGATATTAGATGGTTATTTGTTGTGTTTTCTAAAAATATACTAATATTGAATTAATTAATTTTAAAATTAATTAATAAATATTTTTTTGATTACTAGATTAATTATTTGTGGGGTTAATTAATTTTATTACAGTTATTAATTAATTGTTGAATTAATTAAAAGAATTTATTTGAACAATTAATATGTCAATTATTTGAAGGTATTAATGTGATAAATTAATTTTTTTAATTAATTAATGTAATGATGTGAATATGCAATTATTAAATTCTATTAATTAATAAATTAATTAATTAATGATATATTTTGATACGTGTGATATTTTGATATATGTTTTTTTGTGATACATGTGATATATTTTCTACATGTGATATTGTGATAAATGTGATATAGTGATACATGTGATAAAGGTGATTGATTGATATATGAGTGTGGCACATGGAATGATGCTCCAAATACCCATATGTGATTGATTGACATGTGAGTGTGGGACATAAACTGATGCTCCAAATACCCATAGTTTCATGCCCATGATGTTCTAGGACCCCAAACATTCATTCAAATTGTATGTTATTTGAACTAATGCTCCAAACACTCATGAGGTGTGAGATAGGGGATGATTCTCCAAATACTCATGGGATGCTATGCATGATGATCTATACCCAAAATATTGGTGTTGGACAATAGTTACAATTATCCATATTATAAATTTAAATAAAATAGATAATGAAATCTCATTTATTAAATTATTTTAGAATTAAAAATGTGAAATGGTTCAGACTCTTGAATGGGATAAAGAAGGTATTGTGGTTCAAGAGTTTTTTGGAACATGATGGTTCATGTGGTTAAATAAAGGAATGTTGAATAATTTTAAACAATGTACTTTATTGATTGAATTTTATTTTTTCATTAACTACATACACTATTATTTATTTTATTTGTTTTTGACACCTTTGGTGGTGGTTTTCTGGGCTGTACTCACACCCTACTTGGGCTTCCTGGTCGATACCCAAATAGACTTCTTGATTGAAGGAAAAAATAAGGGAAAAGGCCCTATATTAGATGGCTGATCTCTGATATATCATGGATAAGGGAATAAAACATGGTTAAGGACCTACATGGGAGTTGTTATTGTTTTTACTTTTGGGGTTTCATTTTAACACTTCACATTTACTATCTATTATTCAGTTTTGATATTTTATTTCTATTTTTTGGTTATCAGGTAATATATGTTTTTTTTCTTATTTTTTATATCATTTGGTCAATATTATTTATTTTCTCTATTGTAATACTTTAATAAAGAGGATATTGTCTCCTTATGATCAATATTATAACCTCACTTTATGAAAGAAGACTCTAGAATATGGGGAAGCATGCCTGAGGTCCTGTGACCAATCGGCTTGTGGAACCAGTTTGTGGCACCCTAGTTGAGTAATTACAAAGTGTTATCATATGAGTTTTCTTTTTATTATTTTTTCTTACTATTTTGGGAAGGTATACAAGAGACTAGAAAGAGTCAGTTATTGGTTATGAACTCATGCATGGGAGTAGCTAACCCATGTATGGGGGGAAACCTATGTACCTTAGGTGGGATGATTGTTATGGGAATTTGATGTTATAGTTGGATATTATTTCACCTTGGGATTTTAAATGTTGTGTGAGGTGATTATTGTTTCCAATATTTGATGAAAGTTATCTTATATCATATAAATTCACTAGAATTGAGTATACATTCATAATTCTAGGCACATACGATTAGTGTGACATGCATCATTTACAAAAATGCACAAGAAAGAATGTTTTTGGGTATGTTGTTGAACTGAAATTCGTTTCTTTGGTTATTTGAAAATGAACTGAAAATAGTTCCTAATGTGAAATTTTAAGTGGTAGAATGATTAAAAATGTGAATAATTGCGTGTATAATGTGAATTTTGAATAATAGGATTGATTTTACCATTTTTTAACCATGACCTAGATGTAGGATGGTTAAGGGTAGTCATAGTCCTATTATTTGTGTTTAGAATTTTAGAGATATGCCTCTAGGATAGCACTTATTGAGGGGGTGATAAGAGCACATAATTGGAGATACTTCTCTTTTTGTGGAACCTAAGACACCAATAGTGTCGGGTGAGGAATTCATTGAGTAGTTCCAAGAGTTATTTTTTAGATTTATAATTTTTATAGAAACATACTCAGGATGGGTTGTGAAAATCATGTCTGATATGACATGTGAGTTTCATTTGTAGCACCCTCTGGCATTTACAAGAGAGGGTGGACCTAAAGTAGCAAAGTTCTTAGTTGAGTCTTTGAAGAATATACTCAAAAATTTAGAGATTAATGTTGAGAGGAGAATGAAATTGTATGATTTCATGTTTTTTTTCATGCAAAGCATATTTGGGACATCCAGACACTGGATGGATATTTGGTGCCTATGGATTGGAATTACTTTTAGAATAAGTACTTGGATCACTTTTTTCCCAAGATGCCCAAGTAAGATTGAGAATCCTAGTTTATGATATGACTTGGGGAAGTATGTATGTGATGGAATATGATGGATGATTTGTATATTTTAAGAACATTGTTATATCATTGGTGGGAGATGAGGTTACTATGGAAAAGAGGTTTTAGTATGGTATTAAATGTGAAATTAAATCTCAGTTAAATATCTTCAGGCTGAAGAAGTATTCAGAAGTGATAAATCAGGCTCTCATATCTGAGGGGAACCTAACTGAGGCTTCTAGTGGTGGACATGTGGTTCCATTTGGACATTCAAGAGGTATGAATTTTGAGAGTATGAATCGTCATTATGATAATGTTACCAAGAGTAGTGGGAAGTAAAGTATCCAGAAATAGGGATAGTTTACTCCGGATCTTATTTCTGTGATCTAAAACTAGTGCAGTAGTACATCCACTTTTATAAACATTATCCCTGACCACTAGAAGAGTGATAAGCCTATAGCAGTATGGGTCATCTATAAAGGTTTTTCTGGAACCCACGATAGTTGGGCAGTAATGGAGTAGCTAGATAGAGTCAGAGTGTAATAAGGTGATCATCAACCCTGTATCAATCTAACGGTTGTTGTTTTGTAGGTTGTGGTAGTAGAGGAAGTGGATGGGATACTTCTAGGAAAGATAGATCATATCAATAGAGTGGTGTATCTCAGTGGTTCATACTACATCATAGGGAAGAGGGGCAAGACAGTTTCATGCAGTTCATCATGTACCAATGGATGGCGAGGCTGGACCATTAGTAGCGAGATGTACCATTCTTATAGCTTTTATATTTTCATGTTTTTTATTTGACAATGGTAACTCTAATTATTATTTTTATACACACCTTGTGAATGTTTTGAGCAGGAGAGGGGAGTTTTTTAGAGGGGTTTTGATGATAGATACACTATTGGGAGTACAGTATAGGGACATCTATTTGTGCAAAGGGTTTTCTCTCAAGGTTAGGCAGTATCATTTATTGTGGGATCTTAATATTATTGAAATGTTAGGCTTTAACCTAATTTTGATTTTGGAGTGGTTAGTATGATACTAAGACCAAATGGACTATTATTATAGGATAGTTACTTTTATATCTATTGATCTTGACAATTATGTACAATGAGGATCATTGGATATCAAGGTGGGTTGTGCCTAGATAGTTTATCAACAACTAGGGGATATCACTACCCATATTTCCACCTTGTTTCCAGATTATGGAGGTGTTATGTAGGATGTCTTCCACCTATAGTGGAATAGTTTTAGGATGTATTTTCTGAAGACTTCTTAGAGATACCAGCTAATAGGGATGTGTAATTTACAATTGTTCTCATGTAAGCTGTTGAGCCAGTTTCTATTCCACCATAAATAATATCACAGACTAAGAATCAAGAACTCAATAATCAACTGTGGGAGATAGAGGATAATGTATTTATTTGTCTGATTGCATCACCTTCGGGTTCTCTGTAATTGTTTTTATTTGTGTTTTGATTATCAAAAGTTAACTTGGATGATTTGGAATAACTGGTATACTCTTCCATGTATTGATGATCTATTTGAACATTAGAGAGGATATTGTGTTTTCTCCATGATTGACATGATATTATAGTATTAATAGTTGACATTTTGACTTTATGATATAACTCGTAAAGATTTTCAAAGTAGGTATGGCCTCTATGAGTTCATCATAATTTAATTTGGGTTGATGAATGCATCATCAATGTTTATGGACTTCATGAATAAATTCTTCCACCCATACCTAGATCAATTTGTGGTAATGTTTTTGGATGACATCTTGTGGTAATCTATGAATTACGATGATCCTGACCAACATCTTGACATCATCCTAGGTACATTGAGATAGAATCTTCTATATGAAAATCTATCTTAGTGTCAATTATATATTTACCAGGTAGAATTATTGGGTCACATCATCATGGATGAAGGTGTGTCAGTGGACCCAACAAAATTCCCATAAGTGGTTTCATGGTAGAATCTCAAGAATTTTTTTGATATTCATAGCCTTTTGGGACTAGGTGGAAATTATAAGAGATTAAACCATGACTCTTCTTGACTACCAACTACACTTTTGGTATTGGTCGGAAAGGGGGTAGAGTTTGAGTGGTCAGATGCATGTAACATTTCATTCTAGGAGTTGAAGAAGTCCTTGAAATGAACACTGATTTTAATCCTAAATAATGTGGGTGAGTAGTATACGGTGTATTTTTTTGCTTCTAGTATAGGGTTTGGAGAAGTTTTGATTCCTATAGATTGATTTATGGCATATGGGTTTCAGCATTTGAGGACACATGTATAGAATTTCTATACACCGGACCTAGAGTTGGAAGTGGTGGGTTATTCTTTGATGTGATGGCAGAATTATCTATTGGGAGATAAGTTTACATTATATAGAAATAATAAGATCTTAAAATATATCTTCTCACAACAATACTTGAATCTATGGAAGCAGATATGGGTTGATTATATTCCATCATTTGATTCTATGCTTGCACATACACCCAAGAAAGGAAACATTGCTGTTAATGCTTAACTGGGAAAACTCAGACTCAGGCTATTCATGAGTGAAGTTTTGAGTGAAATATGATGACTTTACTAGCTAAGATTTGTGTTTTGATTCTATAGAGTTAGGAATATATAAATCTTGTATTAGTTTCAGTAGAGTCTAAACTCTTAACATAGATCAAGGCTTGGTGGTATGATGATCCAAAATGTTTGACCATGAGGGAAAGCCTCAAAGGTGTGGAGTTAGCTTTCTATTGGACCATAAATGTGGATGAGAACATCTATGTCATGAACCTGGTTATTGTGCCTATGAGTATGTTGGGGGAGATAATGCATGAGTTTCATGCCTAAAAGTGGGGGCTGCCTTTACGTGTGACCAAAAATTACAATGACCCATGATGATAGTTTTTGTGGTGGGGAATAAAAAAGAAGATAAAATGGTCTGTGACATGATGCTACACTTGTCAGTTGGTGAACATCATGCATTAATGGATTAGTGGTTTTCTGTAGTTATTTCCCTTTCTGTAAAGTAAATGGGATGACGTTACTATAGACATTGTTTTGGGTCTCCATAGACCCCCTTGTAATAATGATGTTATTTGGGTTATTGTTGACCATTTAACCAATGTAGCGCATTTCTTACCAGTATGGGAGACCTTTTTAGAAATGTATCATGGATATTTCTAGGATCATAAATTTGTCCATTTACATGGGGTACGACAAACTATAGTTTCATACCATGACACTAACATTACATTTCACTTAGGTTAGGTCATAGAGAAGGATCTTGTTACACATGTTTTGTTGTGTGTTGATTTCTACCAACAGATTCATGGGCTTGTAGAGCATACTTTTCATGTGCTTTAAGACATTCTATGACCATGTGTCCTTGAATTTGAATGGTTTGGGGGAAGAACCTATAATTGGTGAGTTTTCTTATAATTATAGTTGTTAAGAAACTATTCATATCACATCATATGAGAAACTATATGGTATTCCATGCATATCACCTCTATGCTGGATAGAGGTAGGTGAGTCAGAACTACTTGGACCAAGTCTTGTGAAGGATACATTGGAGCAGGTCCATTTGATTCAAAAATGTATGGATTCATCTCATAATAGATAGAAGTTGTATGTTGATAGATGATGATGACCCCTAGAGTTTTTAGAGGGTGATCTTTTATTGTTTTGGGTGCTTCCTAGATTGGGTCACCACAAGATACGTAGACAGGGAAAGTGGCACCCAGTTTTGTTGTAACTTTTGAGGTTGTGGAGAGAATAAGGTTGGCGGCATACTAATTGGATCTTCCATAGAGATACAGTGAAATGCAATATTTTTTCCATGTGTAAAAACATCCTCAGTATCACCCCAACCATTCTCACATGATCGATGTGGATGATTTTGGGCTTTAGATAGATGTGTCCTTTTAGCCATATCTAATACGTTTGTTGGATCGTAGTGAGAATGTTTTGTGGGGAAAGACAATAAAAATTGTTTTTATATTGTGGAAACATGACTATATTCAAGAGGAACCATGGGATAAATAAGGGGATATACGAGCTCGGTGTCTCGATATTTTTGATTTGGAATCTGAGAGATTCTTATGAGGATAGCTCAAGGATGAGCTATTATAAGGTGGGGATATTGTAAGATCCTATCCTTTTTTGGATATGTATCGAGATCATTTTTAGGTAATCTTTTTAACTTTTTTGAGATTTGTTTTTGGGGTAGTTATTTTAGTGTTTTGGGTGAAATTTGAGAAATTTGGAAGGAAGAGGAAAATTTCATGTTTGGCGCACAATTTTCCAAAACTATATTCCCTGTTCTAGTAAACTATAAAAGTCCACATAGAGAAGAATTTTATAATGCCCCATGATTTTATGGTAAGTTTCCTCTTAAATAAATTCAATTTATTTGATATTTTACATTGTACACAAAATTATTTAATATAAATTATATAAAATCACATAGATAACACAATAAAAACTTTATAAATGATTAATGATTTAAATAAGAGGTGTTTCTGGATTCTAAAAAACCCATATCGATGAAATTGTAACTTGACCATAGGAATAGTAATATGAACCTTATGAATATCCAATTGGAAAAATGAATAGTAACCTCACCATAAACGTATAAATCAAATTTAAGAATCATATAAATGATTGTATGATATATTTATATAAAAGTATAATTAAATGAATATTTCAAATTTTATTAATTAAGTGTGGTTCTTTTTGTAAGTCATTAATATTTAATTGCTATTTTATAATTAATAAGATTTTTTTTAAAAAAATTATTTCTAAAAACTTTATTCATAAATTTAACATTTTCTTATCTTATTTTCTTAGGATACTTTTTCAATACATTAGTTAATTTTTCCGAGTGTTATAAAATGATTAATAAATTTAAATTTTTTATTTTCGATTTAATGTAGATTTTGGTTAGAAATTAAATTTCCCATATTTATAATATTATTTTTATAAAACTGAGTTCATTTTTGGATTCTAAATTTTAAAAAATCGTTAGGGTGGATTTTTGGGGTTTTTCTAAAATACCTTAATTTTTTGGTGAATAGTAAAATATAGTAATTTAGGGTATATATACATTATAATTTAAATATACTATTAATTGATTCATGGATGAAGTAAGAAACATCGGTTCAAACTCACATATAGAAATTACTTTATTTAGTCATAAGAATAATCAGTATTTTTTATCTTGATCCAAAATAATAAAATAATGAATAAAATATTTACAAAACACCACACTCCTCCACAATAAAAACCACCCTACACCACCCCTTCTCCTCACATCTTCCAAGATTTGAGCCTTATCCAAATTCTACCTAATACTCTTCTGAATTCTCTCCCCTGTTTTTGGGTGTTTTTAGTCAAAAAAGGACCCACCCAAGGACTATTAAAGAGTCTCTCAAAGATGATAATTTAAGAGGTAAATTCACTTTCTTTTTATTTTAATTTCTTTTTAATTTAATTTTAATTTCTTATCCTATACTCATATATTGTTTTCAAATGATAATTATAACACTATTATAGTGTGTGTGTGTGTGTGTGTGTGTGTGTGTGTGTGTGTGTGTGTGTGTATAGTAATGATATCATTTTAACGCAATATACATCATCAAAGTCCTTTCCCTCTATATTTTATTTTAAAAATTAAATAATTATCTTTGAGGTGTTGATTTACAACCTTCATGGGTGACAGATTTTAGTTCATGAATCTATCCTTAAAGGCAGGTAATGAAACCATTTTGGGGTTGAATCATATTATAACATATTTGTTACATCCTATGTAATTTTCTATAACCATAATATATACACAGTATTAACTACTTTAACAAAACTATTTCTTGATGATTGAAAAAAATGAAAAAAATTTCTAAGCAATTATCACTAAAAAATTTTCTAATGATTTATCCACATACCAAATAAAAAATGATACATATATATATATCCATTTACATATATGTATTTTCATTAATATAATATAATTCTAATTCAGGATAATTATACCCATTTTTACTACAACTTCATTTATTATATAAATAAGTGAACTGATCCTAAAACCCAAGAAAACGAATACTCGTGAATAATGAAATTAAACTCTATAACTCATCAAAAATAACATAAATGAACTTAATAAAACTACAATGAATCAAATACATGTATAAAAGTTTCTAAATTGATTAATTAATAGATTTAATTTGATTATCTAGGACATTATGATCATGTGTAGAACACTTTTTGACATAAGGTAAGGGGTTTCTCATCTCTCTTTTATTTCCATGAGATTTCCATAATTCACCATTTATTTCTTATATGTGTTGTATGTGTACATACAATTGATATATAATATCATTAGTATCATTATATTCATGGAATTCAATGATTCATTTTATTATTATAAATTTTTTTTCCTAAGATTCGATTGATTCCAATGTGGTGAGGGACATTTTCTCAATTTCTATTTCATTGAGATTTACATAGTATTGTGCACATAATCATTCTTATGTGGTGTATCTATATCCCCCTTGAGATCATTTTTTATTTTAAATTATATTTATATTAAATATCCATATTCTTGTATCATGGATATGAATATTGTCTTATATGTATACCATTTTACATATGGTGTTTATTTTTAATGATGTGTTAACTAGGGAAATATTGATCAATCTATATTCTTTAATCAATACGTATATTTTGGTAAGGAATATTTTTATTGACATAAATCTATGTATGATGAATTATTTATAATTTAAGTGAGGGTTTGGGCCTTCTTTATCTCTCTTGATGCATTGACAGGTCTCATGAGATAAAATAGTTGGTGAAAAAACCTTCATGTTTGTTTCCAAATAGAATCAGATGGGTTTCTACCCACATACATAAACTATCGTGACGTTATAATGGTTCATGTTACAAATACATGACATTCAAAAAATAAGAATTTTTTTATCCAGTACTCAACTATTACTTTCCCTGAAATTTTCACTGTGAAAAAATCTATTGATACATTTTCATTTCCAGTTTATTGATGGAATGTGCTTTTCAGATTCTTTACCTTTCCATAATGGATATGCCTTGTTGAATTTACATCACTTATTATTTCTTAATATAACCCGTACTAAGAATTTGAGCTCAGACTTATTATGTTTCATTTCCCCAAGTTATGAATAAGAAAAATTGAATAATATTTCAAGAGTATAGTTTATTTCATTTTGTTATGTATCATGTTGTATTTTTTATATTTCCCAATGTACTATGAGAATAATTTATGTAATATGGTCTTCTAAAACTAAACAATTGATATTTTTTGGATTTGATTCATTTTAATCATTATAATTTAATAAAATAATGCATTGTCTCTAATTTTATAGGTTCGAGGTGTTACTATTGGTATCAAAGGATGTTTAGAAGCTTCCTTGGAAACCAGATTTAGAAAACATAGTTTAGGGAACATTAACCTAAGATATAAATTATGGATAATTATAGAATAAAATCATAGAATCTTGGAAAAGTATAGATTATGTGGGTATTTCGAGCAATATATCAATGTCTGTATACGACAAGTGGATTTGGTTCTGGTATAGATGTACTAATGATTAACAACACTGACAACATGTTTCAGGCCTGACTCAGGGTAACTTGGTACCCAATAATGGGTCTTACATTACACTTGGTTTCAAACTCCTGGGGTATATTCTTAAGATAATTCACATTTTCTATATAAACCATTATGATAGTTTTAGAAGAAAATATTTCCTCAAATAAACCATTTTTTTGATTATGATATTAACTATTCATAAATTTTCAATTTTTGTTAGTTTAAAATTATTCATTATGATTCATAACCTAATTTAGTGTATGCCATATTTTATTGATTGTTCCTAAGGGAAGAAATGGAATCAATACCCATAGAAAATGTTGGGATTGGCCTACTGATCAATTCAAAATATTTATTTTTAGAGATAATCAAATCATTGACCATATTAAGAAAACATACCCAGTTTATAAAAAATAACCATAATACACCTATGTTTGATTGTTTTATGTGGTAGAAGCCCATTTATTTTAGTGGGGATACTAATCTATTGGTATTTTAGTAGTGGATCATGTCTATTGAAATGATATTTCTAGCATATGGATGAAATGAAAATGAAAAGGTAGTACTAGTAATGTATTGTCTCAAGGGAGATGATGACCAATGGTGGTCATTGATCCAAAATACTATGGAGGATGAATAAATAGAAGACATGGATTGGATAACTTTTAAAGAATAATTATTTAATAAATACTTTTCTCATGAGAAATAAAGTAAAATGAGTGGAAAATTCATTATTATGATGAAAAGGGAAGATGAGAGTGGTGAAGAGTATGAGGATACATTCAAAAGACTTGTTACGTAGGCTATAGATTATGTACCCGATTTGGAAAACAATATTGATCATTTATTTTGAGGTCTTAAGCCAAGTATTTGAAGTGCACTAGATTCTCAATAATTTTCATCATATGATGAAACAGTATTATGTTCCATCAAAATGAAAAAAAATCTTGATCTAAATAGGTTATAGGGAATCTAGGAAATAATATGTCTTCTGGTAACCATAGAAAAAGGTGAAATAATGAAGAATAATAAGGGAATGAAGCAATTCCCATTATGTGAAAACTATATAATAAATCATCTTGGAAGGCATGGGATTTTGTTATAAGTGTGGAGAAGAGGGTCATATAGCTAATGAATGAAAGGGGGAAGAGAAAAATAAATTATTTTCAATGCTACAATTGTATTGATATGGTACACTATGAAAATTATTTTCTTAAGCGTTGAGGAAACTTTCCATAGAAAAGGCCAATCAAGAAAGTACAAGATAATACGATCATAAAAATTAATGTTGAAGTTCCTAATGATGTGGTGTAAGTTACTTTTATTATTTTCCTCAAACTTAACCAAAGATTTATTTGATTCTAGATCATCACATTCTTTTATATCTTCCCAGTTTTCCAATAAAATTATGCATTCTTATTTTTTTTAATAAAGTATGTTTTAGTCAAAAATCATAAGGGAAGTATCATTACAAAAAAAAATATGTGTCATTTAGTCCACTTTATGAAATATAATCATACTTTAGCTACTAAGCTTATCATTATACTAATTACTAAATTTTATATAATCCTCGGTATGAATTTTCTTTCAAACTATGATGAAAAATTTATTGCAAGAAGAAGGAATATACAAATTTTGAGAAAGGTGTGTAGTCACTTATATTTAGAGCATTAACCTCATCAAATAATTCTTATAAATAGAACTCTATTATCTCAACAAAATGAAATTATTGTGGTGGAATAGAAAATAAAATCTAGGGATGAAGAAATTAATCTTAAAATTGAGGACATATTAATTGTGAAATAAAATATAATTGTATTTCCAAAGGATTTACCTGGACATCCTATATAGGGGAAGCCGAGTTCTCTATCGATTTAATTCCTTGTGTAAGCCCTATATCAAATACTCCATATAAAATTTCCACTATTTAATAAGTGTATTTTAATAAACAACTAGAAGAATTTAGTGATAAGGGATTTATTCACCCTAGTTTTCCCCTCTGGGATCCCCTGTGCTATTTGTCAACAAGAAATATGGATCCATGAGGCTATGTATTGACAATAGAGAAATCAATGATGTTAAAACAAATAACAGGTATTGTCTACCTTTCATTGAAGGTTTTTTTGATCAACATCATGAGGCTCAGTATTTTTTATGATTTACCTTCAATATTGGTATCATCAATTTCATGTTAAGAATAATGATATTTTAAAGACAACATTTCAAAAAAGGTATGGAAATTATGAGTTTACAGTAATTTCATTGGGACTTAGTAGTGTACCCTTTATTTTTATAGACCTAATTAACATAGTTTCCATGGAATATCTTGAAATTTTCTTTGCGGAATTTAATGATGATAACTTTATATATTCCAAAATCTATTATGACCATGAGAACCTCTTTAGGGATGTTTTGGAGACTCTAAAAAGGAAAAATTTATATGGTAAGTTTAGAATGTTTGAATTATAGCTTCAAAAAATTTCTTTTCTTGTCTATATTATCTCTAAGGATGAAATATCATTTGATCCTACGAATAAATAGGAAATCCAAGAATGGAATTTGATAATGTACATAACCGAGGTACATGGTTGTATTTTCATTGTAGGTTACTAAAGGTGTTTCTTATAGAATTTTTTCCGATTAGAGAACCCACTTACCAAGTTTACTTGTAAAGGGTTTAAATTCATATAGAAAAAATAATTTAAAGAATTTTTTGCATAATTATAGAGAAAATTGGTCGATGAAACACCTTTTACTCTTCTATTTGGAAATGATGGGTTTCTGTTATACAATGATGTATCATAGAATGGACTTGGTTGTTTCTTTATGTAAAATGGTAAAGTTATTGCTTGTCAATCAAGACATTTAATGACACATTAATAAAATTATCCAAATCATGATCTTGTGCTAGAAAACATAATCTTTTCTAGGAAAATATAGATACACTCTCTCTATAGTGAACGATGTGAGATATATTTGGACCACAAGATTTTGGAAATATATTTTAAAAAAGAAAGAACGCAACATGAGGAAAAAGAGATGGATTATGATACTCAAAGATTGTGATTGATCAACACACTACCACCTAGGAAAGGAAAATAATCTATTAGATGCAATAAATAGGAAAGATCATGGACATCTAAACTAAATGTGGATTGAAAAAGTTCCTATATTTATAGATCTAGTAAATATGGATATGAGAATTTTATGGATGGGGAAACATCCTTCCTTATTTAAATTATTATTAAACCATCTATACTAGAGAATATAAAAGCACTTAATCTGATGATAAAAATTTTCAAAATAAAATTAAAGCTACTAAGGATGTGATATGGGAATACATTGTGTGTGAAGATGGAATTATGAAATTATGAAAGAGGTTATGTGTTCCATCAATACTAGAGCTAAAAATTGAACTATTATATGATTATCACTGCTCAAAATTCTTCATACACACTAGTAGTACCAAGATGTATAGAGATCTAAAGGAACATTATTGGTGGGATAATATGAAGTGAGAAATTACATACTATGTGTCAAGAGGCCTAATTTTTTAACATGTGAAGGTTAAAAACAACACAGCAAAGAAGTCATGAAACCTCTTTCTATACCTATATATAAATGTGATGATATTATGATGGAATTTTTTACACAATTTCAAAAGACTCCATGAATGAATGATGCAATATGAGTTATTGTTGGTTATATTACAAAATATACCCATTTACTCTCAATAAGGGAATAATTTTCATTGGTTCTCCAAGAAAGAATCTATGTTAATGAAGTTGTAAGACTTCATGTTCCACCTATATCGATTGTGTCTAATAGAGATCTCTAATTTAAATCAATATACAGGAAGATTCTTCTTAAGAATTTGGATAATTAGCTTCATATGAATAATTATTATCAACCTCGAACTGATGGACATTTTGAAAGGTCTATTCAAACATTGGAAGACATATTGAGATCATGATCACTTGACTTTAATGGTATGTGGTATTAGTACATATATTTGGTGTAATTTTCCTATAATAATAGTTTACATTATAGTTTTTTAATGGATCTATATGAAGCATTATATGGAAGGAGATGTCTAACTACCACTGGATGGGTTGAAGTTTGTGAGAGGAACATATTGGCCTAGAATGTATTGAAGAGACCACAACCTAGGTTATGGAAATTCAATACCCTATTAAAGAAACCCAATGTAGGTAAAAGAGTTTTAATGACAACCAGAGAAAGGATTTGTAATCTCAAGAGGGAGATCTTGTCTATCTAAAAGTATATCCATGGAAGGAGGTCTTATGTTTTGGTAACAAAGGGAAATTTATCCCAAGGTGCATCAGACCATTTGAAATTATAAAAATAATTAGAGCTATTTCTTACCATTTATCAATACCATCAAATATCTCTAAAGTTCATGATTTGTTCCACATGTCATTGTTAAAGAAATAAATTCCAGACCAAACGCATGTTCACACTTATGAAGAAATATAATGGGAATCAAATTTTTCTTACTATGAAGAGGCTATCAGTATTCTTAACACAATAGAAAAATTATTAAGAAACTAGATGACTTGACTGGTAAACGTACTTTAGAGAAACCATAATATAGAGGAAGAAACAAGGGAACCTGAGAATGTTATGAAGAAGAACCACCTCATCTTTTTATAAGGAAATGTTTATAAAACCTTTGAGGGTGAAATTTTTCCTAGGAGGGAAGAATGTAATGCCCCGTGAATTTATAGTAAGTATCCTCTTAAATAAATACAATTCATTTGATATTTTTCATTGAAAAAAAAATTATTAAATATAAATCATATAATATCACATATATAAAACAATATAAACTACATAAATAAATAATTAATTGAATAAGAGGTGTTTCTATACATTATGAATCTTAGACTAATGAAATAGAATCTTGACCTCAGGAATATTAATATGAACCTTATGAATAGTAAATCATCCAAATGAATAGTAACCTCTCCTATGAAAGTATAAATTAAATTTATACTTCTTATAAATGAATGTATGAGATAATTATATCATATAATATGTAAATGAATATTTTAAAAATTATTATTTAAGTGTTGGTATTTTTGTAAGTCATACATATTTATTTATAATTTTATAATTAATAAAATGATATGAAAGAAACGTTATTTCCATAAAATTTATTCCTAAATAAATATTTTGTATTCCTATTATTTTTGGATAATTTTTTGAGACCATAGTTAATTTTTTACAGTGTTATAAAATGATTTAAAATTTTAAAATCTGTATTTTTCGAGTAAATTGTGATTTTAACTAAAAATTAAAATTTTCATTCTTAGAAATTAATTTTCATTAAAAGGACTTCCTCTTTGTACTATAAATGAGAAAAAATGGTTAAATTTAATTTTTTGGATTTTTCTAAGATACTTGAACATTTTTTAAACTGAAAAATACGGTAATTTACGACATATATACATTATAAGTTTAATAAACTATTCATTTGGTCATGGCTGATTCAAAAACCATTGGATCAAACTCACATGTACCAATTATTGTATTTAGACACAAGAATCATCACTATTTATTGTCATGAGTGATGATAATAGAATAATGAAAAAAATATTCACAAAACACCCCACTCCTCCACTATAAAAACCACCCCATCTCCACACTCCTTAAAAGAATTGATCTTTTTCCAGATTCTTCCCAATAATTTTTCCAAGTATATTCCCAAAATCCAATAGGTTCTAGTTATAAAAAATACCATAATAAGGTCCCTTAATGAGGTACTCAAAGAGGATAATTGAAGAGGTGAATCCTCTTTCATTTCCTTTTGATTTCCTTTTAATTTCTTATCCTCCCCTCACCTCTTCTATCCAAATTAGTTTGATAACTCCATTATAATATATATACTATAACGATATCATGTTAATGAAATATACTTCATTGAACTCCTTTTCCACTATATTTTAGTTTGAAAACAAAATCATTATCCTTGAGGTGCTGATTTTCAACCTTCACTGGTGATAGATTTTTGTTCTTAAATTTCTACTTCAAGGATGGTCATGGAACCAATTTTTTGGTTGAAACATATTAAACCATTATATATACATATTATTAATTAATTAAACAGTACTATTGTGTGATGATCAAAAATAATTCCAATATAATCTATCCAATTATCACTAAAATTATATCTAATGATTCATACTAATACCAATTAACCAAATTATGTATAAAACCATTTACACAATAATTTTCATTAATATCATATAAATACAATTCTAGATAATTATACCCATTTGTACTTGATATTTTTTACTTATAAGTATGTGAACCAGTCATTAAAACCAAGAAAATGAATACTCCCAAACAAAGAAATTATACTCTATAACTCATAAAAAAGGCGATAAATGAACATAATAAAACTATATTTAATCTAATACATGTAGAAAATATTATAAATTAATTAATTAATGGATTTAATTTGATTATCTAAGACAGTATAATCAAGGGTAGAACACTTTCAGACATAAGGTAAGGGGTTTTTCATCTCACCTATATTTCCATGAGATTTCTATTATTTACCACTTATTTATTATATGTAGTGTATTTATAAATTCATTTGAGATATAATATCATGATTAATATTATATTAATGGTATTCAATTATTCATTTGATTATTATTAAATTTTTGTCATATGATTTAATTGATTACAATGTGGTAAGGGACTTTGTCTCAATTTTCATTTCATTGATTCTTACATGGTATTGTTCCAATAATAATTATTATGAGGTGTATAAACTACCCCTTTGAAATCATTTTTCATTGGAATTTCTATTTCTATTAAATATATATATCCTTGTGTCTAGGATATGATTATTTTCTTAGTTTTATATCATTTTACATACTGTGTTTATTTTGAATATTGTTTTAACTGGGGAAATATTGAGGAATCCATATTCTTTATTCAAAGCTGATATTTCTTAAGGAATATTTTTCTTGAATTAAATCTATGTATTATAAATACTTTCGAATTTTAGTAGTGGGAGGAGGACACTATGGCCCCTCGATGCATCGACAGGTCTCATGGTACAAAACAGTTGGTGAAAAACCCTTCATGTTTGTTTCCAAACAGAATCAGACGAGCTTCTACCCACAAACATAAAATATATTGAAGGTATAATTTTTCATGTTCTAGATACATGAAATCCACTAAATAATCATTTCATTCATTCAGTACTCAATTATTACATTCCATGTTATTTTCACTATGACAAAATCTATAAATATATTTTCATTACCAGTATAATGATCGAATTTATTTTTCATATTATTTACCTTGACATAATGTATATGTCTTATTTATTTTACTATGATTATTATATCTTCATATAACTCTTAATGATCTCTTGAGCTTACCCTTATTATGTTTCCTTTCCCCAGGTTATGAAGAAGAAAACATTGAATAAACTTTCAAGGATGCAGTTTATTTATTTTTATTATGTATCATGATGTATTTATACTTTTCTAAATGTACTATGAGTATCATAAATTTAATATAGTCTTCCAAAACTGCTAAACTAGTTGGTTATTCAAGATTTGATTCCTTGTACTCAAGGAAATGTAGTAAAATAATGCATAGGACCTAGTTTTATGTGGTTGGGATATTATAAATTTCACGGATGACACACAGTTATATGAATTGTGTTCCCTATACAGAGCAATGATAACCCCCCCCCATAAGAGTTGCATGGTTTCAAAAACTATTCCCCCTTCCCAGAAAATAGTTAGTGCATTTTAAATTAATAAAAAATATATTTTAAAATGTATGAACCCCTATAGTAACCCAAAATAAACCCCCATTCATCCGCTATCATTTTCCCAGGATTTTGGAGTCTCACTTATAATATCATAAGTCTCCAGACCTCTATTAATGGTGATTAAAATCCTAGATTCAATATCTATACCTATGTTTTCAAGTTAATCTCATCTCGGTTGGTTTCTTATTCTTCTCTCGTACTTCTCTTTTTTTATAAGGAAATTGATGCTCTATATTGTTGGATCAAGATCTAGTTATATAGGATATAGATCTAGGATTTTTATATCTAGATCTAGGTTTAATTGATCTTGAATAGTTTGATTCTAGATTTTGGTTTCCGTTCTAGGTCCATTTCATCACCATTATTCTGCTCAAATTTGGGACTTCCATTCGCGAGTGTTCATTTCCATTTTGAGGTTGGTGGTCTATTATTCAATTCTGAAAGTATTGATTATACTTACGTATATATAGTTGTAAATTTATATTGGATAGTTAGAAATTGAGTTTCCTAAATTCATTTAATTAACTTTTTAATTAATTAATTTATGGATTGTGAAATTTGGAATATTGGGATAGTGAATTGAATAATTAACAATGGGTATAAAAATATTATTGTAATGGATTAATTAATTATTGAATTAATTAATAAATATTGTTTTGATTATGTGGTCAATGAAATTAATAAATTTATGCATTAATTAATGTAATTATTATGATCAATTGGTTGTTTAATTAATTAATATAATTGTTGTGACCGATTAATTGGTGAATTAATTAATGTGACTGATGCGATTAATTAATTGTGAAATTAATTAATAGAATGCTGTGAATATGAAATTGTTTAATTGAATTAATTAATTTGTATATTATTGAAAGAGATATTTTGATACATGTGATGTTATGATAAATGTTATGTTGTGATACATGTGATGTGGGGATACATGTGATATCAATGATAAATATGATATATGTGATTGACTCATATATGATTCAAGGACATTGAGTGATGCTCCAAATACCCATATGTGATTGATTGAGAAATGAGTGTGGTACACAGATTAACACTTCAAATACCCATGGGGTCCTAGTCAATCTAGGAACCCATGCATGCATTCAAATTTTATGGGACATGGAAAGATGCCCTAAATACCCAGGAGTTGTGAGATAAAGACTGATTCTCCAAATACTCATAGGGTACTGAACATGATGATCTACACCCAAAAATATGGAATTGGAATACTATTACAATTATTTTCATAATAAATTGAAATGAAAAAGATATAGAATCCCCATTTGTTAAATGAATTGTTAATTGAAATTCTGAAATGGTTTTGAAATTGGCATGGGCTAAAGCGGGTATTGTGGTTGAGGGGTCCTAAGGAACTTGGTGGTTCCTACAGTTAAATAAAGTATAGTTTAATAATTATAAATTGATTACATTATTACTTGTATTTTTTCTTTATATAGTTGTACACAATTTTATTGACTGGATTTGTTTTAATCATCATTGGTGGTGGCCTGATAAGTTGTTCTCACAACCTACTCAAGCTACCTGGTTGGTACCCAAATAGATTCATTGTTTTTAGGAAGGGATAAGTTAAAAGTTAATGTGTTTGATGGATGGTTTGGGATGGAGCATGGATGAGGAAACCGAACAGGGTTCAGGGCCCTCTTGGGAGTTGTTAGTGTTTTTAACTTTATGTTTTCATTTTGAAACATGGCACATACTTTGGCAAGGATTATCTATTGTTCAGTTTTGATATTTTATTTCTAGTTTTGGACATCTTTTTGTACTTTTTTTTTATTTTTTATATCATTTGGTTATTATTGTTTATTTTAAATGTTTTTATACTTTGATAAAGAGGGTATAGTATCCCCATGATTAATATTAGACCCTCGGTGCTAATCGGTAGCCTCTGGAATATGAGGAGTTGTGTCTGAGGTAATTTGATAGACTTGCTAAGGGAACTAGTGTGTAGAACCTGAGTTGGGATGTCACCCACCATCAGTTTTTACCCCAAAAAATCTTTACGTCTTGAGGTCATATTTTCATTTTACTATCGAACATCCCAAAAATAACATATAGCATCAACCCTGAATAAAAAAGACATTAGAATAATCTAAATTAGTAAGTAACGTATTTTTTACCACATAATTTGATAGTCCATTAATCAATAAGGTAGATGTAAATAACTTTAAACCACCCATATTCCTACATTCTTTATGATTTCCATCCTTCAAAATTTTCTTCAAAAATGTAACACCAAGAGATTTTGTGAAATACTTTGGTTCAATATTTTTGATATTTTTTATTTCATGAAACACTATATATAGATTTCATTACTTGAAACACTATGTTTAACTTGAATAACATGATACACTGAGTTTGTCTTGAGTTACAAGAAAACACTTATTTTATATTTTTTTACACGCAACATTGAGTTTAAATGAAATGTAATAAACTATTAAAATATTATTATTTTATATGATAGTTGTCACCTAGAAATTGGAATGGTGTGTATGAATATGATTATATAAATTAAGGAAATATATTTTTTATAAATGTTCATTATAAGAATTTTTCTATCCAGTTAATTATATTTGAAAATAAAAACCATTAAAAAATAAATGAAATCTTTTTATGAAAAGCTATTTCTATCCGCACAAATACATTTTACATAAATAAAATAACCGAATAATTTTTGATGATTTATTTTTATATAAATTATATATTATATATTCAATAAAATTTGTAACATTTTTTATTTGTTTTCAAGACAATAGATAAGAATAATTCCAATTTTAGGCTTAAAAATGTATTTTGCAAAAAACCAGTTTTTCCCATTTTGTGCACTTATAATAAAAATTAATTTAGATAATTTTAAAAAATTAATTTTTTTAAAATAAAATTAATGTTTTAAATAATCATGTCACAATATTATTAGTGTGAATATTTGGGATTTTTTGGAATGTTTAATTTATTGATGAATAATGAAAAATATAGGTTTTTCATTGAAAATTGCGACTTCATTTATATAATTTATATGGAAAATTTTGTTTTAAAAGAGTTTTAAAAGAAAAATTAGTTAAATTATATTTCTATCAATAAAATTTATTTCATTTGATTTATCTTATTTTTTAATTTTGATATAAAAACTTTTTAATCTTTTTAACATTTTCTCATTAAAAAACAACTTTCTCCTCACATCTATAGGATTAATTTTAAATTAAATTCTGAATAATATATGATTGGAATTTGAAAAAAAAAATTATTCAATATTTTTAATAATCATAATTTATATTATCAAATAATTTATACCTAATTTTTTACCAATATGAATAATGAAAACAGTGAAAATTAATAACCATAGTTATGGTAAAAATGGGTTTATCGGGTGTAAAACTAAAAAATAAGGGTAAAAATGACATAAAACATTCCTAAATCATATTATCTAAAACTAATTCCATATTATCCTTACCATGTTCTAATATATTGTAATTTTGAATCTTTTTTATAGTGAATGACTTTATTATTTTGGATTTTTTTTTAGAAATTTCTCAGTAGTTTCCAAGTGGGATCATTTCCCCCACTTATAAAAGACCAACATCACTATTCACTTTTTCACACATCTAAATACATATTTTTTCCAAACCATGAAAACATAAATACCAAACATCCTTTTCCATTTTCTAGAGCTTATGTGCCTCCTAAAATACCAACACTAGGGTCTATAATTAGAGATACAAAGGAGGTGCTTAAATGTGATGGTAATTGTCTTCACCAAGCTCCTTATTTTTCATTATTTTCTTTCAAAATCCAATTATGTATTAAAACATAAAATATAATAACAACAATATATCCTATATACTTTTATATTATTATATTATTGTTAATAACCTATATTTATCTCCACTTCCATCAAATTGAAAATGAAATTGTATATCATGTGTATGGTGGACTACATCCTTGCAAACTGATGTACATTCTTTTGATCACCACATTTATGAGATATATATATCTATTTATTTAACATATTTATATTATATTTTTAAAATTAATATAATTCTTCAATTATTATACCATAGACACATTTTTAATTTCAATTCTGTTGGGGATACAATAACATTGTTCATATGTATAGCGTACTACAATCTCATGAATCAATGTGAATTTTTATACTTTACATTGATGTTAATAAAGTATATATATTTCATTATAATTTTTATATAATGTTAATATATTATTTACCTTTATTTCTTGCAGTCCTTTGACAAAATATAAAGAATGTTCTTGCGTATATACAACATACCACCTCCATGAATGGTGTACTTCATTTTATATATCTAAATATTATGGATTAGAATAAATACCTATATATACTGAATATATATGATATTTATATCAATTATAACATTAAATATTCAATGTAACCTTGATTAAATTCATAGGACCAAAAAAATAAAAAATCAAAATAAACTTGAAAAACAAAGTTGTTATTTCCTGAAACGTGACATTAACATGTAAATGTTAATAAATAAGTAATAAAATGATACAAATAAATCATATATGGTGTGATATATAAATTACTTTTACTCTAATGTATGTAAAATAAACATATATTTTTTATACAGTAGATTTTAATAGCTTCGAAGGAAGTCGAGACATGAGGTAAACGAAATTTATCTCACTATTTTACTTCTTAGAGACACATGTGATATTCACCACATATTTATTTTATGTTGTCTATAAATTAACCACTAATTTATTTTTATTGTTATTATATTTAAAATTATTTTTATTTACCTATACATTTTTTTATTTCTTATTCATGGGGTGTACAGTTCAAAATTACCAATGTGGTAAGTGATTTCTATCTCAATTTGCCTTCTTCGGGACATATGTTATGTTATAAACATATATTATTTTATAAGGTTAATATATCATAAAAATTGACATGTATTATCATGAATTTATTTATTCACATTATATTTTCATGTTTCATTTAATTTTATTCTTTTTTGGGGCTTCTGATTCAATGTTACCTAAGTATTAATAATTTTATGGTATAATATCATTGTTTATTGAGATTGCCAATGTTTATTATATTGGTGATGAAATAATATTATAAATATATATATATAACTCATTAATTTTCTTCTAATATTTTTATTTCGTGAGAATAAATTTTTTACCTTCATTTTCATCTAATTATGTACACAAGTTTCAAAAATAATGTTATTAAATTAAACCAACATTATTTCTCTCCCTGGTAGAAAACTGTTTTTTCCAATCCCATTTTTTAAAAATGTTTTCAGTATTTTTTTTAAATTATGAAAAGGATTTATTTATTAAATTTTCACCCATGGTATACTTTTTATAAAAAATGTAGAATGAATCATCTTGTCATTTACAAAAAATAATTCTTATTGGGATTTTACTAAAAATGTGAAATGAATATTTGTTTTAACCCATGTGGAGTAAAAAGTATTTTCTGCCATCATGAACCCTCAATGTTATAATGTTTCATTAATTAGTTTCAAAGGTTTTTTTAAAAGAAAATTATTTTAAATTTTTTTTTATTTTTTAAAAAATTATAATGGAAAGGATATTTTTCTCACAAAACATTCGAAGTGATTTTTATTTCAAAATAATTTTACATATAAGATAATATACTTTGATGATACTTATTATCTACTAGGGATATTATAAAAGGATAATATTCTTATAATATTCCTAAATTTTTTATGTTTTTGATGATAAGATTTATGTGAATCCAATTTCTTTTCAATGGTCTATGTTCTGATGAAATGATAAAATGACTATAAAACCCATTTATTTTCCAAAGGTTATGTTATGATGAGACCCATTTATTTTCATAGGATCTATTATGATTAATGTTCTATGGTATTACAGAATATAAATGTATGGATTATGTGATGGGTGGGACCTATTTCTCCATACATTTCATTGGGTAATATATAATGTTATAAGATATCAAAGTGAAAATTAAAGGTTATCCCAAGACCAAAAAAGAGGGTATATATGAGGTTATCCGAATCCTAAAACAAAAGGATACATGGTAGGTTATCCCAATACAAAAACACATGGTCACATGGGAGGTTATCCCAATCGCAAAATAATAGGGTACATGGAAGTTTATCCCAATTTTGAAATAGTTACATGAGTAATTATCCCAAGCCTAACATTTCATAAATTTCTTGGTTTATTCTATTGAAATAAGTTTTTATATTATTATATTTATACCATAATTCAATGTTTTATGATAATATTATACTCTCATGTTTCATGTTCTTCGCTTTCCTTTTGATTCATATCTTATGAATTACCAATCTTTATGTCATGCCTCAATATTTTGATCTTTGAAATGTGGGGACCAATTTTCAAATGTTATGCTCATGTTTTTCATACCAATATACTCATTAAGGGCTTATTTGATCATTGATATATAACATTATTTATAATATAGAGAATAATATTTCACCCTTAACTATGTTTCCTTTCTCTAGGTTATGAAGAAAGGTTTTATGTATGGTGTTTTTTAAGAGTAGTAAAGGGGCAGATCTTTATGGGACATGATGGAGATATTTCACCAAATTAGAATATTTTGTACCAATTCTCCAAATGAACTAACCCATAATGATCCTTGACCATGTTATTTTTTGTAATTTTTTAAATATTCATCTAAAAAGATGTAATATCCATATATTAAAATACTATATCTCTATAGTGGGTATCATAGGAAAGGTTTAGTTAATATTTTGAAACTAGGATGAGAAAACATTATTGAAATCTATATGGACATCTGTAAGGATATGTATAAGTATCAGCCAAAGTATAGGAATATGTCTTGGTATTTTTATTAAGGATATAGTGTGTGGTTTCCAAGAAATTGCATCCATGTATGGATACTAAAAGTGGATGAGGATCTACCAAAGAGGTACCTAGGGTTAATAAATATTAAAATGGTGAATTGATTGGGACTTTATCGCCACCTATTAAAAAACAATTAGGCCTTCTTACAAACCAGGCTTGGCACTCCAAAGTGATATTCTTTAGAAATTCACTAGATTTTACGAACTGTTATGAAGGATTTAAATAGACGAATATAATTAATGTCCAAGGATGAAATTAAGGTACCATATATTAAAAAAAAACATGTCACAATTTAAATATCCTATACATTATTTTTAATGATTATATGGTTCCCCACTTTGATTATTGTTTCACACACTATTCATTTTGTTTTTAATAAATGGCAGGAACCATAAGGAACTGGAATTAATGTTAATTATGATAGATAATTTTTTCATGGGTATAGAAACTCAGTTTTTACCTTCTAAGAATTTTTAAAATTTCTATAAATATTTCCAGAGCTAGGTGCTGAGATAGTTTGCAACTCTGAGGCCCGGTGTGCTTGGAAATTAATTTTATAAAAATATTGTGTATTTTTATACTATACAAGTGAATGAAGAGGGGTTAAATCTCAAATGGTAACTCAGATCTGAAATTTGAGACCATGGTTGAGTCTAGAACATGGCATTTACCCAAGGGAAAACCTATAAATAACATAATTAAACGTAATTATTTTCTCTCAAATTTCAAATAAAATACCTTTTCATTAGAGACTCAAATTGGAAATATGAGTCCTTTTTTGAGTTCATAAAGGTGTGTTTTACCTAGGTAAAATAAAAATTGAGAGGGTTTGGGAATTTCGAATTTCATGATCGTTGGCTGGGGTTTCAGAGTTTTTCAATAAATAGACACTTAAGTGATCCGGAATAGGGTTAGCCCAAATCCTTTATCTCCACCTAACTCTCTCTCACAAATGTTCTTCAATGTATCAAGGAGGAAGCCTCAATGAATCATCAACTGATCGAAGAAAAAGCCTAGTGAATTTATCGACCATGATAAATGGATCAATCGAGGTAGGATTCTTCCACTTTTGATCTTCGTTTTATGTTTTCTCTGATAAATACTTCCTTTTTCAATTTTACATTCAACTTAAATATCAATCATTGATGTTCACCCTAACACGGCCATTAATTCATTATTAACCCCAATTTAAATATTAATTCTTTTTATGTTCTTCAAGGTTATTGACTTTTAATTTTCAGCACATCGAATCAACGGCAGATCGACTAGCGGAGGTTGGGTCTAGGAATACCTCATCGTGAGGTTCACATATTTTCTCATAGATTCCAAATTTGATGAGCAGATTAGGGGAAGTGGTCTGTCAAATTAACCACCATAGAGCTGACTGTCGATGGAAGCCTATGAAGGTCCATGGTGGTGGCGGGCCTCTTGAAGGCAGCGGGTGTAGAAGCTAGTTGGAGGAACAGATCTGCGGGGCGGTGCCGGGTTGCGAGGGTGACATAGATTGAAGAACACGGGGTGCGGATGGAGGTTAGGCCAGTGATTTGGCAGGCAAGAAGGGAGAATGAAGTTCTTCAGCAAGGTTGTGGGGGTGACTCGAGGTGGCGACATCGCCGCAGTTTGTTCCAGGGTGTCGAGCTGACGTGGGGCGCAACTGGGGGGGATACAAGGTGGACTTGAGAGCGATCGGCCTGAGGGAGTAGGCCAAGCTAGCAGATTGGCTGAGTTAGATGGACACGCATTGAGAAGGAAGGTTGGGCCATGTGACTGGGCCACAGGTTGGGGAAGCTGACCTGGCCAGCTGGGGTGGGCCAGCCCTAGGCAGATAGGTATGGCCTTAATGGGCCGGAGAGGTCCGAATTGGGTCGATACGCCTTTAAATGGTTATATTTCTTAATCCAGGCATTCAATTGACACATCGTATAAGACCAAATGTTCCTCTAATTGAGATGGATCTTTTTAGACCAATTAGGTAATTTAAAGTCTTGGATTCATGGATCAGTTGCACGAAACTTTTATGTTTGATAATAATAATATAAACTATTATTAGTTTAGTTCCTTTGTCTTAGACGTAGCACCTATATGATACTTTGAATTAACACACCTTCCAGGGTGGAGAGACCCTAGTTCTTGAGTAGACATTTCAAGAATACGTTTTGGTGTTTAAACTAAAATTGAGGTTTAGGCCTCATGAGGTCTCGTTCACACGCATAGCGGTGAAATGAAGCATTCTCACCAGGTTTCCATCTTAGACGAATGATTAGTCTATCCTGTGTGTTTCTACAATATGGCCGAAATGCATCAATCCATGTAATTTATTATGGTACTGATTTTTGTGCTATGGGAGATGTATTTCAAGATAAATGTGTCATTATATGACTTTTCCATCAGATGTTTTATTAGGGTAAATGAATAGTTTATCTTGTTTTTTATTTCCCAAAGATTGCAATTATGTGATCTATTTGGATATGTGGAGCCTTATTCATGATCACGTAATTGTATAAATATGAATGTAATATATATGGAGGATCCTTATGTGATGTTTTAAGAGAACCCTCAACATAGATCTGCATTCACTTCTGTGGGATTGGAGAAGATGTATTAAGCTATGTGGTCAAATGTTTTAGGGTCATTTGAGGAGACATGCCAGTGAATTGTGCTTTTGGACCTTTAGATAAATGATGAGTGGCATGCACTGATCAGCCTTCTAACTAGATGTTCCATATACTCAGAGAGTGCACTAACACACCTAGAGGTACTTGTTCAAAATTTAGTACTTTAGAATGGTTATGTACATGACCAAGCAACATGGAGGGGTCACATATTGTGTGGGGCCCATACGCATATTGAACCACTTTACAAGATGAGATGTGAATGTTCTTAGTTGGAATACGTAGAGGTACCATCCAGCAGGGATGGCCAATGGTGTTCCTCAATGCTTTTCGAGAGGTACCATTCAGCATGGATGGCCAGTGGTATTCCTTGATACTTTTTGAGAGGTACCATCTAGAAATGATGTCCAGAACAGTTTTGAGCTTACCTCCAGCTAGGCTGGTCACTGTTCCCCGATTCCAATTCTGATCTTACCTCTATATGGGTTGGGCGATGGACCCTGATGGCAGTTTCGGGCTTCCCAATAGCAGCGCTAGGTAGTGGGTCCCATTACTGACACTTTTCGAGAAGTACCCTCCATCAGGGTTGCGAAGTGGGTCCCCTTCAACTTCCAGGTGATGATCCCCCATAAAGTACTAGGGCACGGATACTGGATGACTTGAGTGTTACCCTCTAGTCGGTCTAGGCATGGGTCATCGGCCTTGAGACATGACCTTTTGATAGTGTGACACAGTGATGAGGCATGCTTTGATGTACCTTTGGAATCACAAGGAAGAAGGATTCTTTTCCCACCAAGATGAATCTAGGTGATGCAACCTAAAACCATGAGGGTGAGATAGTGCCACCCAATGAGGATAGTATTAAGGTGACCTGATTGAGTCCATTTGTCTTCTAGTTCAGTGCAGATGTTTGAGGTGTTGGGCATCGATAGTTGTTACTTCTGGGAATATTGACTTCACACTTTCTTGGGTTGAGCTGTGATATGGAGAACCCCATACTCTCTCATCTGGATCTGTTTGACTAAGAATATATATATATATATATATATATATATATATTCTATTTATAGTGCTCACTCCTTTGGTTTTGGTAACTCTGCATCTAGGAGAGGCAAAGATTCATGGGGTATGCCACATGCATTCCATTTCTAGATTCTCGTTGTTAGATGACTTTACTCTCCTACTATAAGTAGTAGAGACTCAATGAGAAGGTCATATTCTCACCTATTCTAGATCCTTGTGACTGGATAATCTTAATTCACTCTCTTGTTGGCTTTAGTTGTACTGCATTTATTTTAGATTTTCCTATCTACTACTTTCCCATTTTCTAAGTATCTCTTAAGGCTACCCCTTCACCTTGTCGGGGCATCCTACTGAGTATTTTTACTCTCACCCCAACATGGTTTTTTCCTGCAGGTGTCATGGAATATGAAAACAACAGACAGGTTGAACGTGGCATTATAAGAGCATAGGGATATGGGTTGTTGGACTGCATATGGTGGTCATAGCTTGTGATTCAGGATCGGGGCTCTCTCAATTATTTTATTTTTTTAGTTACTACCAATTTGTGGCACTTTTCAAGTTGGGTTTGTATTTTTTCCCCTTTTTTACTATCATTTCATTTTATTTTACTTATACTATTTATCAGTTCATTAAATATTTTGTTATTTATAGCAGTGTTTCAACTTTTTTTCATTCCCATATTCACTTTTTCACCGAGTTGGTTATGTGTGTGTGTGCAGGTTCAAAAGAAAAGGTGTCCCTAATATGTTTTTGCCTTTGGTTCCTGTCACCACCCCCTGATCTATTGAGGTAGGCTTGGGGTAGTTTCAGATCAAGCCCCAACATGGGTCTGGTAGTGACAAATTGGTATAAGAGGTGGTTCGACCCTTGGGATCTTATTCATAATTTTCCTATAATGGTCTTGGTTGGGTTTTGGGATATAGTGTCAAAATTTCTCAACAACAACTCTTAGGATAGAGATTTTAGGGATGGTACAGGTGGTTGATGTGTATATTCACCAGGACCCTGATTACCTGCTTGTCGACTTATCACCCTAAGACACATGTTTCAGGGAACAACGGTACATGCATCATATACGATTGATTATTTGACTATCCTACTTGAGTCATATACCAATTTTTATTGATATATATATATATATTCCCATATGACCATAGTACTCCTTGATAACATAAAGGATATCTCCATGAATACATCAATCTAGGATATCATCTCTCGATCATGATGATGACCCTATGAGTGACACTCGCTAAGCAGCAGACATCCCAAGTACGGTAGGCTAAGGATGTGTGCAGGCTGAGCGCACATAGTGAGTTCCAATTCCAAAGACCGTTAAGGGTCCACAGTGATGTAGACCCATAGGTAATTGAGTTCTGTCTATATTCAGTGCTCTTCCACATCATGTTAGCATATAAACCAATAAATCATATGGTGGATTTGGAATACAACCTTTTCTAGAGAAAATTTGGGCATTGGTGGAGCCTAGTTACATAGATAATTGAAAATTCAACACTCTCATGGGATGAAATACATTAGTTATTTCCTGATGAGTACCACTCCTCCTTCTTTTTTCCATTTAGAATCAAGATCTCTAATAGTTTCAGAAGAGAGGGATGACAGTGGCTAAGTACGTGACTAGGTTCATAGACCTGACACATTACTCTCTGTACATGATCTGTTATGGTGACTTCTAAAAATTAAAGTTTCAGTAGGGACTCCATAGAGAGATATATTCTATCTCAATACCCTTTTTTATCCCCACCTATGTCGGGGTGCTGGAGAAGGAACTAGTGACAGAGAGTTTTCTTTCATATGAACATTATACAACTGGTTGTGGTAGTGGAAGAAATAGAGTTGAGACATCTACAATAGATATTAGTTATTAGTTGATAATATCAGAAGGATAAAGGCCTCCCCATAATTGGTCTTAGGCATGCAGTCATATGGGTTCGAGGAAGTAAAGAGCACAGGGTTAGCCTGGAGAGGTTCAGTGTTATGTGTGTGAAGGGAGAGGTCACATGGCATGAGACTACCTGATGAGACGTGTAGAAAACACTAGGAAGGTAGTAGGTGGACAACCAAAAAAGATAAAAAATGTAATTAGGGACAGGTTGGTCCCCAAAAAGGTGGTTCTATAAGAGGATGAGGGGAATCTATAGGTGGGGATGATGTTAGGAGTTCATTCCACCACCACCAGGCGGCACATGTCAGGCTCAGGAAGCTGACATTTGGGGTCACAAATAGCCACAATCATTAGATGTATACGATCCTATAGTGCATGAGATAATATGAGGTATTACCTATGTATCTTCTAATTTTCGTAGTAGAAATTGATATACAATGTGTGGAGTATACTTCTCTCCCTACACCTTGCTTAAGGTTTTACTAGGGTGACATGGGGTGTCGTTGTAACCCAATGTTGATGTTGTTCAACATAACTTTAAATTCATGAAGAAGAGGGGTATTTCCCCCATTGATAAATTTTTTTGTGAAGTGAAAAAAAAATTGTTAGGGTGAGTCAGTGTAGCCCAAAGCGGATAATATCAAGGTGTGGTGGATGAGTCTCTCTGACTTGTGTATTCAGGTCGAGGTTGTTCATTGGAGTGTCGGTGTGCGTCTTGGAATTTCCAGATAATTTTTCTTAATTTTTATTTTTATCTTGTTATGTTTCTTGTGGGTTTAGAGGAGTATCTAATTAGGGGTTAATCTATTTTCATTTGAAGTGAATACATGAGGGGTTTGCCACGTGCTTTCTATCTCTAAATTTTTTGGGTTGGATGGGTTTACTCACCTTCCTTGTTAGTAGGTAACTTTGTGTGCTCAACGTTAACCTTGATATAGTAGTTATCAAGTACAGGTATAAGTGATGGATACCCCATGAATAGAACATTGTGAATCACTTTGTTATGCTACCATAGGTAGTCTATAATCTGTAAAAAGGGTGGAATTATAGTAGATTACCTTTGTATGAAGTCCAAGGATTGCCTAGTGTGGAAATTTTTGAAGGAGTTACCTTCCCTACAACTGACCCTGGAGAAGTTGTAGGGTACAGTATTCTTCAGTCGATGGTATTGACCCCTTCACTTCTTCATCATGTATAAGAGTCTTAGTTTTGAGACATTGACTGTGAAATCCTACGTGACTAGATATCCTTAAGTGTTTCACCAGATGGATATTCTCAAAGAGGGAATCGCGATACCATGTTCCATGAAAAAATAGTGATTCTAGTCATGAATTGGTATATAGAGGTTCATTAGGGGAGGAAATATTTTCCTCAATCTTTATCAGGTTATTTGAGACCATCCAAAGAGATTGTGATGTTTCCTACCGCCTTGCCCTACCTCCAATAGCTAGAATGGGTGCATGACTTCTCCCACATGTCACAGCTGACGAGATATGTGAATGATCCTACATAGATCATTGATATGAGAAAACCATACATGGATGGACCATTCCTTTTGTTTGCATACTTTGGCAGCACAAAAATGTGTAGGTCTCCCTAGGAGTGGGAGATCTAGGTGTGAGCTTAGTATCCCAAGTTATTTCCCACGTTTTTCTTTTCAGGGATGAAAATCTTAAAGGAGGGAATGATTTAGAGACTTAGTTCTTGGCATGTATGAATTTTTAATATTTATATATATATTTACAAAGCTAGGAGATGATACTTTATTCAATTATGAGGTCCGGTGTATTTGGAAATTAATTTTATAAAAATATTGATTATTTTTATACTATCCACGTGAAGGAAGTGGGATAACTCTCAAACAGTAAGTTGGATTAGAAACATTTGGCCATGGTTGAGTTAGGAATGAGGCTTTTATCTTAGGTTGGGCATAACTTTTATCCACATAGGAAATATGTGAGAAAATCCATTAATGGGAAAAATTTAAATAAAATAATTAAACTTAATTATTTTATCTCAAATGCCAAATCAAATAACTTTTGATCAGATTCTCAGATTCAAAAGCTGAGATCGTCATTGATTTTAGAATTGGGTTTGTTACCTAAGCATGACATAAAATGATAGGGAACTAGGGTTTCAGATTTCATGACTGTTGTCGGGGGTTTTAGTGTTTTCCTATAAATAAACACATAAGAGATCAAGATTATGGTTAGATTCTAATCCTCTATCTCCAATAAACTCTCCCTCTCTATCTATCCCATCCATTCTTTGATGGATCATGAAGGAAGTCTCAACATATCCTTGGTGGATCGAAGCAGGGGTTTGGTGAATGCGTCGGCTATGATAAATGGATCATTCAAGGTAATATTCTTCCACTTTTGACCTCTTTTTGGAGTTTTCTTCGAAAAATCATCATTTTGTCAAAAATAATTCACCATTATTATCAATAATCTATGGCCTCCCTAACATGAGCACTAATTCATGATTAGACTCCATTTAAATAGTTATTCTTTGTTGGCTCTTCACGGTTGTTGAATTTTACATTTCTTCACACCAAATCACTAAACGATCGATGAGTAGAGGTTGGTTTTCTGAATCCCTCATCTCAAGGTACATATATTTACTCACAGTTTCAAAATCAGATGAGTGAATGAGGTGTGGTGGTCTGTGGGACAAACCACTAGAGGTCCATTGATTGACGGTGTCCGGTGGAGGTGCATGGCGATATCCAGTAGCAACACATGGAAGTGGTTGGCCTCTTGGAGGTGATAGGTGCAGAAGTCGGCCGACGGAGCAGATCCATAAGGAAGTGGGGCCTTGCGAGGGTGACCAAGATATTGGATCATGGGGAGTGACTAGAATGAAGGCTGAAAAGCATGGTTGATAACTAGTTAGCAGAAGGGTCATTGGGGAGACCCTAGGCGACAACACCTCCAGGGTTTTTGGTGGGGTTTTGTGTTGACACGAGGTGAAACTCGGGGGGATCTGAGGCAAAAAAGAGGGCCAGCAGGGCAAGGGAGTGGTCCAGGTTAGAGGCCGATCTGAAGTAGTGGGCCAATATGGAAAAAGGTAGGCTGGGTTGCACGACTAGGCCACAGGTTGATGAAGCGGGTTGAGCCAGATAGGGTAGGACAACCCAGGCAGAGGGGACCAGCTAAAGTGGACCGGACCGGTCTGAATTGGGCCGATAAACCTTAAAATGGTCATATATCCAAATTTGGGCATCTGATTAATCTGTTGTCTATAGACACACATTCCTCTCATCAAGATGGAAATTTTTAGACCAGTTTTGAAACATTAAGTTTTGGTTTTGTGGCTTGATCACACGAAACACCTAGTTTTGATAATAATAATAATAATATAAATTATTATTTTTTGTGGTCCCTTGTATCATACATGGTGCCTCCGTGAGACGTATGATAAACATGTTTTCAACGGTGGAGAGGCCCTGGTCCTTGAGTGTACTTTTCAAGACTACTTTTAAGTTATTGAACCATAGTTGTTATGTGGTCCCCACAAGGTCCGGTTCGCATTTGTATTAGTGAAATACATCTTTCTCATCTAGTATCTAACTTGGTCTAATGATTCATCAATCCCATGTGTTTCTCAAAGAGGATCGCAATGGAACAAACTGTATAAAAACTTTTTGGTACTAAGTCGCAGGCCCCACAAGATACATTTTGATCTGTTTGGATATGTGGATCCTTATTCATGAACTCATAATTGTGGAAAAATGAATGGAATATCGGTGGAAGATATTTATGAAGTGTTTTTTGAGAACCCTCAAATTGGATCTGTATCCACACTAATGATAGTGGAGAATATTTATAAAGTGATACCATCAAATGTTCTGGGGTTTTTGGAGGAGGTGTGTCAGTAAATTATGTTTGTTTCCTCTGGATCAACGATGAGTGTCTTGACCTCATTGGCCTTATAAATAGATATGTTGTGTACTCTAGGAGTACACTAGCACACCTTGGTGTACTTGTTCTCAATTTAGTGCATGATAATAATTATGTACACGGATAGGTAATGAGGTAGGGTCACACATCTTGCGGTCCCCATAGGCGTTGTGTACAACTTTACAAGATGTGATGTGAATGTTCAGGGTTGGAATTCCAAGGTATCATCCCATAGGTATGGACAACATTTTTCCTCAATAATTTTTTAGAGTGACCATCTAGTAGGGATTGAAAAAGCAGTTTTAGGATTACCTCTAGCTGGGTTGGGCAGTGGTCCCCAATGGATGTTATGGGCTTCCCTCCAGCTGGTCTAAGAAGGTGTCCTCGATGGAAGTTATGGGATTCCTTCTAGTGGGGATGGGAATGGGTCATGTTGATAATGCTAATCAGGCAGTACCCAATAGAAGGGATGGGATGTGGGTCACCTTCGACTTCTAGGTGATGATCCCCCCAATCGTATTAGGTTACGGATACCTGATGACAAGAGTGGAACCCTCTAACCAGGCTGGACACGGGTCCTAAACCTTTAGACACAACCTCATGACAGTGTGTACCAATGAAGAAGTGTGATTTGACATACAGTTGGTCTCACGAGTAAGTGGGACTCTTGTACCACAAAGATTCTTCCATGTCACGCAACATAAAAATGTGGGGGCAAGATAGTGCCACCCAAAGAGGATAGTACCTAGGTGAGGTGATTCAGTCCCTTTAACTTCAAGTTCATAGAAGATGTGTGAGATTTTGGGCATCGATTGTGGTTACTTATATGATTGTTGGCTACTCACTTTCCTAGGTTGAGCTGTGATATGGAGATCACCTTATTCTCTCGTTTCGGTTTCTTTGACTAAGCATATATTTATTTTATTTACAGTACCCACTCCTAGAGTTTTGGTTACTCTCCATCTAGGAGATTCGAAGACATGTGGGGTATTCATTGTGATTTTTGGGTCTATATTCTTATGGTTGGATGAGTTTAATCTCTTACTATTGGCAGCACAGAATCAATGAGAAGTTCATCTTCTCACCATTTCTATCTCCTTGTGTTTGGATGAACTTACATCACTCTCTTGTTGGGTTGATCTTCTCCCATTTTACTGTACCTTGTCCTATCAACTGATTTCCCTATTTTTGTGTATCCACTATGGATACCCCTTCTCATTTTTTGGGCTCCCAACTAATTATTTTTTCTACTCACCCATGCATAGGCTTTTCCTGTACGTGTCATGCCTTATGTAGATGATAGACCAGTTGATCAGGACTTCTAAGGAGTATAGGGATTCGAGTTCTTGGACCATGTACAGTGGTTGTATATTAGGAATCAAAAATGAGTCTCTCTCATCTATTTAAAATTTTCAATCACTACTAGGTTGTCTCACTTTTCTGGTTGGGCATGTATTTTTCCCTTTCTCTATTTAGTTCACTCAATTTTACTTATACGGTTTAGAAGTTTATTCATGCTTGGTTTACTTATAATAATGTCTCATTTTTTATTACTTTCACTATGATATTTTTCATTGAGTTAGTTGTGTGTGTTTGTGTGTATAAGTTCTTAGGAAAAGTCCTCCTGGTTTTTTTAGACCTTCGACACTTGTCACCACCCCCTGGCCTGTGGAGGCAGGCTTGGGGTGGTTATGGGTTAGGACCCGGATTGGTTCGGGTCATTACAATGAGAAACCAAATGGTATGATGACTAGAGTGAAGGATATTATGATTATTCTTAATGATTTATCATGATATATGATTAATAACTTTCACCTTAACTAACTCTTAGAATCAAAAATGAAAAAAATGATATAGTTAATTGAATGTTTGTATGGTGGAGACCATGAATGAATTAAAATTATGTTTATTATATATCGATAATTTGGGAATAATTACTCAATTTAATGTCTCATAAGAATGGAAATATGTTTTGAGTGTGTAAAAGAAAGACACAAAGTAAGTAATTGATGAGAAAAAATAAAAATTTAGGTTAAAGTAATGGATGAGAATAATGGAATCCATATGGTGTTTTCAATGGATGAACGTTTCTATAGTGGAAAGTATAGGCATTATGAAAATCAATTTCCTAGGAGGATATATCAAGAATATATTCAACAAGGTGGTATAAGTAATGTTTTTTTGTGGAAGATTAAGAGATAAAAATGGCATAAAAAGGAAAGAGGTGTTATAGATAAGGATAATGAATCCAAGTTAATGGTTTAAGAATTATGTAGAATGACATAAGTTCTTATGTATTAGAATTGAATAATTATGAAATATATCAGAATTGATCAGTATAAGCTTTTGGTTAATGATTTTCAAGAATTTTTTAAATGGTGTTGATTTCCTAGAAAATTTGATTTAATGGCAAGGTGATATTTTATGAAAAATGAATTATTAATTTAAATATAACCATTAATATGATCTTGATGTAGATATAATAATTTGTTGATAGAAAGATAATTGATGTGGATAATTAAAATTGGATAGAACGGATTTTCCTTGAATATATTAATTATTTGTTCACAATGTTGTTTATGTTATCAATATTATCGTTTACAACATTTTTTGATGTGTTAAATATATTTGATAATCAATGGATGTATTTTGGGAATAATGAATCAGGTCTTTTTTCAATAATTTTTACATTAATTAAATTTATTACCATGTTTCAAGAGAATACATGATGATGGTATTCATATGATCGTTATTTGACAATTAAGATCCATTTATTGATATTTGAAGGATTAATGTTTAGTTAATTTTGGGAAATTTAGTGAACCTATTTATAAATTTTTCAACTTTGGGAGGGTCAAAAGGTTAACCATTTAGGGAATTGTTTATGCTGAACTCTTTATTTTATTAGATAACATGTGCTAACAATTCTATTTTTGATAATAATTATAGAAAGAAAAAATGAATTATCATTATTTTATAGATCTAATTATCCACTCATTCTATGGGAAAAAAAATTTCATCTTTATTTCTTAATGTATGAGATGAATAAGAAATTGATTGGATTACAACCAAAAATGATATTGTGCTTATAAAATGGAATTAAATCAGGTATTTATATCATCTTGTGAAAATCCTCCAACATTAAGAGAAGAATCACAAACTAAAATGTAATGAATTTATCTCTATTTAATATGAATGAATTCTATTTTCAATGATTATATATTTATGTATTTTTTCCATTAACATTCTCTTAAGAATGTACTTTATCATCATCCATCCGTATTTGGTTGTTATTTTTCTCTTCTATTTCCATGTCTTCACTTCCCACCTATGTTCTCCAATTTGAAAACCTAGTATGTGTTATTCTAGATGAACATCAAAAATAACATTATCACTTTTCAAGAGGAATTTTTATTGACTAATTTTTCAATTTTGTTTTCCCAAAATGGGATTTTAAATTTCTAACCACATATTTACCAATCCCAAGTTCAAATTTCAAGGATGTAATTTATTAAAGGGGGTAGAATGTAACACCCTCATATTTTGTGAGATATTTTCTTCATATAAATTTAATCTTTTTGATATTTGGGTTATAAGAAATAATGGGTATAAATTTCATTTGTAACAACACTAATTTTAAATTACATTACATGCAACAAAACTTTTATACTGTGTTGAATGCAACACTGAGTTTAGCTTGCATTACATGCAACACCATGTTTAAACAAAACACGACATAATATTAAAATGTTATTATTTTATTTGATAGTTATCACCAAAAATTTGGAATATATAGTATGAATAATATTAACTAAATTAAGAAATTATATTCTTTATACGTTGATATAAAATTAATTCCTTAGATACCAGTTAAATATATATGAAAATAAATTCCATTTTAAAATAAAGGAAATATTTTTTAGAAAAACTATTTTCATCTGAAAAAATTATTTTTATATCAATAAATTAAACAAAAAACATTCAGTCATTTTTATAATTAAATTTAAATATAATATTTTCAGTAAAACTTTAACATTCATCTTAAGTGTTTTCTAGACAAGAGATAACAAAAAATTAAAATTTATGCTTAAAAAAAATATTTTTATAAAAAAAAATTTGTCTCCCTTTTCACACTAATAGTAATATTATTTTTTAAAAAAATTTAATAATAAATTTGGTAAATTAAAATTTATTTTCTCATCAATATTTTCATAATTTGTTTACGAAGATTTTTTTTCTAAAAAGAGTATTTTTCTATGAATATTAAAAAATATAGGCTTATCCTCTTCGTTGCCTCCTTCCTTCGGCCTGAGTTGGCTCGAATTCCTTCCACATGCTTGGTGAATTCGTGGAGGTAGACTCTTTGTTGCGGTAGATGTCGATTCGTGGACTCGATCATCTCAGTCTGAATCGCTACTGGAATGGTTCTCTCCTGATTCCAACTTCGTTGGATAGTGCCTTCCCTGGCAGTGTTGTAATGGTCCAATGGCTAAGTTCCTTCTTATGTAGTCTAAGGGATTCCACTTTATATTTGGTTATGTGCATTGGGTGGTTCATCATGGTCTCTGTGATTTTTCTAGATGGCGGCGACATGATCTGGTTTATGGTGTGGTTTCATCCAACGTGCAGGTGATTTTGGTTTCCCTTTCGTGTTTTCATTTTTGGTTTTGGATGATTTCATGTTCACGATTCTGGGTTCTATTCCGTTTGCTCTTAGTTGGCGTATTTGGGTTGGCGACATCGTCTCTGTTGCGGTGTCATCATGGACAAGATGAAATAGATTCATTTTTATTCTCATGGTAATTTGTTGATGGTTTCTTGAATCATGGTTTTCCCTCCATTTTTGGATTTGGACATTTTTTTGTTCATGTGATCTATATGGTTGTATGTGGTTTTATTGTTCGTTAATGTGATGTTTTTCATGATTTGTCTATGGGTGTTCTTTGTTTTTTGGATCTGGATCAGCTGTGGAGCTACTCATGGTTGATTATAGCATTTGGTTGGGAATTTATTTTGAATATGATTGAAGATTATGGAGTCAGTGAAGATTTGATGTTGGAAATATGTGGTGGTTATCATTCTATGGTTGGTTTGCTTTTTGTTTGGCCTCGGTGGTCTTTGGTTCAAAGGATTCTGCAATCAGATCATCTACATGAGGAATCTCTATATGAGGTTTAGGGCAAGGAGTTTTCATTGTACCTCTTCTTTTTGGAATTGGATGTCTGAGAGGGTGTGTCAATGGCCATCGGTACTAGGCCCATGTTTTTTTACGGGACACCTATCCGATCAGTGGTGGAAGGTGGAAGCTGGATTTCTTGGTTTTTGAAGTTGGGAGGGGCTTACTTCATGTAGTGTGGGTTGTTTGGTCTTAAACTTTAAGACCATTGGGGCCTATTTATCTTGTTTATGCCTTTAATGTCTTGCATTTTCCCCCTTTCTCATTAAAAGAGGGGTTATCTTCTATTAATAAAAAAAATTAATTTTCAGTCATATTGATTTTTACACAAAAACTTTGTATATTTTGAACATTGTCTCTTTGAAAACCTATTTTCTCATCGCATCTATTAGATTAATTTCAAGTTAAATTTTTACACTTCTATAAATTCAATTTGGAAAAATGGATTCCATATTTTGAATCAATTTAATTTATATTATCTAATAAATTCAACTAATTTTTTTACCAAAATAAATATTTGAAACTGTAATGATTAATTACCATGGTTAAGGTAAGAATAGATTTACTGGGGGTTAAACTAAAAAGATAAGGGTTAAAAAATGACCCAAAAAATTACTAAATAATATTTTATAACCATAATTATATATTCTACAACCAAAATTTCTAATCTATGGACATTTGAAATATTTTTTTTAGGAATGACTTTCTTATTTTATATTCTTTTGGGAAATTTCTAATTAGTTTCCAAGTGGGTTACATTCCCCCACTTATAAAACCCCACCACCACCCTTTACTTATTCACACTTGTAAATACATATATTTTATCCAAATTATGCCAAAATCCCTCACCAAAATCCTTATTCTCTTTCTAGAGCTAGTTGTCCTCCCAAAATAATGATACAGGGGTCCTTAATAAGAGATCCAATGGATGTGCTTCTATGCAAAAGTAATTTTCATCAATAAACTCCTTTTTCATTCTTCATTTTCATCATTAAATTACATATTAAAACATAAAATATAAAAAACATCTAACATAAACTAATATGTAATTATATTAATGTAATAATTTATATCTATCTCCACTTCCTTCAAATGGAAAACAAAATTATCGAACTTGTGTACAACAGACCACCACATTGCAAACTGATGTAGTTTTTTTTCCGTCACCAAATTTAAAGGATTGAAATAATTATATATTTAACATATTTATATTAAATATATGGAATTATTATAATTATTTAATTATTTTATCATATATACCTTCTTAGTGTCCATTTCATAGAGGATATGATAATGTCACTCTTGTGTACGGAGGACTATCACCTCGTGAAGTGATGTGTTTACTTTTTTGTATACAAATTACAGGAAAGATTTTAAGGGTAAATTTAATTAATATAAAATATATATATATTAAATTATAATTATTTTTTATGTTAATAGATTTTTTACCTTTATTTCATTCAATCCACCGAGAAAATGGAATCAACATTCATGTGTACATATGGCTTGTCGTCAACATGACTAGTGTAATTTGATTTCCAAATATAAATAATATATATTAAATAAATAAATATATATACTAAATATATATTATATTTATATCATTTATAACATTCTATATATTATGGAACCATGATCAAATTATGTGTACCAAAAAAACAAATCAAAACATACCTAAAACATAAAGTAGTTATTTCCTAAAATGTGACTTTAAAATGGAATTTTTAATAAACCAGTAATAAAAGATCATAAGTAAATAATATATGGTATGATATATATATAATTAAGTTTATATAATATATTTTTAATAAACATAAATTTTCTATATGGGAGATTTGAATGTGTACAAAGGAATTCGAGACTTAATATAAGTGATTTTTGTCTCACTTTTTACTTCTTTGAGACACATTCCATATTCAACGCCTATTTATTTTATGAGGTATCTACACTACACATGAATTTTTTTTATAATTCTTATTCTGAAAATTATTTGGATTTATATATTAATTTTTTGGTCTATCTTTCAAGGGTTTTATGGTTCAAAAGTTACAAAGGAAGTAAGATATTTTTGTCTCAATTACCCTTCATTAGAACATATGTTATGTTATGAACCTATATTATTTTATGTGGTGTATATAAAGACACTTTGACATATAATATTACAAATTTTTTAATTATATTTATATTTTTAAGTTTAATTTAATGTTATTATTTCATAGTAATTATGATTCAATGTTACCAAAGTGGTAATGGTTTTATGGTACAATCTCATTGTTCATCGGGATTATTTGTGATTATACATCCTTAAAAGAAATATTATGATCCATATAATAATAAACTCATTAATTTTATTCTTATATGGTTATTTATTTCGAATAAATTTTTTTTCCAATGAGTTTCCTCTCTTTATACACTCGAGATTCAAAAAATATTTTTAAATAAAACAAAATTTATTTATTTTCTCGGTCAAAAACCCTTTCTCTTCAACATCTGTATTATATAAAAAAATCACCTTCTTTTTTACATTATAATAATTATTTTTCAAATACATTGTTTCCCATGTTTTACTTTAAATGAACAAATCATTATGTCTTTTTCAAAAAAACAATAGTTGTTTGGCTTTTACCAAAAATCTGAAAGGAATCTTTGTTTTATCCCATATAGAATGAATTGTATTTTATCCCTCCATAAACACTCAATGTTTTCAAGATTACTTTATATGTTTCAATGGTTATCTTTAAATTAGAGTATTTTGAAGTAGAAAAAAATATGTTTTAAAAAGTTTTTTTCAAAGTGGAAATGTTATTTCCCCCAAGAAACGTTCCAAGCGATTTTTCCTTCAAAATTATTTTCCATATGAGATGGAATCATATAATGTTACTCATGATTTATTATGTATATGATCCAATTATACCATTATTATTATTTCAATGAATTTGGTTTGTTTATTATGACATGATTATTATGAAATCCATATCTTTTCAACGGGTTGTGTTATGATGAAATGATGAAGTGATTATGAATATAGTTTCATTTACATGGATAATGTTATGATGAAATATTTTATGAAACCCATTTATTTTTAATGGTTCCTCATATTATGAATGTTTTATGATCTTATGGAACACAAATTTATCAATTATTTGATGTGTGGGACCTATATCTCCCTTTAATACACTAGGTAATGATTAATGTTATATGAATTCAAAGTGTACACTAGAGGTTATCCCAAACTCGTAACAAGAGAGTACTAGGTAGGTTATCCCTAGACAAAACGAAGATGGTACCTGGAAGAGTATTTCAATACCAAAACAACAAATCATGTGGGATTTTATCCTAATACCTAAACATATAGTAACATGGGATGTTATCCTAATCCGGAAACAGGTACAGGGGTGATTAGTCCAATCATAGAACATTTTGAAATTTCAAAGTAGATAGACTTGAAAAAAAAATTATACGCTTATATATATTCTACAATTATATGTATTATGTCAATTATATTCTATCATATATTATGTTCTTTTATTTAATTATGATTCATGTCTTATGAACTGTCAATATTTTTTCTATGACTCAAGAGTTTTATCATTGATATGTATGGTATGGTTTTAAAATGTTATGATCATGTTCTCAAACTCTTATGCTTGTGTATTGCTTATGTGATCATTAGTATCTCACTTTCTTACACTTATTTAGAATTTGATTTCACAATTTCTTATGTTTCATTTCCCCATGTTATGAAGAAAGGGTTTAAGTAAGAGATTTTTTTTCAATTGTACTTAATGGGAAGATCTTTATTAGTGATTTTGAAGATCATTCAAAAAAATTAGAGATTTATTTTCTAGTCTCCAAACACACTAAATTATTGAATTACTTAGGCTATATTTTGTGTAATGTATTTAATATTCATCTAAAAATATGTAATATAAATGTATTAAAATACTGAGTCACTATAAGAAACATATCAGCAAGATTACCCATCTCATTAAAATTAAATCATTATACTTGTGTCTTATCAAAATTAGTATAACCATTAATGTTTATCTTTTCTTTATAGTCAAAAGACAAATTTAAAAACATACCATATCAATAACCTTTTCCAAACATCATTATAAAATCCATAGAATTATGTTTACTTCCCTTATCATAAGAAGTAGGTTTATGTCCATTTTACTTCCAAACTTATAAGAAATAAACATCCCTCAAAAAATTTAGTTTCAATCCTAAATAAAATTTATCAATTTTACTATCATGGCCCACAATAGAATTCATTAAATATATATCCAATAAAAAAATCATAGGATGAAATAGATTCTTACTCCTTTTACATAAATTCGAATAATTTCATTTTCATTCAATGTTAAATAATTTGAGGTAAATAATTATTAAGGAAAATATCCTTAAATATTGTCTACTCTCTACCATAAATCTCATATTTCTCTTTGTTATTCTTAAGCAATGACTTCCACCATTAATCATTACCTTCAAATTGTTAAATAAAAATAGTTTTTTTTATGATTCTCTGAATAAACAAAAACATTAAATATATTTTCCAAACCAACTAGTATATCCTTCATCTATATCGAGGTATAAATATCCACCAAATGATTGAGGGTATTGCTTCATGAAATATTACACAATAAGAATCTTCTTGTGTAATGAATTCTGTCACTCTTCGGTAAGGGTTCCACCCTTAATATCATGTGTTTATATATTTAACATACTACCAAACTTCTCTATTCCACTTTCATCCATTCCAAGTCAATAATTTGGATGTATATAATTATATCATTTCTTAAAAATTCATTCACCCCAGTTCCTATATGGAAAAAAAATCTGAATAGACATTGATTAGATGAAGAAACATGGAAATCCTCAAAATATATCTCATGAAATATAACCATAAATTAAAATATATTAAAATAATCTTTTAACATTGCCTTAACGTCTATATTTTTCTAAACCATTTCATTGGTACCAATGATAATAATCCTTAATATAATCAACCCAAAATTACATGACTTATAACAAGGGTTTAAATTTACTAAATTTATAGGATATTTTAGGTTTGTAGTTTTAGATAATTAGGAAATCAATTACATAAATGAAAAAAAAAATATTAAATATCCATCATAACACTTATAATAGTTATCATTTCATCCCATAAGAAAAAACACTATCAGTTATCTTATAAATATGTCAATAGATATCATTTTATCATAAAAACATTTTAAAAACTAAAAATTACTAAAAAAATGAAAATATGATCTTTTTTGAAAAAACATAGAAACTTATAGAGTAATATTTACAATGAATAATTGATGTGATATTGGGAAAAGGTGTTCAGCAAGTATATTTTGAAAAAACATTCTTTCTCACTTTTATATAGAATTTAAAAAAATAAATTGTATATAAAACATTGAAAATATTTTAATTGAAAACATTTATAAAAAAATTTAAAAATTGTTTAAAATTAATTTAATCATCAATTAGAAATTTATAATAAAATTATTCAAACATTTTAAATAACATGTATACAGGGAAAAATATTAGAAAGGAAAAAATTAAAATAAGGTTTTAAAGAAAAATTTCTTACTTGGTGTCCCAACTCACCACATAAAACATTGTTTTATTGAATAATAAATTTTTATTTATTAGTTACATATTTAAGAACCTTTTTTAATTTTTTCAAGAAACCCCCATAAATGTTATTTTCTTTTGTTCTTAGTTTTAAGATCTCTTATGAAAAAAATTGGAATATTGTTATCATTATATATAAGAAATTGTCATTTGAGATTAAATATTACTATTGGTCAGAGTGGATACTCAAGAGGGGGTGAATTGAGTTCCAATTAAAATTTATGTTTAAAAACATTGTCTTAAAAGCCCCCAAATAAAATACTAAATTAAACTGTAGTGAATTTATATCAAAATAAGGGTTCGGTTGGGTTCTCAAGGGATTGATTATTTCCCAGTTAATAAAAAATGTAAGGTTGATTAACTCTTCAAATCAACTTACTGATTTACAACTAATATAAACACTTGCGAATTTAATTATCAAAGTGACTTTAAAACACTTTTGGTTTTAAAGAAATTAGCAGCGGAATAAAGAATAACATTGAAAGATATAGCACAGTAGATATAACCAAGAGGTTCAGTCTCAAGCCGAGACTTAGTCCTCTCAACAATTTGTATACAGATAATCCACACCCTGGATCGGGGATTACAATAGTATACAACTATCCAGGTCCAAGACCTCTACCACTGTTATCTGTGGGAACAAAAAAACAGCACCAGATGTCCAGGTCACACATGACCTCTACCACTATCCCAGTGGGAAATAAAAGAAGTATGACAGTTGAGTGAGGATTTACAAATCCTCCAGTTAAGGCACAAGAGATAATGTGTGTGTAAAATACAAAATATAACACACACTGCTCAATATATAAAAAGACAAATCACAGAGAAAATATTTAGAGTTTAGAAATGGCTCTAGTGATTGTCGTACAGTTCTAGACTCCTTTGATTGATCATAATTCGGTCTAAGTCCTCTTCTAGTTTTTGTCTGGAAAACAGAGTATCATCTGTTTCCTTGACTTCCAGGTTCAGAGATGGAGAAGAAGTAGTCGATGAAGTTCTTGTTTTATGTTCTCGTTCTCACCTCTTCACTAGTTTGCATTGATGAAAGAGTTCTTCATGTTGGTTCAGTCGTCTCTTTGCATTCACACTCTATTGTTCTTCCAGCACACCTTATGTTCTGTATCTGTTATGTATTCATCTATATGCCTCTATATTGTAGTTTCACATCTTTCCTTTATTTACAGCACGTGCTCTGGTGAAAGATGATTTACTTTTTGCAGGTATGAGGTACGGTTACCAGTAGCGGTAACTCTCTATCAATAGCTGTGGGTCTGCCTTGTAACGGTAGCAGTAGCTCTCTATCGGTAGATGTGGCTCTGCCTTGTAACGGTAGCAGTGGTTCTCTATCGGTAGTTGTGGCTTTGCCTTGTAACGGTAGCGGTAGCTCTCTATAGGTAGACTTTGCATAACGGTGGACTTCAACATATTGGTAGCTATCAACTTTGTTGTAGCGGTAACTGTCGACTTCATTGTATCGGTAGCTCTATCAGTAGATTTTGATGCAGCAATGGACTTTGGGTAATGGTAGCTATACCAGTAGCTGTATCAGTAGCTCTCTTATAGCGGTAGCTCCAACATATTAGTAGACTTAACTGTATCGGTCGCTGTGAGCTGTAACGGTTGCTTAGCTAATAAAGGTAGCTATTTGTTCTGACGGGAGCTACTGACTAACGGTTTCTCTACTCTGTATCGGTAGCTAGTTTTTAATAGTAGCTGAAAACTGTTTGAGCATTCACTTAGCAGAATGAGTTAAGTCATAGTAAACATATATCTGATAATTCAAAAGCCTTAATTTAAGCATAATGAAAGCAACAACAAATATTAAAGTATATTTGGAATGTACTAAGCATAATCAATATATAAAGAAACAATGGTTGGGATTATCAAAACACAATAAAGCCACATAATTCCAGAGGGTTCAATAATCTCCCCCTTTTTGATAATCACAACTTATGCCAAAATAAAGTAATATCAGAGGATAGAAGAAAGAATATATATATATATATATATATATCAAAGTATGATATCAACAGTATAGTATCAGAGGAAAAATCTTAGCAATTGATATCAAAAGAAATAAATAAAATAGTATCAGAGGAAAAATATGAAAACTGGAATATATCAAGAAATAATGTATTATCAGAGGAAAGCATAAGCAAGATTCTTTAGTTTGAAAAGATTCGCATATTCCTCCCCTATCAATTTAACTACAGGATTCTCCTCCAAAGTAGTCATTTTCTCCCCCTTTGTCCCCTTAGGTGTACAACATCCTCTTTCTCTCTCTCTGGGTATAGGTATCCAATAATTTCTCCCCCTTTGTGATTAACAAAAAGGAGGGTATTAGAGAAAAGAGAAGGACTAGTGAAGAAAATATACATAGTAAAATAGACAATGAAGAGAGGAATGAAGTATTTGATTGATAAGAAAAAGATATATTTGGGAAAATCAGAAAAGTAAAAAAATACAATAAATCCCATCAAAAAAAATGCCAGAAGCACTCAATCGTCCTATTGAACAGGTGTATTCCCCTTGGGATCTACAGAGGGTGCAGAGGTAGAGTTAGAAGGCTTGGGAATTCCTGAAATAACTACTGGTGGATCAACAACTGATAGAGTACCAGATCTGTAATCAGTCTCTCTCTGAGGGATCAAAGGTGTCAAGCTCCTGATGGCTTGAACTGGAGTCAATTGAGGAGTACTCCCAGAGGCAGATGGTGGAAGGGCAGGTGGTACAATAACTGGCCGAGCATCCTCATGTAGGAAAGGCAGCAAGAGATTCCTGAAATCCATGATGATGCTTCCACCTCTCTCCATAGCAGATACAAAATCATCTCTGTTCTCAATAAACTTGTCTAAAGCTGGAGTAAGCTCCCTGAGCTTACTAACCTGTTCTCTAAAGGCTTGGGTAACTGGAGGTAACTTCATATTCTCAACCAGCAGCTTGAAATGGTTTTTCATTTGGTACTTGGTATAAACCTTTTCAAAATAAGCATCCACCTTATTTTTGATTGCCTCTTGAGAAGCAGTAGCTGCCCGCAGGAGATCACGAACAAAACTACTAACTTCCCTAGTGGTAGGAAGAATCTGAGTATCTGATGTACCACTGGGACTGGCCTTAGCCAATTCTTCCTGAATGATAGTGTGGATTTGGTCAAGGTTCACACTTGTGCTGGATGAGGGAAGAGGTTTCATTGAGAAGGCCACTGTCTCCTTGAAATAGTGAGTCAGACTACTAACCACCTTCTGAACAAGTTCATCCTGACTGTTCAGATGTTCTTTAACTGACTTCTTAAAGGCTTCAAAAACATCCACAAACTATTTGAACACTTCTTTGATATATCGAATGTCAGTGTGCACTTGGGTTTGAGAACTGTTCAAAGCAGTTAATGAAGCAATTGATTGTCTAAGAGCAACTACATCTCCAGTCCAACTCTCAATCTGAGTGTGGCACACCTTAATTTCATCCACCATTTCTTTCATAGGACTGGACACACTACATCCAATGGATAACTCAAGGGATTGCTCCACGCTTTTCATCTCTTCAACCATACTATTCTTCATATCTGCCACTGATTCGCTTATTGCATCTATCAATTCGGATTTTAAAGACTTAAGATCCTCCTTGGTTGCCACATTGTCAGCCACAGTAGGTAAGGTAAAAGATTCCTTTTGGGGTTGTTCTTCCTCATAATAATCTCCATAAGAAAGTCCAAGAATCATATATCTGGGATCTGATGTCCATCCTTCAATGTCATATGATACTGATACTGCGCCAAGATTCTCTCCCTCACTTGGAACAATTTCCCTAGGTATCACTTCCAATTCTTCTTCCTATGGTAATTCTGCAATTTCCTATACAATTACAGTAGATTCAGTAGCCATTTGTTCTGGGTCATTAATTACTCTCTCATCAACAGGTGCTGCTGCTATGTCTTCCTGATCCGGCACTGTCCTGACTGTACTGACTATTAGAGGACTCAAACTGAGCTCTTTTTCAACATTTTCCTCATCATCTGCTTCATCATCAGCCTCCTTTTCTCTATGACCAGATTCGGTTGTCTCATCCTCCTCAGAGGTTTCCTTGACAACATATTGGCATGATTCTTCTCCTTCTTCTGTATTCTCTGAATCATTGTCCTTCAAGACAGTTTATCTCTTTGGTAGTGCTTTTGGAGGGCTAACTGCTCCATAAAAAATAACTTGATGCACAGGACTAGGGGGTAAGGCTGGGTCTCCTCCTTCCTCAACTAAAGTCTCTTCCTCCTAAACTTCATCATCACTGTAGACTGGTTATGGATCATCTGGTCCAAGACTAGGATCTCTCACATCCTTTGGTCTAGACGGATGATCCACAGGAGTGAACTTCTCATAAATGTTTATATCATCATTTACCCATGATTTCTTCCAAGGATTCCAGCTGACTTTCATGTATTTACAGATAGTTCTTGTAATACAGAAGTTATCCTTAACCACTACCAGCTCATCCTGAGGTCCATCTATCTCATTCACTTTCAGCATCACAGAAATTAGCTTTGAGAAAAACAAAGCATTTGATTTTGACTTCGATCTAGTCATCTCTTCCACTTGAACTATAATAAATCTACATAGATTGATTCTCACACTATGCTTCAGCAAATGTAACAGATATAAGTCTTGGAATCTCAAAGTGGCAAAGTATCTTCTTCTCGGACTAACAACATGCTGAATAAATTTAAATAACAACTTATCTTCTCCTACCATCTCTGCAGCAATCACCTTTCTAGGGGTCCCATTCCCTGTGAGTTCCAGCAAAGCATATTCATATTGAAACACATCACTGGTCGAAGGTACAGACTTGGAATAATAAGTAAAATCTCCCTCATGAGGGATTCTTAGGTTCTCAGCCCATTCTCCTGAAGTAAATGATACTTCCTGACCATTCACATATGAAACCATTCTGCTTTATTCTTCAGACTTTTTAAAACAAACGAATTCGTAGAATTGTTTCACCAGTCCTGTATAATAAGGTCTGTTGTTGTTCACGAAGCATTCTAGCCAACCTTGTTCTTCTAACACTCTAAGAACCAACGACTTGCTTTCCATCAGCCATTCTGTACACACCTCTTTTTCAACAACTATCTCGCGCTTCGATAGGTGTGTTTTCACTGGTCTTCTCGGAGTTTCACTTCCACTTCCACTTCCACTGGCATCAGTACTAGCTACTTTTTGTCTCTTCGCTGCCGGTGCTTCATTTCCATCAGTCATATGAGGTCTCTTGACGGGGGCCATTACGGATTTGAGGCTAGGGTTTTGAAGGTCGAGAGGTTTAGGTTTAGGAAGGTTCAAGCATACAGGTTCACGGTGAGATTGAGTGAGTCTAGTTCGAGTTTTAATATCATTTAGGATTCATAAATCACATAAATCATAAATAAAATAAAACAGTTCGATGACTCAGCTTTACAGAAACAAATACATCACACAAATGTACCGGTAAAGTCTTCTAATGGTAAGGTCTCCCTAACGGTGAGGTCCCTCTAATGGTGAGGTCTCCCTAATTGTGAGGTTTCTCTAACGGTGAGGTTTCTCTAACGGTGAGGTTTTTCTAACGGTGAGGTTTCTCTAACGGTGGGGTTTCTCTAATGGTGAGGTTTCTCTAACGGTGAGGTTTCTCTAACAGTGAGGTTTCTCTGACGATTTCAAGGGTATGTTATCATTCTTAATTCATGTTTGATGAAACTTAATCTTTTTGAACTTAAAGGCTTAGTGAAAATATCAGCTAATTGAAGTTCAGTGCCTATGAACTCAAGTGTTATATCACCTCTTTGATAATTATCTCTTAGAAAATGGCGTCTAACATCAATGTGTTTAGTTCTAGAGTGAGACACAGGATTCATAGAGATATTAATCGCACTAGTGTTGTCACAGTTGATTGAAACATGTTTAAAGTCAAATCCATAATCCAGTAGTGTGTGTTTCCTCCACAGAATCTGTGCACAGCAACTACCAGCAGCAATGTATTTTTCTTCAATAGTAGACAATGCAATCGAGTTCTGTTTCTTACTACACCATGATACTAGGGATTTTCCATGTAAGTGACATGTTCCAGATGTTCTCTTCCTATCTAGATTACAGCCAGCAAAATCAGCATCTGAATAACATGTTAGGTCAAATGATTTTCCTTTTGGATAAAACAAGCCTAAATTTACAGTATACTTAAGATATTTAAAAATCCTTTTAACAGCAAGCAAGTGTGATTCTTTAGGATTAGATTGAAATCTAGCACACTTACATACACGGAACATAATATCTGGTCGACTAGCAGTAAGATAAAGTAAACTCCCAATCATGCCTCTGTAATTAGTTTGATCAACTGGTTTCCCAGATTCATCAACATCCAATTTACAGGTGGTACTCATAGGTATATCACTTTCTTTAATACTATCCAAACCAAAATGTTTTAACAAATCTTTAGTATATTTACTTTGATTTAAAATAATACCATCTTTAGTTTGAGAGATTTGAAAACCACGAAAATACTTAAGCTCTCCCATTAAGCTCATTTCCAATTCATTTTGCATAATCTTTGAAAAATCAATACATAAAGAATTTTTAATAGATCCAAAAATAATATCATCAACATAGATTTGTACTATTAATACATCTTTTGGAATTCTTTTTATAAAAAGAGTGGAATCAGCAATTCCTTTTAAAAATCCTTTTGAGATAAGAAACTTTGAAATTCATTCATACCAAGCTCTTGGAGCTTGTTTTAAACCATATAAAGCTTTAGAAAGTTTAAAAACGTGATTTTGAAACTGAGGATTTGAAAATCCAAGTGGTTGTTCTACAAAAACATCTTCAACAATAAAACCATTTTAAAAAGCACTTTTCACAACCATTTGATATAACTTGAAATTAAGATGTGATGCATAGGCAAGTAAGATCCTAATAGCCTCTAATCTAGCTATAGGTGCAAAGGTTTCCTCATAGTCAATACCTTCTTCTTGATTGTAACCTTGTGCAACAAGCCTAGCTTTGTTTCTAATGATGTTTCCAGATTCATCAACTTTCTTTCTAAACGCCCATTTTGTGCCTATGGTGATAGTGTCCTTAGGTCTTTCTACTAATTTCCAGACTTTGTTTCATTCAAATTGATTTAGTTCTTCTTGCATAGCCATTACCCAGAATTCATCATTCATAGCATCATTGATATTTTTAGGTTCTAGTTGTGACAAGAAGGCTTGATGTTCAACCTGATTTCTTAGAGAAGCTCTAGTCTATGTTCCTCTATCTAGATTTCCTACAACAGCATCTAAAGGATGGTTCTTTAGAATCCTAGTTGGTCTTGAAAAGGTAGGGCTAGAGATTTTAGGTTCATCAACAGATTGGGGTTCAACAGGAGAAGGTGCTGGAAAATTTCCAGAACTGGACGTTTTAACTATAGGTCCACTATTTTTATCATTAGGGTTCAAAACAGAGAGATCATCTTCAATATTTTCAAGAGAGGTCTTAGGTTCATGTGGATCAGTTTCATCAAATTTGATGTGAATAGATTCTTCCACACATTTCGTTCTCTTATTAAACGCTCTATAGGCTTTACTAGAAATAGAGTAACCTAGGAAAATTCCTTCATCACTCTTGGATGAAAACTTGTCAAGATTATCATTGGTATTAAAAATAAAGACTTTGCAGCCAAAAACTTTGAAGTAGTTAACCTTAGGATTCCTATGGTTACACAACTCATAAGGGGTCCTCTTAAGAACGGGTCTAATCAAGACTCTATTAATAACATAACAAGCTGTATTTATAGCTTCAGCCCAAAAATAAACAGGTAGGTCATACTCATTAAGCATAGTCCTAGCAATTTCTTGCAGGGTTCTATTCCTCCTTTCAACTACACCATTTTTCTGGGGTGTCCTAGGGGCAGAGAAATTGTGACTATAGCCATTGTGTGAGCAGTAAGATTCAAACTCATGATTTTCAAACTCACGGCCATGATCACTTCTCAGAGTTTTAATCTTAAGTCCACTAAGGTTTTCTATAGACTTGGAGTATTTTACAAAGCAAGAACAAGCTTCACTTTTGTGAGCTAGAAAATATACCCCAGTATATCTAGAAAAGTCATCTACAAGAACATAGACATAATTATTCCCATTTAAATTAGAAACTCTAGAAGGTCCAAATAAATCCATGTGAACCAACTTGAGAGGTTGAGAAGTTGACACTTCTTTCTTTGATTTAAAAGAAACTTTATGTTGCTTTCCCTTTTGACAAGGATTACAAACTTTGTCTGCTGGAAATTCTAGTTTGGGTAGGTCTCTAACTAAGTTCATCCTAGCAATTTTTCTAAGTGAATGCACATTGCAGTGTCCTAATCTTCTTTTCCAAAGCCATGACTCTTTATGAAAATCATTTAAACAAGTAATATTTTTCTTAGCTAAATAATTTAAATCAACAACATAAACATTTTAATTTCTCAAAGCAGCAAACACTAAAACATTTTTAGAATTGAAAACATTGCAAGAATCATTTTCAAATTTAACATAAAAAACATCATCACATAATTGAGAAATACTTACCAAATTATATTTAAGTCCATCAACAAATAAAACATTAGAAATTAATACTGAGTCAGTGTTACCAATTTGGCCTAAGCCGATGATTTTCCCTTTTGATTTATCACCAAAAGTGACAAAACCTCCATCAACTCTGACTAAGCTTTTAAAGCATGATAAGTCGCCTGACATATGTCTTGAACATCCACTGTCCACGTACCAGGTCTTTTTACATGAGCTCTTTAAGCAGGTTTCCTACAAAACAGATTTAAACAGGAAATGATTTTGCTACCCAGATTTTCTTGGGTCTAGACAGGTTAGCCAATAACACTTTAGGTACCCATATTTGTCTAATGGGTCTTATAAAATTTCTAGAATCAACAGATTTTGAAAGATAAACTTTATTAGATCCATAACTATGAATAAAACTAGTTGAATCATATGAAGTTCTGGAGCTAGCTACATTCTGTCCAGATTTAGGAATGAATCTAGTTTTGGTAATTTTCCTTTGTTAAAATTGGTATCCTATACCAGTAGTGTATCTAGGTGCTATTTTCTTACCTAGCATTTGAGTAAGAGTATCTTTACCATTGGTAAATTTCACTAAGTCTTTCTTCAGTTTCTCATTAGATAATTTTAGTTCAGTATTCTCTTTAAGAAACTGAGCATTCATTTCCATTTCAATATCAAGATCAGATTTATGTTTAATAGTTAAAGCATATTGTTTCTTTAAACATTTGTATTTGTCTTTCAGCTCATTATATGTTTCTTCTAACATATCACAATATTCAAACAGTTTAGATTTAGACATGTTATCTCATTCAGAATCATCTCCAAAATAATATGAATTAGAAGTAGTAGTTTCTGAAGTTACCTCAGAAGTGTTTGTCATAAAACACATGTTAGCCTTGTTTCTGTGTTCAGTTTCAGAAACTTCAGATTCACTAGAACTTTCCTCAGAAGCACTCCAAGTAGCCTTCATGGATTTCTTATACTTGTTATCCTTGTATTCATACTTCTTCTTGTATTTCATCTTTGGACATTCTTCTTTTATGTGACCTTTCCTTTTGCACTCATAACAGACAACTTCATCTGATTTATCAGGCTTATTCCAATCCATTTTCCAATGTCCTTTGTTGTCATACTTACCTTTGTAGTTTGACTTTCTGAAAAACATATTCTTCCTATAGAATTTCTTAAACCTTCTAGCAATGTGAGCCATCTCAGCATCACTTTCAGAATCACTCTCACTGTCTTCACAGCTTGAACATTCATTGATAGCTTGAAGATTTTCCTTATCCTTATTCTTTGTGGTTGTAGTTTTGAAGGAAACAGACATCCTTCTAGGTTCATCACCTTCTTCTTTGTTAACCTTGAGTTCTTCTTCATACATCATCAACTATCCAATTAGCTCCTTGCCTGGTAGTTCTCCAATGTCACACGATTCTCTAATGGAGACAGAGGTTCCTCTCCATCTTTCAGGTAGACATCCCAAAATTCTCATGATCTGTTCCTTTGCTGGAACATCCTTTCCCAGAGAAGTCATTGTGTTGACAATTTCATTGAACCTGAGATACATATCAGAAATGGGTTCATCGGGCTTCATCTTAATGTTATCATACTTAATAGTATAGGTATTCAATCTCATCTCCTTAACATTAGTTGTTCCTTCATGAAAAATAGCTAAGGTATCCCAAATTTCATATGCAGTTTTACAGGAATATATTCTATTAAATTCCTCATCTCCTAGAGCACAGTACAAAGAATTCATAGCTTTACAATTATTATTGTAGGTTGTCTTAGTAGCTTCATTCCAAGTAGATCTAACAGTAGTTGGTATTTTGTATTCAGATTCTATAGCAGTCCAAATATCAAAACCCATGCTCTCTAAATGAATTTTCATCTTGATTTTCCACTGAGCATAGTTGGTGCCATTGAAAAAGGGTGTTCTATTGGTAGCAACACCTTCAACACTATTTTCCATGATAACTAAATTAAAGAAAATATTTTAAAGAGATAAAAATTTTCAGAAATAACAGAAATTTTAATAACTTTAAAACACAACTAAATAACAGTTGAAAAATAGAGTACTTTAGAAAATATTTTAACTCCCTCTGATACCAAATGTTGGTCAGAGTAGATACTCAAGAGGGGGGGTGAATTGAGTTCCAATTAAAATTTCTGTTTAAAAACTTTGTCTTAAAAGCCCCCAAATAAAATACTAAATTAAACTATAGTGAATTTATATCAAAATAAGGGTTCAGTTGGGTTCTCAAGGGATTGATTATTTCCCGATTAATCAAAACAGTAACGTTGATTAACTTTTGAAATCAACTTACTGATTTACAACTAATATAAACACTTGCGAATTTAATTATCAAAGTGACTTTAAAACAGTTTTGGTTTTAATGAAATTAGTAGCGGAATAAAGAATAACATTAAAAGATATAGCATAGTAGATATAACCAAGAGGTTCAGTCTCAAGACGAGACTTAGTCCTCTCAAAAATTTGTATACAGATGATCCACACCCTGGATCGGGGATTACAACAGTATACAACTGTCCAGGTCCAAGACCTCTACAACTGTTATCCGTGGGAACAAAACAACAGCACCAGTAGTCCAGGTCACACACGACCTCTACCACTATCCCAATGGGAAATAAAAGAAGTAAGAGAGTTGAGTGAGGATTTACAAATCTTCCAGTTAAGGCACAGGAGATAGTGTGTGTGTAAAATACAGCATATAACACACACTGCTCAATATGTAAAAAGATAAATCACAGATCAAATATTTAGAGTTTAGAAATGGCTCTAGTGATTGTCGTGCAGTTTTGGACTCCTTTGATTGATCATAATTTGCTCTAAGTCATGTTCTGGTTTTTGTCTGGAAAACAGAGTATCGTCTGTTTCCATGACTTCCAGGTTCAGAGATGGAGAAGAAGTAGTCGATGAAGTTCTTGTTTTATGTTCTTGTTCTCAGCTCTTCACTGGTTTGCATTGATGAAAGAGTTCTTCGTGTAGGTTCAGTCGTCTCTTTGCATTCATGCTCTGTTGTTCTTCCAGCACACCTTATGTTCTATATCTGTCGTGTATTAGTCTATATTCCTTTGTCTTGTAGTTTCACATCCTTCCTTTATTTACAGCACATGCTCCAGCAAATGATGATTTACTTTTTTCAGGTACGAGGTACGGTTCCCAGTAGCGGTAACTCTCTATCGGTAGTTGTGGCTCTGCCTTGTAACGGTAGCGGTAGCTCTCTATCGGTAGCTGTGGCTCTGTCTTGTAACGGTAGCGGTGGCTCTCTATCGGTAGCTGTGGCTCGGCCTTGTAACGATAGCGGTATCTCTCTATCGGTAGACTTTGCATAACGGTAGACTTCAGCATATTGGTAGCTATCAACTTTGTTGTAGTGGTAACTGTCGACTTCATTGTATCGGTAGCTCTATCAGTAGATTTTGATGAAACGATAGACTTTGGGTAATGGTAGCTGTACCAGTAGCTATATCGGTAGCTCTCTTATAGTGGTAGCTCCAACATATCAGTAGGCTTAACTGTATCGGTCACTGTGAGCTTTAACGGTTGCTTAGCTAATAACGGTAGCTATTTTTTCTGACGGTAGCTACTGACTAACGGTTGCTCTACTCTGTATCGGTAGCTAGTTTGTAATGGTAGCTGAAAACTATTTGAGCATTCACTTGGCAGAATGAGTTAAGTCAGAGTAAACATATATCCGATAATTCAAAAGACTTAATTTAATCATAATGAAAGCAACAACATATATTAAAGTATATTTGGAATGTACTAATCATAATCAAGATATAAAGAAAGAACGGTTGGGATTATCAAAACACAATAAAGCCACATAATTACAAAGGGTTCAACAATTATAAATTAAAAAGAAATATATATTATTCTTTTTATTGATTTTCAAATGGACTAATGGGTTTATATTCTTATAAAATCCCTTATTGATATTATTGTTCTTATCTAATGTTTTTAAATATTTTTTATAGGGCTTAAGGATGAGTGGGTACTATAACATTATCAATCCTTCTTTTATGATGGTTCTTATTATGGGAAGAAAATGTGTCTTCAATGAAGTAGTAGTGAAAACATAATAACCTATTATTATGGAAAAAATGAAAATTATGTGTAAACATCGACTTTTTAATGTATCATTTATCCAAATTCTCAAAATCTTTAAACCTAAAAGATCCTGAAAAAGTAGTAAAATGTAAATATAATAACCCATGACATAATGAACCTATAATTAAAGATTTATAATAAGGTTTTTGTGTTTATACGCATCCTTAATCCCTATGAAAAATATTTGAAAATTTGGTATGAGCATAAAAATCATAGTAAGGTTTATGAAAAAAGAAAAAAACCTAGTATTCCATTTGAAAATATTGAAATCACAGAAGAAATTTTTCATTTTACGTAATAAACATTTTTAATAATTAATTAGTTTCTTTGGCATAAAAACAAATTTATTACATAATTTTTTTCATGAACATATCATAAATATTCGTAAAGGAAAAATCACAATCATGAGTGTTTCATGAAAAATTAGAAAACTTTTCCTTGAAAAAAACATTTTATCTAAAAGGGTCATAAACATTCTTTAAATCATTTTCTTACTATATGAAATTAAATTATTTTCTTAAAATCCATTTGCATGTATATAATAAAAATCTGTGTACCCAAAGTTATTATAATAATATCACTCATACATACTCTCTTATAATCACCCTTATTAATGGAATAAAATTCATGATTAATTCTAATATGTCTGCACTAGAGAACAAATCATTACCCAATGCATTGGAGGGTTATATCTGACCCACCTTTCATCATATAAAATTTATACGAACAATAACCTGAATGTAACACATAAAATCGTTCATTTATATTATAACACTCATAATAATTTCCATTTTATCCCAAAATAGAATGCACTTATAGACCGACTAATTTTTTTTCAAGATACCCACTTTTTGGGTGAGAGTTAACCACATCCAAAAAAATACATCATCCAAATTACAATTTCAAATTCAAACTGATCAAATAATTACTCCTCTATTTATGTGACACCTTTTATCACAAACCCACCTCACATCATTTAGCCACCTCAAGTCGTATGCCTACAATCAATGCAGTCCAATGCTGCCTCAATCGTCACCATCCCTACATCACACTGTCACCAAAAATCACCATTTACAACCACTAAAAAACAACACAAGCTATAAAGAACCAAAAATAGTAAAAAATCCATCATAAATAGAACTCACATCATTAAAACAAGAAATAAAATAAACCATAACCGGTAACAACACCATCATGAACCATTGATGGATTCATCCATATCCAAAATAGATCACAACCAAACTAGAAAACACCATCAGGCCTTCACTGCATAGTTATAGAATAGATAAACCTCCAAAGAAAATAATTCAAACAAACCTTCACTGAAAACTGAATCATACTGCATGAGGGGAACCTTTGTTCATCAAACTCCTCCTCCCAAATATTATGTGGAAGAAATATCCTTTTCTCTTAAAAACATTTTAAAAAATAAAATTATTAAATCAATGGGATTATTATTTTCTTTGAAAACCCACAGAAAATTACAGAATAATATTGAAAACAAATAATAGCTATGAGGGTTGAAAATTTTGGTCATGTGGAAAGTGTTAAAAAATCATTTCTTCCACTTTTATAAAGAAAGTAAAAAATAACCCATATGGAATATGATGAAAACATTTACTTTTAAAACTATATAAATAAATATAAAGATAGTATAAAATGACTCCAATAACACATATGTGTATAAATTATATCATTATTGAACCAATGAGGAATATAGAAATGGTGTAAAATATTTCTATGAAAAACATTAAACCAAGTTTTTAAAGATAAATCCATTACCTCGGCTGTTAGCTTGCCACTCCCATATTTTACTTTTATGAATAATAAAATTATATTATTTATTTAATTTCTTAATATATTTTTATTATTTCTTCAATTATCATTATTTATTTTATTTTATTTATTTTGATGTTTTATTTATTTACGAAATTATTTAAGTTGATATCAGATGTTTTGGGGTCATTCATTACAAAACTAATTTGGTGTGTTGACCATACTCAAAGGGATCATGGTACAGTAAATTGAAAAGTATTAAAAAATTTATTATTATATTTTTTATACATTACAAATTCATTGAAAACAATTCATGTAATTCGGTGGTGGAAAATGACAGATGTCATTCGTGGTGGTGGTAGTTCACACATTCACATGATCGATGTTTTCATTTTTCTAATAGATGAAAATGTAATAAATTATATAAAATATTACCTTTATAAATTCATAACAAATTTCTTAATATCAAATTTACTCATTAAATTCATCCTTAATAATATACATGTGATTTGGGGATGAAAAACAAATTACATCATTTCGTAGAGAAGATAGTCTGCACGTACACACACCGGGCATATTAATTTTTTATAGGATGTAAGGGAGGAAGTATATTGTTATTATAATAATATAATAATATTTAAATATAGGAAATATTTTATTTTTAATATATTATAAAGTTTTTAAAATATATTAAAGAGTTATAAGAAGAAATATACTTGAAATAATTCTATTAAAACTTATACCTTCTCCTCAGATATCTTACATTGGCTTACACCTTAGGAATTCTAGAAGTGATATTTTGGTGATACTAGGTCGTCTATAATGTGAGAATGAAATTATGGAAGTTATTTTTCTAGGTATTGGCATATATAGTGTTCTAAAATTGTTTTAATAAGCGAGGATATGAAGTTCCCTTTTATAAGTGGGAGGAGTGTCACCCTTTTAAATATTAAGAATTTTAAAAGATAATAAATATATTTATCCTGGAAGGTGGCTCAAATTTAGTCCTATTTAGTACGTAATATTACTTAAGATATAGATCCACTCAACCAATCCAATTTAGATAGGTTATATAGATATTTGTATCCTTATATCTGTTTTATCCCCCGCTTTACCCCTCTTAACTTTTACCGTGGTGACAAATGCTTACCATGATAACTATTTACTAGGAATAAAAAAAATTGTAATTATTAAAAAACTAAAAAATTATGATCTATAATTTTTAATCCATTTTATAAAATTCAAATTCTATAATTTTTTAAAATTAATGTTAATATAATTTTGGAAACTGCAATGAAAAATATTTTTAGACAAATTCTTTTTTATGCCTAAAATGATTGATTTAAAAAAATAAGAATAATGTTTATTATCATATATTAAATTGATTATGGTTAATAAAATTATATTTATTTCTATTTCAAACCAAACCAATATCTAAATGAACATTGTAAATATTTTATTAAAAGAAAAATTATGATATTTGATAATTAGGTATTTTTCAATATTCTCTTAAAAACAACAATTTTAAAAAATCCCAAAAATTATATATTAAGATTATTTTGAAAATATTATGTAAAAATTGAATCCTATTGTAATAATTAATATTTTTAAAATTATGAAATTTAACTTTCAAATAAAAACATGAAATACATGGAAAATAATTTAGTTAAATAAAACTATTCATTTTTTGATTGAAAAAATATAATGTATATGAATCCGCCAAATGAAAACATATAAATAATAAAAAAAATTAATTCTAATATTACCTAGGTAATCACATTCTTAGACCATTATAAAAAAATTCCTCATAATTTTTTTCATTATTGAAATAGGTGTGGATAATTTTCTCTTATTGATTTTTCATATTCTCATGTTTCTTCTTCCATCATATGGTTATTCTATCAAAATTTAATGAGGTGAGTTACCATATTCTATTACACTTTCTCTCAATGATCAAGATTCTAAATTTTCTATTCTTGGTAATAAATTTTCTTCTCCAATTGAACTACATTAGGGCTCAAGGCATGAGATGCACCAGGTGTATTTTTCCTTAAAAATGAAACATGAAACACATAAAGTAAATTTGATAAAAATAGAGGAATGCCTACTATATAATAAAATTATCCCACTTTTTCAATGATTTCATAATACCTATTTGACCTTGGATATAATTTTTCATTCCTTCAAAAACACATAACTCCTTTCGAAGAAGATACTTTAAGAAAAAACATAGTCTCCTTACTTAAAGAAAATATATTTCCTCTGGCTATTTGTATATATTTTATGTTTTCATTCATATTAATTCATATAGTGTTGAATTATTTTTACCTTTTTAACAATCTCTTCTACTAATTTATGTTCCAAAAAATTTAAATCACCAACTTCAACCCAGCAAGTTATAGTCTAACACTAGTCTCTATATAATGTATATAATGGTGACTATATAATTATAAATTAAAACTATTATTAAAAAAAATTCATTAATGAAATATGATGATCCCCACTTCCCTGATAATCTAAAGATCAATCCTAAAGTATACCATCCAAAGTATGAATTTTTTTTCTAGATTTCGAATAGAATGATGTTTATAGGCTGTACATAAATTTTATTTAGTACCCAATGACTTATGAAGTCCTTTACAAAAAATGGATATATGTAACAACCCAAGCATTTATAAATGAAATTCACTTTGTGAATTGTTTTCGACGCTTTTGTCAAGGCGTGAGTGTCAAACTATTTGATGATGGTGACATTGATTGTTTCCCTTCTTTCCAAAGGTGGGCAGAATCCGTCATCTATTTAGGGACGTTTTCTCCATGATCGGAACGGGATGATGGGATGTAGGTTCTTCCTTCTATGGATTCCTCATTAGAACTTGTTACCTCATCTGGGTCTCTCTTAATGATTAAGTCATGATTTGTGAATCTCGTTCATAGTGCCATATCTTTGTAGATGTTGATTAATATTACTACTTCCATCAGAACATTCTATAGTGTCTTGAAATGGTAGCAACTTTCATTTGGAGTAGATGACAACATCTTGAATTTAAGGGAATCTTTGGATGTATAGACAAGAAGGCATCTCAAGGGTGCTGAACCCGAGGAATCCCACGTCAGTCGTGGGGTATCTTATGCATGAGGCATGTCTCAAGGGTTTTCCACAGCTTCCCATGTTTAATAGGGGGTATGTCGTGGGTCTAACATCTAGCGTAGATGGTTATTCCAAAGGCGTGTCTTCCAAGGTTTTCCTTAGTAATCTCATGTTTAACATGAGGGAGGTCATGAGTTTAACATCTCGTGAAGATGATATGAGGGTGATCAAAAAATCCCATAGCGACAGATCATATTAGTACATCCCTAGGAGGGAGCTCCGGGAGTGTTTACCAGGTAGATGGATCAGACCACTCTTTATGAGCAAACCCATAATGGTGTGTCCCATAAAGGGAAGATGTCACACTGAGAAGGCTGATCCGGACACAACTGAGGGCTGATCGGGGAGTGTGCAACCCAGAATGTGGGAGACCCAAGGCATACCATTGGATGGGATTGAACCTCATGGATGTTTCCAACATACCTTGTATATATTATATGGATAAAAACCCATATAGTTCGAATGTGTGATGAATTGGGTTGTACATAATGGACAAAAACATGGATACATATTGGGGCTTACACATGGAAAGCGACCTAGGTACTACTAGGAGTAGTGGGGAGGTGGATTCCATGATCCCACTAGGGTGTGTCGGCCCGGGTAAGAATCTATATCGATGATGGATTGTTGAATGAAGTGGAGGGGGAATGAGATGGAACCAACGTCAGGACGATGGTGTTGTTGGGATTGAGACTTGAAGAGACATCCAACATATCCCCATGGTTGGGAATCAATGTCCGCGTAGATTGGTGGGATTATGGGACACCATATGAGGTGGCCCATGAGAATGGATGCATGGATTGGATCTAGAGGAAATAGATCCTCCAGGATGGGGCATGATCTTCCCAAGAAACATGGGATCAAGAGATAGATCAGAATGAGAAAATAGTGATGGTTTTGAACCTCATTAAGGCTTCCTACGTATCCTCATGGTAGGGAATCAATGTCCACATAGTTCATATGAAGATGTATTACCATCGATTTGGGGATTTAACAGCTTATTTCTGAATGGGGTTGACAATGGGTTACCGTTGAATGGGTGTCAAAATGGCTTACCTATAGATAGGGTCACAACAGCTTACCGCTGGAAAGGGGTTGACAATGGCTTACTCTTGGATTGGAGACTATCTAATTTCATGCGGGAAAAAAGGGGTTCACAATTTAATGTCATGGAGGATAGAGGTCGACCAACCTGAAGTGGTCGATACCAACAGGTGTTGGGCTTGAACCTCAGGGAGGCTTCCTACATACCATGCCTTGGAAAGGATCAAAGTCCACATTGTTCAGGTGGAGTGGGAACTGATGTGAAGGGGGTTGAAACCAAAGGATGGTGGGATTGAACCTTAGGTAGTCTTCCTATGTACCTTGCCTTGGCAATGATCAAAGAACATGTAGTTCAGGTGAGTTTGGTGAACCGACATGAAGATGGTTAGGACAAATGGTTGGTGGGATTGAACCTTAGGGAGGCTTCCTACATACCTTGCCTTAGCAAGGATAAAAGACCATGTAGTTCTGGTTGGTTTTGTGAACCGACATGAAGATGTTCAGAACCAATGGTTGTTGGACTAGAACCACGGGGAGGCTTCCTACAAATATTTCCTTGGAAAGGATCAAAGTTTTCATTGTTTAAGAGGAGTGGGAACTGACATGGAGGGGGGTCGGGACCAAGGTATGTTGGGCTTGATCCTCAGGGAGGCTTCCTATGTACCTTTTCATAGAAAAGATCAAAGTCTATGTAGTTCGGAAGGAGTTGGTTCAACAACGTGAAGATGTTCGAGACCAATGGTTGTTGGGGTTGAACCACATGGAGGCTTCCTACATACCTTTCCTTGGAAAGGATCAAAGTCCACGTAGTTTGGAAGGGTTTTGGTGAACCGATGTGAAGATGTTCAGGACCAATGGTTGTTGGGATTGAACCTCAGGTAGGATTCCTACATACCTTTCCTTGGAAAGGATAAAATTCCACCTATTTCAGATGGTGTTTGGGGAATACACACTTGGCTTCCAAAAAAGGATGTCATGGTCGATGCTTACTCTAAGCCCACATGAGTCGTGCTCGGTGTGAGAAACTAGAGGCAGCGAGGACCTGATGATCATGGTGAAAAGGTGCACCCATGAAGGGTGTTGAATGGGTCTTATGCAAGGAAGCATCCCAGGTGCCACTATGGAGAAACAATGGTGGTTGTGTCTTACAAATGGAGGCTTTCGAGGTGCCACTATGGATCAGTAATGGTGAATGGGGCTTATGTAAGGAACATTCCTGAGTTCCACTAAGGAGCGACAATTGGGAATGGAGATTATGCAAGGAAGTTTCATGTGTGCCGCTATGGGGTGGGAATGGTTAATGGGGCTTACATAAGGATTAAGCTCATGTACCACTATGGAGTGGCAATGGTGAATGGGGATTATACAAGGATGCATCTCGTGTCCTGCTATAGAGCAGCAATGGTGAATGGGGCTTATGCATGGAATTTACCCATGTGCCTCTATGGATCGGAAATGGTGAATGGGGCTTATGCAAAGAAATTGCTTAGGTTCTGCTATGGAGCGGTGATGGTGAATGGGGATTATGCAAGGAAGATTCCCCGGTGCTATTATGGAGTGTCGATGGTGAATGGGGATTATGTAAGGAAGCTACCCGGGTGCTACTATGGAGCAGCAACGGTGGATGGGGATTACGCACAGAAGTTGCCTAGGTGCTGCCATGGAGTGGTGAAGTGAATGGGGGCTTACTCAAGGAAGCTTCCTGGGTGCTACTATAGAGTGTCAAAGGAGACCTTGGCATACGTAAGGAATCCTCTCAAGTGCTGCTATGGAGTGGCAATGGTGAGTGGGGCTTATATAAGGAAGTTGCTCGGGTGCTGCTATGGAGTGGCAATGGTGGATGGGGCTTACGCAAGGAAGCTTCCTGGGTGCCACTATAGACTAGAAAGGGTGACTGGGGCTTACACAATGATGCAGTCCAGGTGCCGCTATGGAGAGGAAATGGTGTATGGGGCTTACGTAAGGAAGCTGCCTATGTGGCGCTATGGAGCAGCAATGGTGACTGGGGCTTACGTAAGGAAGCTGCCCGGGTGCCTCAATAGAGCAGAAATGGTGAATGGGGGAATATGTAAGGAAGTTACTCATAATGTCTTCCTCATGTATGGCCATGAGGACATCCGAAATCACTGGTGGGTTGAGGCCTTCACATATGCACTAGTGCACAAGAGGGATAATGCCAAGGGTGTTGGAATCAATCAAAACAAAGGGAGATAAAAAGTGTGAATCACATACCCGACATTCGGAATGTGGTGAGAGTGGCATGGCAATGAAGGATAACTATTAAAAATGTTTGAAACACATCATCAATATCGCATTCCCTGAAATGGGGATAAAAATGAGGGTTGATTGTTGACCGTGTTCGAAACACAGGACCTAACTCAATGTGTCGTCCAAAGTCTTCTGGGAAATTGGCCTAGGATGCTAGGTGAGCTGATGCAGCATGGGACTAGGCCGTTAGGGGGGTCCCTTCAGACTTGGAAGTGGATGAAGATCTGAATATAGGACACACAAATCATGAGGTGGAGTGGTGGATTCTTGAACAGATTCCAACACTCTTGATGGTGTTCCATTGTAAACATGGAATGAGGTATCTTATGCATAGGGAATAAGGAATATCTTGTTTAGAGAAAGACGCATCGTATGTTTGGAACATGTGTCATGCTATGGTTTATAGTCATGCAGAGAGGACTAATGGAATCTTATGCATGGAGCATAAGGCATCTCTTGTTTGGAGCAAGAGGCATCCAATGTTTAGAACAAAGGGTTCACTAAAGTTTATAGTCATATAGATTGGACTATTGGAATCTTATCCACAGAGAATAAGGCATCTCTTAATTAGAGAATGAGGTGTCCAATATTTGGAAAATATGGCGTACTATAGTTTAGAGTCATTTAGAAAGGACTGCTAGCATTTTATACATGACGCATAAGGCATCTCTTGTTTGGAGCAAGAGGCATCCTATGTTTGGTACTTAGGGTGCACTATAGTTTATATTAATGTAGAAAGGACTATTGGAATATTATTCTTAGAGCATAAGGCATATCTTGTTTAGAGCGAGAGGAATACTATGTTTGGAAAATAGTGCATACTATAGTTTAGAGTCATGTAGAAAGGACTGTTGGTATCTCATGCTTGGAGCATAAGGCATCTCTTGTTTGGAGGAAGCGGCATCCTATTATGGAACATAGGGTTAACTATAGTGTATAATCATGTAGATAGGACTATTAGGCAGAAGGCGCCTAGAAATGGCTTGTGTTCGGAATTACACAAGAGCGGCCCTTTCTTGTTCAACCAAGCATATGAGCCATGTGGTAGGGTTTGTAGGAGTTGCTTGAGTAACGGTGAACTCAAGTAGCTTGGGGAATTGATGATGAGACTCTCAAATCACCACACGGGAAACAAACCAAGAAGAATATGTCAACTCAATGTGTTTCAAGGTGTGAGGAGGAGTATCTCAAATCATGGCATTCCATAAGTGGAAGGTGGATGCACATAACGGCACAATGGAAAATGCCGACATCCCGGCCTGAAAAGTTCACGGTGTGAATCACCATTTTTCAAGGGGGTGAATGATGGTAGAAAAAATGCTAGCCCGGAGGGCCAGGAATACATCCCGGCACTAACCCCGAACTGGGGTGAGGGGTCATAGCCCCTGAGGTATGGACCGGTGGCTGCGAAGGCAAGAGCATCGCAAATGATAGGTCTTCGCAATGTAGCTTCACATAGAAAAGGGTTCGTGGAGAATGGGGTTTTTCAAAGTAGCTTCACGAAGGAAAGATTCTTGTGAATAATGGAATCACGGATCATGGACTCATGGAGCATGGACTCACAGAGTATGGACTCATGGAGCATGAAATCATGTAGCATGGTCTTGTGGAGCATGGAATCACGGCGCATGGACCCACAGGGCGGCTTTGCAAAGGAAAGATGAGCACCATAAAATGGGATATCAGCCACCCAGGTGGTGAAGTGACCCCGTATAAAGTGGGTGAGCCATGTATTTATAGGAAATGGAGGTGCCGCGAAGCAAATCTCGCTCTTTGGAGAGTTCACGAATGTTAAAGGGGTTCGTAGAGCATCCCACCTCCTTGATCCACGGCTTCTTCATGAAGGAGGAGCTTTGCACTGACACGGGGCCTCTGTGGCTCCGTTCAAGTTCCCTTACTCCATGATCATGGAGGGAGCTTCATTAATGGGCTCTGTGAACCAGTTTTTCAGCCCAAATTCAAATGTCTATAACTTCTAATTAGTGACTCCATTTACACCCTACGACCTACCAAATAAAAAAATGAGAAACATGCTAGAATATAGGATCTCGTATGGAAGCATCTGGATTATTTTTGGGACACGTTTTCTGGTGCCAATATGAATGATTTTTTTTTATATTATGTAATTATAGAAAAAAAAAGAACTAGTTTGGTTATATTGGAAGGTTATATCATGTATGATTTTGAAGTACATTAATCTTTATAATCATTGATAATATAATCATTTAATAGTTGTCATAAGATTAGTATACATAAAGGGTTATGATAAAGTCCAATTGATAGGGATGAAAGAAGTGATGGATTTGACTAGTAGGATCATACCCTATTAAACCCATTTATCAGATATTTAGAGGGAGATAGCATCACTGATATTTTCCCTTGATCAATCCCAAGAAAATATTTGACAACTAAATCCTGAGAAAAACTATTTATAATAGAAGTTAATTCTCATTGAGATTGTTACCCAAACCATGTTCACCGAACCACCCAATGAAAATATCACCATCATGCACCAAGCCCTTAGGGTGTTTAATAGTGTAATAAAGGGTTATGTATCAAGACCATAATAGTATGAATTTTCATATTTATTTATAAAATAATGATTATATTTATATTTTATGACTATTAATACATTTTTAAGGATTAGATAATGAGTTATTAAGAATTAGATAAAAGACAAAAAAATCCAAAAATTTTGGTTTTCAATCAACATGCACTATTTTAATGATTTCTATAATTTTTAAATAAATTATATGTCATGAACTATCCCCCATGGCCCGTACTGTGACATACCCTAAGCCGACCTCCTGAAGGCCCGGGGTTGGCAACAAGCATCAAAGGCATTAACCTGTAAGTGGGAGCCATTTTTCTAGATACCTGTACACACATGAACTCACAACCAAATCCAAAAAGCTGAAAGTTGAACACAAAGTAATCAGAAACCAGAGTACAATAGCAACTAAATCATTGAGTGATAAAACTAGGCCAGTATACAATCCCAATAAAAGAACTAGAAACATCAAGGTATAATGGGATCACGGATGGCCATCTATGGAAAAAATCCCACCTGATCACTAGATTCATCAAGCTACAAGAATACGAAGTAGTATATATTATTTTCTTGGTCCTACTGGGCCCTTCTTGGTCCTAGGCCACCAAGTCCACTGTCGTAACATATTCTGGTCCCATTTCCCTAAGAACCTCTATTGAAAAGTCAAACCTTTTCACCAGACATAACACGTGTGGGTGAAGCCCGTGTAGGGTTGAGTAACACAGTACTGAGTAGGAGACCTTGAGACCCTCGATGGTCTCTCAGAGATCCAAAATGTAAAACACCACAAAACAACCATGAAGTAAATCACAAATCCATAACCAAAAATTGAACCAAAAATCCAAAACCAAAAGGTAAACCATAAGGCCAAAACCACGAAGTAAGCTGGAATGATTATGCATAGTCATATCTACTTAGGTACATTCCCATACATATACCTAGGTCATCCAGATATAATTTCCCCATCTACAAGCAAACATAAGACTCCGAGTTCAAATCCATTACCATGGTTTCTAAAGAAGGCTCAAAGAGTAACTCAAGGATCCGGAGTACAAGATCCATGATCTGGACATCCCTGATGGCACCCTTCTAAGAGATGTTGCCATCATGTAGAACTCAACCATTTCTAATGGTATGTCTGAAAGGAATGCTCCATCGGGAACTTTCTACTGGAACAAAATCTAGTGTCAGGCACTAGAGTTATCGTTGTCACAGTCTTGTGCCCGAGGCAAGACCTAGTGAAACCAACTGATGATGCCCACTCCTTGATACTATTTTTATTTTGGGGAGAACTAATCGAGTCTAACCCAAGATATCTCATTCTCTCTAGTATGAAGTGGATCATACCTCATTCCGTCGAGGGAGCACTAAATTCTACCTTGGTATCGATTACATCAAGTGGATGGGCCCTCTATTTGTAATTGTGTCTAGTAGTCAAGGGATATCCAAATCCCATGAAGGACCCTCTCCCCATCGCTACTCAGAGACAGAGGAGTACTACTCCATAACTAAGGACTTTCACCCTACCAAGTAGGGGAGTACAACTCTGGTAGTTTTTTCACTATCGGGGACCCTCACCCTAGTATGTCATCGGAGTACTGACCCCTGGATAGAGGACCTTCACCCTACCATGGTAGTGGAGTACCAAATCTGCTAGAACAAGGTGTAAAGAGGACTCGTTCCCTGAATTGAAAGGGGAGAACAACTCTGTGACTAGAGGACCTATGCCCTAGTAAATTAGGGGAGTAACTAACTCTGTCACAACTTATTTTTTGGGGGACCCACACCCTAGTACGTCAGGGGAGTACCAACCCCAGGATAGAGGGACCACGACCTGGCACAGTAGGGGATTACTTACTTTTTCATACAACTTCATAACGAGTAACCACACCCTAGGTCAACAGGGGAGTTGTAGAGACCTGAATCTTGACGTACATGGACATTACATTACATTTGCGGAATACTTAGTACATAACAAAAACACACACTAAAGGATCGTAATAGTTTAGTGTCTTTGGAAACTCGGAACGTAATCTTCTAATCGTGGTGAAAGATCTTCAACATCTCCCATAAAGATCTTCCTTTTTTTATACCTAAAAACCATTCTTTATATCCTGGGGAAAAGAAAACATAAAAGGGTGAGCTCAAATGCTCAGTAAGGGTAAACAAAATAAATATCAATCACATCATATTCATAAGAACATAACATTTTGGAAATCTTATCCTGCAAAAGAGATCATAATTTCATAACATGGGATAAATCATGGCAGTGAAATGTAATCACAATAATCATAACTTAAAACATGAAACTTTGTGGCATTCACACATAATCATAGATAATCATTTCTTTTTAGTCAAGACTCATTGCCAAGACTATCTTAGTGGAAAAAGTCCCTTTCTGAATCGAGTAACCCTCGTTTCAGTCCTGTTTCACTGAACCGGTATAACCTACCATTCCAGCCATGTCTATCTCATGAGATATAAAATCTTTACCCAATGCATTGGAGGGAGATATAGGTCCCACCCATCTCATAATGATACCATTCTTATGTGTGCCACAAATTCATAAATCATACATCATTGCATAACCCATGTAATAAAATGGGATTCTTAAACATCATGCCATCATAATCCATAAACAATTGATATCATTTAATCATAAGAAAATTTAAACCATTGAAATCATAGAGACATTTTACTTGAAACATACATATCAAATAATGTCATCTTAGATGGAAAATAGTTTTGAGAAAAACACTTGAAATGAATTCTTGAGGAAAATATCCTTTCTTCTTTAAAATCAATTTCTTTTCAAAAAATGTCATGCAATTTTAAAAGAAAGAGATTTTATTGAAAATAGTCATGAAATATTTTGGAGGAAGCTCCATGAAAATAAGGCTTTATAAAACCGTAAAAATCCGTTCGTTCGGTATAATTTAAAAAAACATTCTTCTCGTACTTTTGTCAGAAAAGTCAAAAAGTACCTCGTACGAAAATGACAAAAGATTCCTTTCATATCTTTTACAAAAAAAAACTCACCGAAGGGTAAAATTGGATATAAACTATTGTATAAGGATGGAAATAATATTACATATTGAGGGAACATGTATGTGGATGATAAAATACACCCCAGTAATTACCAAAGTAAAAACAATCTCGGATAAAAGTGAGATTGTGATATTTCCCTTACCTTAGGTCCGACTTGCTTTGTAAGTGTCCGAACCTCCTGTATAATGATTTAAATCATGTTATTGACTTATTACATAATCATATTCATTGTTATGATATCATATATGGTTCACTTATGACATTATATTACCCGTTCTTTTGTAAATTCCATGTTAAAGAAGCGTTTTGGGTAAAATCGTTTCATTTATCGTAGGTGTTTTGACTTGTTGTTCTTGACATCATTATTACTTATATCATGATTTACTTACTTCCAGAATATAAAATATGATTTATATATCATATATATTCAGTATATGTATATATATAATAGGTAGATAAATAAAATGAAAAACACCGTTCATGGAGACGGTAGTCCGTACGTACGCATGAACGCTATTTTCCTTTCCTTATTGTCTTGAATGGAAGTAAGTAGATGACATACATATATATATATATACATAAATCCAGTAGCTTTATAATGTCATATATTTCATTATTATTTCTTATATATACTTTATAATCATTCTTAAATGGTTAACATGGAGAATGAATCTCATCGCGTCGTGGAGACGGTAGTCCGTACGTACGCACGAGCGATGATATCATTTATATAAATATTGAATTGAATTGGAGTGGATTATACAATATATCAGAATCAATATTATGTTGTAATAACTATGTATAGTTATTCTTTACACCATTATACCCATCCATGTAAGGTGGTGGTGGAAAATAGATTACACCACGGCGTGGAGACGGTATTCCGTACGTACGCACGCGCGGTGATTTCTTTTTCCGTAGGATGGATAGATGGTGAAATAAGGATGTTTCATACTTATAATAACATATCAGTATATGAGTGATACTGATGTTATTACTTCATAATGAAATAACCTAATAAGAAGAAGTGTAAGAAGAAATAAAGATGAAAGAATTGGTAACGGTAATTACCTCTTCTTTGAAGCGCCTCTTTGAGACCTCCTCTTAGGGTACTAAAATTGGTCTTTGAGGAAGACCAGAACCTCTAGGATGTTTCTATGGAAGTGGAGAAGAGATTTTGGCAGGGGTTGGCCGAGCTTGAGAGCTCAAATTGGTGTGAGGAGGAGGGGGAGGATGTGTCCTTTTATAGGGGAGGAGAGGGGCACCTTAGGAATTCTTAAAAATATTAATTTATAATAAATCTAACCCCACTTAAAAACCTACAAAAATGACTCATATTTGAAGCTTAGATGAGATAGGGTTGTAATCTCATCAACCAATAAAATTTAGACATGTTTGGATCTTATTTTAAACCTTATCAATTAGATTTAACTCTAAGTTAAATAATTTAACTTTTACCGTGTCTTTTTGTTTTCTTTCACTATATGGTTAATACACTTACTATAACATGCCAAACGAACCCCAAATTGTTTATTATTAATATATATATCCGTATCTAAGTCATTTGGCCGAACCTTATATTTTTAGGAATAAAATAACAATTAATAATATAATATTTGATTTAAAAACTATTTTGTGTCAATTTTGACACTATTTGATATATGATTTTTGTGAAAGTCATAACAGAATTAAATGTTCGAACCAAGTTGATTAAATCAACATTAATATATCATAGTAACCTAGAAAATTAGTGGAATTCATAAAAATTCTCAAATTACATTTATTTTGGTGTTTATAACATCAATTATGTCAATATTTCATAAATAAGATAATTACTGCATCATCTTTGTGTCATAAATTAATTAAATTATTTGATGTCTAAAAATTACAAATAAAATACCATTATGTAGGAAATCTTTTTAGATTTCTAATGAATATTTATAGTCGAATTTATCTTATGTATAACCCCATATTAAAAATGATTTACTTATTAAACTTTGATTTTAACTATTTTAACCCTTCTTTAAATAAATTAATAATAAATGTCCTAATCTAATCCAAGTGGGCCTAAATGGTCATATTTTATTCCTAAGTTTGTTTTTGGTCGAATTACACTTGTCCAATAGAATTAGGACATGTGTTAGGGTAATATTGATATCATATTTACCCTTAGTTACCCTATTTACTATTAACCGCGGTAAAAATAGTAAAAAGTTACTATTCACCAAAAAATTATTTTCATCTCATTGAACCACATTTTAGTCCTTGATATTAACCGTGTCTCTCGGATTTTCGAAATTCCATTCACAGAAGCGGTAAAATTAAGTTTTATGCAAAATTCAGTTTTTTAACCTACCACTTAGTAGTTTCACTATTCATCAAAAATTGATGTTTTTCAGAACAATGCCAAAATTTCACCCCAAGCTATATTTCATATTCCAAATTCAAAAATGAAGTCTATTTTACCAAATTAATAACATAAAAGTTGCATTAATTAATTTTATAATTAAATCCCGCTGTTAAAACAAATAGCGTGTTTTTAAGAAACAATATCTATCAAAAGATTGACACTTGTTTATGTCTAGTTTAAATGTGAAATTACATCCAATGACCAAAATTGTATTAAATTGTAAAAATATATTCTAAATATACTTTAAAACCACTCAAATTAATGATTTATCACTATTAATTATTTTGATTAAAAAAGTTGTTTTTAATTATAATTTAGTAATTTTCACTATTCATCAGAATATGAAAGTTATCCGAAAAGTACCAAAATTTCACCTTAGGCTAAATTCGATACTCTGAATCCAAAAATGAAGTCCATTTTGAGAGTTAAAATTTCTAAAATTTAAAAAGTGGTTATTACTATTCATAACGGCTAGTTTTAATAATATTTTAATAGCATATCATTGTTTCGTGAAACTCAGGATTACGTACCACACACGCTATCGAGGAAGGTTGTGATTGCGTGTAATGCAAGGCAAGTCAAGGATGCGTGTTGTGCAAGCTCCTTTTGGTGTAGCGTACAATACAAGACATTAGTGAAATAAAAAGAATATTTTTCATAAAATCTCGGGCTGTTACATTCTACCCCCCTTAAAATGAATTTCGCCCTCGAAATTCGTCGGGGTTATAAATGGTTTACTATTCGAAAGATTCTTTAATAGAATCCCACATCGTAAAAAGGAATACAAAAACTTGGCTTTAAAAACTAAAGTATGAAATGTAACGATTACCCAAATAAACTAATCGCTGGGTTTCCACATAGGTAAAAATATGGATATGGAAGAGAAATCTAACCATCATGTTCTGATGGAGAGTGGTAGAGAACATGGCTATGGAAAAGCCAGTTATCACAAATCCATAAATTTGTGACGATCTAAGGTACCATCTGATTCATCAGGTATAAGAGAACTAGGACAACATTTTTGGTTTCCAAGATCATTTCCCTAAAGTTAAAGAATTTGAATTAGAATAAATACTTACTTTATTTTGGTACAATCTCACTGTTGTTCGCGCCTTTAACAATTTCCACTTCATCTCTTAAATAAATGAAGTTGAATTTGTTATTCGTGAAGTGTTAGCAGATCATGTGATAGAATGATGGGTCATTCCATCTGTCTCAAAAGGTTAGCAAAATTTATATACATAAGTCGATCTATAGTGGGATTAATCATATATGGTTCCGAAAATGGGCTTATACTTCATATATCATACTGCTTAATATAATAACACTAGTTTCTACTAAACAGGGACTTCCTGTAGGTCAGTGGTAGGCGATAAAGGCCAGTCGCACTTCGGTTGTGGGTTCGATTCCTACAGCCTTGTCCGAAGCGATGGGCTGTCGCCCGTCCTGAAGGTTGTCCTTTTTCTAAAACTACGTTACTATAACATCTCATCAATAATATCGAAAATCTTCTATCCTTAAACAATACTAACTTATGTCCAACATAATCCAGTCTAATCTTTAGGCTTATACATAATACTGCAGTCCACTCTCATAATATAGTGACAACGATTACCAGAGATTTAATACTGTCGTTGATCCCCACATATCATAAGATATGTCTTGTTGGTCACATTCTAAACATTCAAAGGTCTTAATCATGTATTCTCTTGAATACCCATTGAACCTTAGTGAAAACTTGAATACAGTTAAAAGTTAACACTTTCCACATACCAAAATCCTCAAAATTCTATATACTCAAACCATGATATCACTTAGTCCTTATATCAATCATGAGATCATGAATACAATCAAACATCTCATTATCTTCTTATCCTTTCATTATGCACATATCATCTACTTTCCAAAATATTTGAATCACTTTTCATGGTTATCGGTACCTTAAAATTATTGAAAACCACAATAGACCAATACTTAAATATTTCAATACACCATAAAAGTACCTCAACAACATTATTCTTGAATACCAATACATAAACACTTCAGTCCATCCACTTCAATGATTGTCCTGGAATAAGTCCTTTCTTGATTTAGAAGTAACTTTTTAGGTCAGGGCATTGAGTTGGGTAATGCCCATGTTCTCCACAAATAAGACATTGAACTCCATAACAGTCTGTCACTCTATGACCCTTTTCTCCACACAGATAACATCGGTCCCTCCATTTGAGGTATTCCTCAAGGTTCTTCTTCCCTTCTTTAGAAATATCAATCTTCCTTTCTTTATTCTCCTCAACATGCGAACATGCATAATAGTTTATCTTCCTCTTCTTTGATGAATTAGTCATTCCACTAAATTTCACCTTGTTAATCATATATCGCGATGACTGATTCGGCATAATCACAATATCTTTATCTCTAGGCATTACACAATTTTGTTGCTCATAGTCACCAATTTGTCCATTGGATTTAATGTTAACCGAATTCCTTCTGGTTCCCTCCATTAACTAAAACACAAAAAGAATTTTGTGAGAGGCGAAATCATGCTAGGGAAGACAACATAGTAAAGGGGAAGCACCCTCAATATCTAACATCTTATGATAAATTCTAAGATCGTTACCGTAGTTCTAGGACTATATCCTATACGTATACTTATCCTTAGGGACATCCCTAGACATACCATAGAAATATCTCTAGGAATCTCACTAACGTTTTCACATCCTAGTTTCCAAAGGTTGACTAAACCTTTCCTCTGATACCAACTGTAGAGACCCGAATCTTAACGTACATGGACATTACATTACATTTGCGGAATACTTAGTACATAACAAAAACACACACTAAAGGATCGTAATAGTTTAGTGTCTTTGGAAACTCGGAACGTAATCTTCTAATCGTGGTGAAAGATCTTCAACATCTCCCATAAAGATCTTCCTTTTTTTATACCTAAAAACCATTCTTTATATCCTGGGGAAAAGAAAACATAAAAGGGTGAGCTCAAATGCTCAGTAAGGGTAAACAAAAGAAATATCAATCACATCATATTCATAAGAACATAACATTTTGGAAATCTTATCCTGCAAAAGAGATCATAATTTCATAACATGGGATAAATCATGGCAGTGAAATGTAATCACAATAATCATAACTTAAAACATGAAACTCTGTGGCATTCACACATAATCATAGATAATCATTTCTTTTTAGTCAAGACTCATTGCCAAGACTATCTTAGTGGACAAAGTCCCTTTCTGAATCGAGTAACCCTCGTTTCAGTCTTGTTTCACTGAACCGGTATAACCTACCATTCCAGCCATGTCTATCTCATGAGATATAAAATCTTTACCCAATGCATTGGAGGGAGATATAGGTCCCACCCATCTCATAATGATACCATTCTTATGTGTGCCACAAATTCATAAATCATACATCATTGCATAACCCATGTAATAAAATGGGATTCTTAAACATCATGCCATCATAATCCATAAACAATTGATATCATTTAATCATAAGAAAATTTAAACCATTGAAATCATAGAGACATTTTACTTGAAACATACATATCAAATAATGTCATCTTAGATGGAAAATAGTTTTGAGAAAAACACTTGAAATGAATTCTTGAGTAAAATATCCTTTCTTCTTTAAAATCAATTTCTTTTCAAAAAACGTCAAGCAATTTTAAAAGAAATAGATTTTATTGAAAATAGTCATGAAATATTTTGGAGGAAGCTCCATGAAAATAAGGCTTTATAAAACCGTAAAAATCCGTTCGTGCCGTATAATTTTAAAAAAACATTCTTCTCATACTTTTGTCAGAAAAGTCAAAAAGTACCTCATACGAAAACGACAAAAGATTCCTTTCATATCTTTTACAAAAAAAAAACTCACCGAAGGGTAAAATTGGATATAAACTATTGTATAAGGATGGAAATAATATTACATATTGAGGGAACATGTATGTGGATGATAAAATACACCCCAGTAATTACCAAAGTAAAAACAATCTCGGATAAAAGTGAGATTGTGATATTTCCCTTACCTTAGGTCCGACTTGCTTTGTAAGTGTCCGAACCTCCTGTATAATGATTTAAATCATGTTATTGACTTATTAAATAATCATATTCATTGTTATGATATCATATATGGTTCACTTATGACATTATATTACCCGTTCTTTTGTAAATTCCATGTTAAAGAAGCGTTTTGGGTAAAATCGTTTCATTTATCGTAGGTGTTTTGACTTGTTGTTCTTGACATCATTATTACTTATATCATGATTTACTTACTTCCAGAATATAAAATATAATTTATATATCATATATATTCAGTATATGTATATATATAATAGGTAGATAAATAAAATGAAAAACACCGTTCATGGAGACGGTAGTCCGTACGTACGCATGAACGCTATTTTCCTTTCCTTATTGTCTTGAATGGAAGTAAGTAGATGAAATACATATATATATATATACATAAATCCAGTAGCTTTATAATGTCATATATTTCATTATTATTTCTTATATATACTTTATAATCATTCTTAAATGGTTAACATGGAGAATGAATCTCATCGCGTCGTGGAGACGGTAGTCCGTACGTACGCACGAGCGATGATATCATTTCTATAAATATTGAATTGAATTGGAGTGGATTATACAATATATCAGAATAAATATTATGTTGTAATAACTATGTATATTTATTCTTTACACCATTATACCCATCCATGTAAGGTGGTGGTGGAAAATAGATTACACCACGGCGTGGAGACGGTATTCCGTACGTACGCATGCGCGGTGATTTCTTTTTCCGTAGGATGGATAGATGGTGAAATAAGGATGTTTCATACTTATAATAACATATCAGTATATGAGTGATACTGATGTTATTACTTCATAATGAAACAACCTAATAAGAAGAAGTGGAAGAAGAAATAAAGATGAAAGAATTGGTAACGGTAATTACCTCTTCTTTGAAGCGCCTCTTTGAGACCTCCTCTTAGGGTACTAAAATTAGTCTTTGAGGAAGACCAGAACCTCTAGGATGTTTCTAGGGAAGTGGATAAGAGATTTTGGCAGGGTTTGGCCGAGCTTGAGAGCTCAAATTGGTGTGAGGAGGAGGGGGAGGAGGTGTCCTTTTATAGGGGAGGAGAGGGGCACCTTAGGAATTCTTAAAAATATTAATTTATAATAAATCTAACCCCACTTAAAAACCTCCAAAAATGACTCATATTCGAAGCTTAGATGATATAGGGTTGTAATCTCATCAACCAATCAAATTTAGACATGTTTGGATCTTATTTTAAACCTTATCAATTAGATTTAACTCTAAGTTAAATAATTTAACTTTTACCGTGTCTTTTTGTTTTCTTTCACTATATGGTTAATACGCTTACTATAACATGCCAAACGAACCCCAAATTGTTTATTATTAATATATATATCCTTATCTAAGTCATTTGGCCGAACCTTAGATTTTTAGGAATAAAATAACAATTAATAATATAATATTTGATTTAAAAACTATTTTGTGTCAATTTTGACACTATATGATATATGATTTTTGTGAAAGTCATAACAGAATTAAATGTTCGAACCAAGTTGATTAAATCAACATTAATATATCATAGTAACCTAGAAAATTAGTGGAATTCATAAAAATTCTCAAATTACATTTCTTTTGGTGTTTATAACATTAATTATGTCAATATTTCATAAATAAGATAATTACTGCATCATCTTTGTGTCATAAATTAATTAAATTATTTGATGTCTAAAAATTACAAATAAAATACCATTATGTAGGAAATCTTTTTAGATTTCTAATGAATATTTATAGTCGAATTTATCTTATGTATAACCCCATATTAAAAATGATTTACTTATTAAACTTTGATTTTAACTATTTTAACCCTTCTTTAAATAAATTAATAATAAATGTCCTAATCTAATCCAAGTGGGCCTAAATGGTCATATTTTATTCCTAAGTTTGTTTTTGGTCGAATTACACTTGTCCAATAGAATTTGGACATGTGTTAGGGTAATATTGATATCATATTTACCCTTAGTTACCCTATTTACTATTAACCGCGGTAAAAATAGTAAAAAGTTACTATTCACCAAAAAATTATTTTCATCTCATTGAACCACATTTTAGTCCTTGATATTAACCGTGTCTCTCGGATTTTCGAAATTCCATTAACAGAAGCGGTAAAATTAAGTTTTATGCAAAATTCAGTTTTTTAACCTACCACTTAGTAGTTTCACTATTCATCAAAAATTGATGTTTTTCAGAACAATGCCAAGATTTCACCCCAAGCTATATTTCATATTCCGAATTCAAAAATGAAGTCTATTTTACCAAATTAATAACATAAAAGTTGCATTAATTAATTTTATAATTAAATCCCGTTGTTAAAACAAATAGCGTGTTTTTAAGAAACAATATCTATCAAAAGATTGACACTTGTTTGTGTCTAGTTTAAATGTGAAATTACATCCAATGACCAAAATTGTATTAAATTGTAAAAATATATTCTAAATATACTTTAAAACCACTCAAATTAATGATTTATCACTATTAATTATTTCGATTAAAAAAGTTGTTTTTAATTATAATTTAGTAATTTTCACTATTCATCAGAATATGAAAGTTATCCGAAAAGTACCAAAATTTCACCTTAGGCTAAATTCGATACTCCGAATCCAAAAATGAAGTCCATTTTGAGAGGTAAAATTTCTAAAATTTAAAAAGTGGTTATTACTATTTATAACGGCTAGTTTTAATAATATTTTAATAGCATATCATTGTTTCGTGAAACTCAGGATTACGTACCACACACGCTATCGAGGAAGGTTGTGATTGCGTGTAATGAAAGGCAAGTCAAGGATGCGTGTTGTGCAAGCTCATTTTGGTGTAGCGTACAATACAAGACATTAGTGAAATAAAAAGAATATTTTTCATAAAATCTCGGGCTGTTACATTCTACCCCCCTTAAAATGAATTTCGCCCTCGAAATTCGTCGGGGTTATAAATGGTTTACTATTCGAACGATTCTTTAATAGAATCCCACATCGTAAAAAGGAATACAAAAACTTGGCTTTAAAAACTAAAGTATGAAATGTAACGATTACCCAAATAAACTAATCGCTGGGTTTCCACATAGGTAAAAATATGGATATGGAAGAGAAATCTAACCATCATGTTCTGATGGAGAGTGGTAGAGAACATGGCTATGGAAAAGCCAGTAATCACAAATCCATAAATTTGTGACGATCTAAGGTACCATCTGATTCATCAGGTATAAGAGAACTAGGACAACATTTTTGGTTTCCAAGATCATTTCCCTAAAGTTAAAGAATTTCAATTAGAATAAATACTTACTTTATTTTGGTACAATCTCACTGTTGTTCGTGCCTTTAACAATTTCCACTTCATCTCTTAAATAAATGAAGTTGAATTTGTTATTCGTGAAGTGTTAGCAGATCATGTGATAGAATGATGGGTCATTCCATCTGTCTCAAAAGGTTAGCAAAATTTATATACATAAGTCGATCTATAGTGGGATTAATCATATATGGTTCCGAAAATGGGCTTATACTTCATATATCATACTGCTTAATATAATAACACTAGTTTCTACTAAACAGGGACTTCCTGTAGGTCAGTGGTAGGCGATAAAGGCCAGTCGCACTTCGGTTGTGGGTTCGATTGCTACAGCCTTGTCCGAAGCGATGGGCTGTCGCCCGTCCTGCAGGTTGTCCTTTTTCTAAAACTACGTTACTATAACATCTCATCAATAATATCGAAAATCTTCTATCCTTAAACAATACTAACTTATGTCCAACATAATCCAGTCTAATCATTAGGCTTATACATAATACTGCAGTCCACTCTCATAATATAGTGACAACGATTACCAGAGATTTAATACTGTCGTTGATCCCCACATATCATAAGATATGTCTTGTTGGTCACATTCTAAACATTCAATGGTCTTAATCATGTATTCTCTTGAATACCCATTGAACCTTAGTGAAAACTTGAATGCAGTTAAAAGTTAACACTTTCCACATACCAAATCCTCAAAATTCTATATACTCAAACCATGATATCACTTAGTCCTTATATCAATCATGAGCTCATGAATACAATCAAACATCTCATTATCTTCTTATCCTTTCATTATGCACATATCATCTACTTTCCAAAATATTTGAATCACTTTTCATGGTTATCGGTACCTTAAAATTATTGAAAACCACAATAGACCAATACTTAAATATTTCAATACACCATAAAAGTACCTCAACAACATTATTCTTGAATACCAATACATAAACACTTCAGTCCATCCACTTCAATGATTGTCCTGGAATAAGTCCTTTCTTGATTTAGAAGTAACTTTTTAGGTCAGGGCATTGAGTTGGGTAATGCCCATGTTCTCCACAAATAATACATTGAACTCCATAACAGTCTGTCACTCTATGACCCTTTTCTCCACACAGATAACATCGGTCCCTCCATTTGAGGTATTCCTCAAGGTTCTTATTCCCTTCTTTAGAAATCTCAATCTTCCTTTCTTTATGCTCCTCAACATGCGAACATGCATAATAGTTTATCTTCCTCTTCTTTGATGAATTAGTCATTCCACTAAATTTCACCTTGTTAATCATATATCGCGATGACTGATTCGGCATAATCACAATATCTTTATCTCTAGGCATTACACAATTTTGTTGCTCCTAGTCACCAATTTGTCCATTGGATTTAATGTTAACTGAATTCCTTCTGGTTCCCTCCATTAACTAAAACACAAAAAGAATTTTGTGAGAGGCGAAATCATGCTAGGGAAGACAACATAGTAAAGGGGAAGCACCCTCAATATCTAACATCTTAGGATAAATTCTAAGATCGTTACCGTAGTTCTAGGACTGTATCCTATACGTATACTTATCCTTAGGGACATCCCTAGACATACCATAGAAATATCTCTAGGAATCTCACTAACGTTTTCGCATCCTAGTTTCCAAAGGTTGACTAAACCTTTCCCCTGATACCAACTGTAGAGACCCGAATCTTGACGTACATGGACATTACATTACATTTGCGGAATACTTAGTACATAACAAAAACACACACTAAAGGATCGTAATAGTTTAGTGTCTTTGGAAACTCGGAACGTAATCTTCTAATCGTGGTGAAAGATCTTCAACATCTCCCATAAAGATCTTCCTTTTTTATACCTAAAAACCATTCTTTATATCCTGGGGAAAAGAAAACATAAAAGGGTGAGCTCAAATTATCAGTAAGGGTAAACAAAAGAAATATCAATCACATCATATTCATAAGAACATAACATTTTGGAAATCTTATCCTGCAAAAGAGATCATAATTTCATAACATGGGATAAATCATGGTAGTGAAATGTAATCACAATAATCATAACTTAAAACATGAAACTTTGTGGCATTCACACATAATCATAGATAATCATTTCTTTTTAGTCAAGACTCATTGCCAAGACTATCTTAGTGGACAAAGTCCCTTTCTGAATCGAGTAACCCTCGTTTCAGTCCTGTTTCACTGAACCGGTATAACCTACCATTCCAGCCATGTCTATCTCATGAGATATAAAATCTTTACCCAATGCATTGGAGGGAGATATAGGTCCCACCCATCTCATAATGATACCATTCTTATGTGTGCCACAAATTCATAAATCATACATCATTGCATAACCCATGTAATAAAATGGGATTCTTAAACATCATGCCATCATAATCCATAAACAATTGATATCATTTAATCATAAGAAAATTTAAACCATTGAAATCATAGAGACATTTTACTTGAAACATACATATCAAATAATGTCATCTTAGATGGAAAATAGTTTTGAGAAAAACACTTGAAATGAATTCTTGAGGAAAATATCCTTTCTTCTTTAAAATCAATTTCTTTTCAAAAAACGTCATGCAATTTTAAAAGAAATAGATTTTATTGAAAATAGTCATGAAATATTTTGGAGGAAGCTCCATGAAAATAAGGCTTTATAAAACCGTAAAAATCCGTTCGTGCCGTATAATTTTAAAAAAACATTCTTCTCGTACTTTTGTCAGAAAAGTCAAAAAGTACCTCGTACGAAAACGACAAAAGATTCCTTTCATATCTTTTACAAAAAAAAAACTCACCGAAGGGTAAAATGGGATATAAACTATTGTATAAGGATGGAAATAATATTACATATTGAGGGAACATGTATGTGGATGATAAAATACACCCCAGTAATTACCAAAGTAAAAACAATCTCGGATAAAAGTGAGATTGTGATATTTCCCTTACCTTAGGTCCGACTTGCTTTGTAAGTGTCCGAACCTCCTGTATAATGATTTAAATCATGTTATTTACTTATTACATAATCATATTCATTGTTATGATATCATATATGGTTCACTTATGACATTATATTACCCGTTCTTTTGTAAATTCCATGTTAAAGAAGCGTTTTGGGTAAAATCGTTTCATTTATCGTAGGTGTTTTGACTTGTTGTTCTTGACATCATTATTACTTATATCATGATTTACTTACTTCCAGAATATAAAATATGATTTATATATCATATATATTCAGTACATGTATATATATAATAGGTAGATAAATAAAATGAAAAACACCGTTCATGGAGACGGTAGTCCGTACGTACGCATGAACGCTATTTTCCTTTCCTTATTGTCTTGAATGGAAGTAAGTAGATGACATACATATATATATATATACATAAATCCAGTAGCTTTATAATGTCATATATTTCATTATTATTTCTTATATATACTTTATAATCATTCTTAAATGGTTAACATGGAGAATGAATCTCATCGCGTCGTGGAGACGGTAGTCCGTACGTACGCACGAGCGATGATATCATTTCTATAAATATTTAATTGAATTGGAGTGGATTATACAATATATCAGAATCAATATTATGTTGTAATAACTATGTATATTTATTCTTTACACCATTATACCCATCCATGTAAGGTGGTGGTGGAAAATAGATTACACCACGGCGTGGAGACGGTATTCCGTACGTACGCACGCGCGGTGATTTCTTTTTCCGTAGGATGGATAGATGGTGAAATAAGGATGTTTCATACTTATAATAACATATCAGTATATGAGTGATACTGATGTTATTACTTCATAATGAAACAACCTAATAAGAAGAAGTGGAAGAAGAAATAAAGATGAAAGAATTGGTAACGGTAATTACCTCTTCTTTGAAGCGCCTCTTTGAGACCTCCTCTTAGGGTACTAAAATTGGTCTTTGAGGAAGACCAGAACCTCTAGGATGTTTCTAGGGAAGTGGAGAAGAGATTTTGGCAGGGGTTGGCCGAGCTTGAGAGCTCAAATTGGTGTGAGGAGGAGGGGGAGGAGGTGTCCTTTTATAGGGGAGGAGAGGGGCACCTTAGGAATTCTTAAAAATATTAATTTATAATAAATCTAACCCCATTTAAAAACCTCCAAAAATGACTCATATTCTAAGCTTAGATGAGATAGGGTTGTAATCTCATCAACCAATCAAATTTAGACATGTTTGGATCTTATTTTAAACCTTATCAATTAGATTTAACTCTAAGTTAAATAATTTAACTTTTACCGTGTCTTTTTGTTTTCTTTCACTATATGGTTAATACACTTACTATAACATGCCAAACGAACCCCAAATTGTTTATTATTAATATATATATCCTTATCTAAGTCATTTGGCCGAACCTTAGATTTTTAGGAATAAAATAACAATTAATAATATAATATTTGATTTAAAAACTATTTTGTGTCAATTTTGACACTATTTGATATATGATTTTTGTGAAAGTCATAACAGAATTAAATGTTCGAACAAAGTTGATTAAATCAACATTAATATATCATAGTAACCTATAAAATTAGTGGAATTCATAAAAATTCTCAAATTACATTTATTTTGGTGTTTATAACATCAATTATGTCAATATTTCATAAATAAGATAATTACTGCATCATCTTTGTGTCATAAATTAATTAAATTATTTGATGTCTAAAAATTACAAATAAAATACCATTATGTAGGAAATCTTTTTAGATTTCTAATGAATATTTATAGTCGAATATATCTTATGTATAACCCCATATTAAAAATGATTTACTTATTAAACTTTGATTTTAACTATTTTAACCCTTCTTTAAATAAATTAATAATAAATGTCCTAATCTAATCCAAGTGGGCCTAAATGGTCATATTTTATTCCTAAGTTTGTTTTTGGTCGAATTACACTTGTCAAATAGAATTAGGACATGTGTTAGGATAATATTGATATCATATTTACCCTTATTTACCCTATTTACTATTAACCGTGGTAAAAATAGTAAAAAGTTACTATTCACCAAAAAATTATTTTCATCTCATTGAACCACATTTTAGTCTTTGATATTAACCGTGTCTCTCGGATTTTCGAAATTCCATTCACAGAAGCGGTAAAATTAAGTTTTATGCAAAATTCAGTTTTTTAACCTACCACTTAGTAGTTTCACTATTCATCAAAAATTGATGTTTTTCAGAACAATGCCAAAATTTCATCCCAAGCTATATTTCATATTCCGAATTCAAAAATGAAGTCTATTTTACCAAATTAATAACATAAAAGTTGCATTAATTAATTTTATAATTAAATCCCGCTGTTAAAACAAATAGCATGTTTTTAAGAAACAATATCTATCAAAAGATTGACACTTGTTTATGTCTAGTTTAAATGTGAAATTACATCCAATGACCAAAATTGTATTAAATTGTAAAAATATATTCTAAATATACTTTAAAACCACTCAAATTAATGATTTATCACTATTAATTATTTCGATTAAAAAAGTTGTTTTTAATTATAATTTAGTAATTTTCACTATTCATCAGAATATGAAAGTTATCCGAAAAGTACCAAAATTTCACCTTAGGCTAAATTCGATACTCCGAATCCAAAAATGAAGTCCATTTTGAGAGTTAAAATTTCTAAAATTTAAAAAGTGGTTATTACTATTCATAACGGCTAGTTTTAATAATATTTTAATAGCATATCATTGTTTCGTGAAACTCAGGATTACGTACCACACACGCTATCGAGGAAGGTTGTGATTGCGTGTAATGCAAGGCAAGTCAAGGATGCGTGTTGTGCAAGCTCCTTTTGGTGTAGCGTACAATACAAGACATTAGTGAAATAAAAAGAATATTTTTCATAAAATCTCGGGCTGTTACAGGAGTAACCATATTTACCAGAGAAGAGGAGTAATGAATATTCACACCTAGAGTCGTCAAGGGAGTGCATGTCCTAACTCTCACCACAAGAAACACCCTAGTTCTTCTCCTCAGGCTATCGGTCATACCTCAATTGCCACAAACATCCAAAAAGAAGTTACCTGAAAGACCGTCATGTCATAAGGGTTCCAACAGGATAGACGGTGTGGGAATAGGACGCCCGGTCTGTAAGTAATAGGCATTTTAGTACCGAGGGATCGGTTGGATTTGTGTTCAATCCAACCTGGTCATACATCAAAATTCACTACACTCAAGTAGAGTATCTCAAAAGGACCACCTCATCTCAAGTATTCCAGTTCCATAGAAGGATCACCATACTGATATTTTGTTTAGGAGATAAGTCCCTTTAAGTGAAATTGGGCCAAAAAGGGTTTGGTTCTGGTAAGACTAACCCGGCCCGGCCTGGCTGGGCTGGGTCTGGCCCGCTGGGCCAGCCTGATTCGTCTAGCCTGCATGGATTTGTGGACTACTAGGCTCACCATGGGCTGCCGTTGTGGGTTATCCCCCTTCTCCACGGGCGTGGAATAGCCGCGTCTGGCACATGCCCACACGATTGGGGCCACTGGTTGTGTCCCCCACATCAACTCGCATGGTGGGTTGACTTATCCACATGGTGCCACGCTGGCATCGCTGGACTCCAGCACCATGACACGTCAAGGAAATGGCTTCTGCCACCCATTCGTGCCACAAGGGCGCACCTCCTCCTTCAACTGCTGACTGAGATGGTGATCTGTATCTTCTCGACTATCGTTATTGGCGTGCCGTCTGTCGCCTAGTCAGGCCGGCAGACAAACTCTGGTGGCCTGTTTTTTTTTCAGAGTTTGTGTGTGCAGCCTTCAAGGGATACCCTCTTCACTACAATGGATCAGGATCTGCCTTCTCGTTAGTTTCAAGGAGCCTATCACAAAGAAATAATATGAGTAGGGGTTTGAAACTTGTTCATGTAATCCCACACCCTCCGTGTCAAATGATAATAACTGGAGAGGATTTTGGGAGTGTAATGCAATCCAAAATAAATCAATCCCAATGTTGAACACACAAAGATTACCTCTTTCATAAACGAGTGACTTTCGGATCAACCTGTTCGTGGTTTGATCCTCATCCCTCATTTTAAAAAGAATGGACAACAGGGAAGATCTTTAACAAAAAAACCCTGCCACTTAAGACGTCTGATGCCATGGAATTCTTCCTCAAGGTATTTAAGACATTGACGTCACATCCCAGCTCTAATCTTAGAAAGGTTTCAAAGATGAATATTCCCCACCAGCATTCATCATTCATCGCTAGGGTATAATTCCATAAGAGGTTCGCCAGAAAATCCTCCAAATTTTTAATCCGTATTTCCCCAGATTATTCAACTGTAAATAAGAGAACATCTCAGCATTCCCATTATGATGCAATGTCGTTTTGTTACATTGTTTAAATTAAGAAACAACATCATTGTTATGCATTATTAAAGATTCATTACACTGCAAGTTTAATGAGCCATTAATGAGCCTTTTTGATGTGTATCGTCGCTGCCCAGTCGTTTCCCCACAGTGTTGCCATCTACCACCCAAAAAAGGGAATGAAAATAAAATAATTCTTTAATATTATTTTATTATTTTTCTCAAAAAGTCCAAAAAATAACATTCCTGCTCGGCCCTCACCAGCCAATGTTAAGTCATTTCTAGGTGAATCCTAGTGTTCTGAATTCAATGGTATCCTGAAATTTTCGATCTGAGCAATGCTTCAAAAGATAAAAAATCTCATTCGCATGTTTATTGAATGTACCTTAAAAATGTCCGAAATTACATTCTGAGCTATCCGGACCTCAGAATCATGTGCCGTCAAATTTGGCGGTCTCAAAAATAATCCATGGAATTTTGGGGCATTACATCCCCCCCCATTAGACATTTCATCCCTAAGAATCCAAAACCCTAAAATATAGGAGGAAACGAGATCAAAAAAGATTTATATGCTGTTTTTAAGCATGCTCCATGAAGAAACACTGAGATTAACCACTCTCGTGTCCATCTCTTTCTTGGTCAACATCGTGTCACAACAGGAACATGTTTCTTTAGCTACAATAAGAGGGAAATCACTAAGTACTACAATTCATCTGTATTCATTGGGTTATGTTTCTTCCTCCACACTGACCTAATGCTGATCATAAAAATAACCCAACAGTCCACATCCGCACATGAATGCACTATGCTAAAACCCCCATGGTTGTTCTACATTCATGGTTGAGGCTGACACACGGGAGTAATTACGAACGAAATAGGGCTACCCACAAGCTAAATCTAGTTATTATTGGTCCCTGTTCTTAGAACCTCTAGCAACCACACCAAAAGCTGAAAAAAGAACACAACCACTCCCACTTGTGGAATCTATAATGTATATGGATGGTTAGGAACCATTCTGCACCATGAAAACATATTTTGGTCTAACTCTGCCACCACACAATCACTCAAGTCGTAATATTTATGAGAGTCCAAACTGTTCTATTTGGGCTTCCCTTTTTCTGAAAAGGAAATCCCTTCTCCATCATGTGGATATACTGCATCTCTTTCCTTATATTGTTATTTTGTGAATAAATGGTTGTAGTCCATACCCAGAATGGTGTCGTAAGGTCTCAACTCCATGAATATGAGATCCCAAATGCAACTCTCGCCTATAATATCTAGGCTACACTATCATCGTATGTATGTTATCAGCATGTATCCTCCATCAGAAGTCTCTAAGCATGAGGTTCATGTCCACAGTCCAACTAGAACATCAAATTATCCAATAGGACATGTAGAGGAAAATGAATGTCCAACACCTGTGTCTATTTATAAAGGAATTAAAATAAAATACATAGTTTTTACCACAAACTTATCTTCAAAATTCTTGATCATGAGCCATGACTACGTGACGTTGTCCTCGCCCACGTCCTCCAACTCCTTGGGCCTAGCGGGGACCACCCCCTGCTGCTCGTCCAGCTCCTCTACCACACCTGTAGACTTGTAGAACTATATGCCCCAAGCACTGTCTCTGCCAAGTAGGTTCTTCTACCAGCTCCCTCTTAACAGTATGGTGTGTTGGGAAATCTCTAGTGAGATACCCCCAACTACTACAAGTGTAACACAACCTATCCTATGTATGATATGATCCTTGGCGCTGCTGTTGTGCCACACACCCACGTGTCTGTGTCTGGGCATGGGTATGCCTCCTACGTCGCGATCCGATCTCCACTCGTCTACTAGCTCCATTAGACACCTCCACTATATTACCTCTTCCGTAGGTCACATCCACCTACTCCTCCGCCAGGAAGCTCTCAACTACCAGATCTTGTTCCAGTACCCCAGCATGTATTGTAATGCTAAGAGGTATCACTGATGCCCTAATTTCTCAGCGTAGTCCCCGCTCGAAGGACGGGGCTCTGATGTAAGGGTCTCACACCATATTTTTAGGGTATCGAGAAGGATCCATGAATATCATTGAGTAATCTACTACCCTCATGCTACCCTACTATAGTTATAGTAGATCATGTATGCTTCCAGAGTGCAAAGTCACTGGAATAAACTCATCTCTGAAGAGGCACTCAAATTCTATTCAAGTGAGGTTCCCCTCGTCATGATTTTTTATCGTCAGGCTCCACCATCATCCCTCTAATCCTTGAAGAAGGCTTAAATCCAAGACCTCCATCTGGTCAGACAGTGTCCTCACTAGGTGGAAGAAATGCGCAAGTGCTTCAATCCAATCCTCAACTACCTGAGGATCTTCCTCGCCACAGAACCTGGGAGGTCTCTTCCTCTGAAACTCCAGTAGCACGCTCATCTTGAGTGCATCCTCACCCTAAAGTGATGGTGGAAACTGCTGCTCAATGGGTGGTGGAATCACTGGGGCACCACCCAAAGTTAACACCCCTATATCAGTGATGGTCACTAAAGCCTCCACTTGGGGAAGATCATCATCATGATCCTACTGTGGAATCCTCTCTGGATTTCATCATGGAGGAATCATGAAATGGGTCAAGATGAACCATGATTAAGAGTTTTATAGAGATCTGGCTCAACAAGGAAATGGAAATCAAATTTTTTTTTACAAGTTTCATAATCTCTTCATTTTCCCACAACCAATGTTTCCATGTTCTAGGTTGGGTAACAGGTGTCCAGAATCCTAGTGTACAAATATACCGGCCGCCGCATAGACACTAGATTCATTGGCCTAAAATCCAAACTCAAATCACTTAACATTGTTTCTCACAAAGAAAAAAATATACCCTTGGTCATTGAGGTAGAACTGACCACCTCTAATTCTAATTTACCATGACCCGTCCCCCAGGGCCTATACTGTGAAATTCCACAAGCCCTCCCCCCGATGGCCAAGGGTTAGAAACTAGCGCTTAAGGCCTTTACCTGTAAGTGGGAGGCATTTTCCTAGATACATGTACAGGCATGCACTCACAACTGAATCCACAAAGCTAAAAGGTGAACACTAAGTTATCGGAACCCATAGTACAGTAGCAAGTAAATAACTTAGTGGTGAAATTGAGCCAATATACAAGCCCATCAAAATAACTACAAACAGAAAGGTACAAAGGGATCACCAATGGCCATTTGTGGAAAACCCCCCACATGATCACTATATTACTCAAGCTACTATAAGCTTAAGTATTATGTATTTCCTTCTGGTCCTAATGGAACCCTCTTGGTCCAAGGCCACCAATTCCACCATCGTATCATCCATCAGTACCGTCTCCTTGAGACCCACTATCAAAACTTCAAACGTCTACATGAGACACAATACATGCAAGCGAAGCCCATTTAGGGTTGATTAACTCAGTACTCAGTATGGGACCCTGATACACTTGATGGTCTCTTAGAAATACACAAAGTAAAACACCACAAAACAACCTCAAAGTAAACCACAAATCAATAACCACAAAGTAAACCACAAATCCCAAACAACAAGGTAAAACACAAGTCCAAAACCACAAAGTAAACCACAAATATTATCCACAGTCAGATTTACTTTGGTACATGCCCATACATATACCTAGGTCATCCATATATACTCACCTCATCCATGAAGAAACATAAGGCTCTAAAATCAAAGCCTTTACAAGGGTTTCCAAATAAGTATCAAAGCGTAACTCAAGGATATGGAGTACATGATCCATGACATAGCCATCCATGATGGAACCCATATGAGAGATGTACTCCATCAGCTACAACTCAATCATTCCTAATGGTACGTCTGAAAGGACATGATCCATCGGGAACATTTTTCTAGAACTACCTCTAGTGCCTGGAACTAGAGGTCTCATTGTCATAGTATAGCGCTTGAGGCCGGAAAAAGAGAAACCAAGGGAAGAGGCCCACTCCTCGACACTACGCTCAGTTGGGGGAGCATAGTTGTATTCTAACTCATGATATCTCAGTCACTACAGTATGAAGTGGCATGCACCTCAGTCCGCTAATGGTGCACTTACTTCTAACATGGTATCGATTATATCTTATTAAGGGGCTCGCTCATCATAATTGTGTCTTGTATTCTAGGGAGCTCTAACTCTAATAAAGGACCTACTCCCCATCGCTACTTAGAGATGGTGGAGTAAAAATTTATATGCGAGGACCCACACCCTACCTTTTTGGGGAGTACAACTTTGGGAGTTTGTTCAATGTGTGGGAATCACAACCTAGTACATCAGGGGTGTACCGACCCAAGGCTAGAGGATCCACACCCTAGCATGGAAGGGGAGTACCGAATCTACTAAAAAAAGGTTTAAAGGGGACTCAAACCCTGAATTAGGAGGGGAAGAAAACTCAGTGATTAGAGGACCTGCGCCCTGGTAAAGTAGGAGAGTAACTGACTCTGTCACAATATCTATTGTGGGGGACCCGCACCCTAGTATGTCAGGGGAGTATAGACCCCGAGCTAGATGTCTTGTGCCCTAGAACGACAGCGGAGTACTGAAATTACCCTAGCACTGCGTAAGGATGAATCAAACCCTAGGTTGACAGGGGTGACCCATATTTACCAAATTAGAGGAGTAAGGAATACCCACGCCTACAGTCGTCAAGGGAGTAGTCATCCTAACGCTCACCATAAGAAACTACATGTTTCTACTCCTCAGGCTATCTGTCAAACATTAACTGCCATGAATATCCAAAAAGAATTGAAAAAAAGGACCACCATGTCATAAGGGTTCCAACATGATAGAAGGTGCATCAATCGAACGCTCGATCAGTAAGTTATAGGCATTTTAGTACCGACGTCCCGGTTAGATTCGTGTTCAATCCATCCTAGACATACTTCAATATTCTCAAAAACTAAAATGGATTATCTAACAAGTACCACCTCATCTCATGGATTATGGCATTGTAGACGGTTTGTTAAATGGGCATCTGGTTTAGGAGATAAGGCCCTTTCAGTGTAACTCGGTCAAAAAGGCTCAGCGTAGGGTCCGACCTAGCCGGACCGACTCGACCTGTTAAGCCTAGCCCGGACTGGCTGGACCATGGGTCTAGCCTGCTGGGCCTTTGATCTCGGCCCACTAGGCTAGCCAAATGAGTTTGGCCTGCCTAGTGGCGTAGGCCGCCATCCTCACCCTGGTCTGTCGTTGTGGGCCGACCCCCTTCTCCCCGGACGCAGCATAGCCACCTCTGGTACCTGATCATGTGGACAGGACCACTGTCTATGTCCCCCACGTCATCTCGCATGTTGGGTTCACTTCTCCATGTTGGCCCGGCAATACTCTATCACTACGAACCTTCGTGGTCACGTCTCCCGCCGCCCAGGCGCGCCGGTGGGGCATGCCTCCTCCGGTCGCCGGCCGAGCCAATGGCTTGTCTCTTCTCCACCACTAATGCATTGGACATATCCTTGCCGGGTAGCCGTACACACTCTGATAACCCATTTTTTCATTGTTTGTGACTGAGGTCTCCATGGTATTACCTCTTCACTGCGATGGATATGGATCCTCCTTGCCTACAATTTCAAAGAGTCGATCACATGGAATGAACTTGCTGAGGGGCTCGGGCCTTGTTCTTGTCGGTCTATGACCTCCATGTCAAAGGATAAAAATCGGGGAGGCTTTAGGGAGTTTAGCGTAATCCAAAATAAATACATCCCAACATTGAACCCCCAAAGATACCCCACCACATAAATGAGTGACTTGCAGATCAACATGTTCATGATTTGATCCACATCCATCGTTTTAAAAAGGACAGAGAGAAGGGAAGATCTTTAACAAAAAAAACCCTACCTCTTATGACATCTGATGTTGTGGTGTCTGTCCTCAAGGGATTTAAGACGTCGACGTCACTTCCCATATCTGATCTTCGAATGGCGTCGAAGATGAAGATGTCTGGCAGAAATTCTTTTTTCTTCGATCGGGTGGAATTCCGTCCGAGGTACACCAGAAAATCCTCCAAATTTTTAATCCATATTTCCCCAGTGCACTAAATGTTAAATCAAAGCATGTCGCAGTGTTACCATTATGATGTTTTGTTGCATTGTTACACTGCTTTAATTAATAAACATTGTCATTGTTATGCGGCTTTAAAGTGTCGTTACTCTGGGAGTTTAATGAGCCATTAATAACCCTCATTGATGTATATCGTCGCTTTTCTATCGCTACCCCACAGAGTCTTCATCCTCCCCCCAAAAGAGAGGAGTAAAATAAAATAATTCTTTTAAATTATTTTATTGTTTTTCTCAAAAATCCTGAAAAATAACTTTTCCACTCGTCCCTTTTCTGCCAAAGTTATGTAACTTCTAGGAGAATCCCATCATTCTGAATTCATTTGTGTCCTAGTATATTCAATATGATCAATGGTTCAAAAGATATAAAATCTTGTTTGCACATTTATTTAATTCACCTTTAAAAAAGTTCAAAATTCCACTATGGGCTCTCCGGACCTCAGAATCACGTGTCGTTGAATTTCTCGGTCTTGAAAAAAAATCCATGGAATTCTAGGAAATTACATTATATTTTAGAAAAATATTATTATTAAATAATCAGTATTTATATAAATAATAATATAATTTTATAAAGTCAAAAATAATTTTTATAAACGTCAAAAATCTGGTTTTGGAAAAAATCAAATATTTTTTAAATAAAGAGTGATTTTTTATTTAAAAGTGTAAATTCTAATAATTAGAGATTATTTATATAAAATAAATTTTATTTTTGAAACAAAAACAAAAAAATTATCCAATAGTAATTTTTTAAAAATTTCTAGAGATAGTTGAATTTTGGGCTCAAAATTAAATAAGACATAAATATATGATGTGTATTATGACATCATAATGACTCAAAAGTAATGTAATGTATGACATAAATGGTATCCATGACCAAATATATATTTACCATTTAAAATAATTTGTTTTAGGTTATTTGATTAATTTTATAAACCCCTTATAAGTACTCTAAAACCTATATTATATATTAGGGTTATAAAATGAATTCTTTATAAACATAAGTTCTACAACACCTAGTGTAAGATTTTAATGAGAATGGTTATTAAAAATGTAAAATAATAAAAAGAACAACCATTTGGAAGAAACCATGGGAAAATACCATGGATTTGTTTAAGGTTTTCAATACATTTTTTTATAATGTACTAAGCATAAGTTTGGAAAATAATATGTAACTCCCTTGTATTATCCTATATAACCTCGTCCAAGATCCCTTTCCAATTCACTAAAAACCCTTGGATCATGAATATAATATCCCTCTCAAGGTAAGTGATCCTCTCCTTCTCCTATATATTCAATAACCTCTTTTATATTATTCCTTTTTTCCACTTTTTTATGTTGGGATATGTTTTATACACATCCCTCTTATTACCCATATGATTCCAAAGTAATGAGAGTCATATTTCACTCTCATTCACTCCTTCTATAAACCCTTATATACACCAGTTATAGTTCAAAAATTAATCTATGATTTTCCTTACTAAATGTTTTTTAGTGAATACCCATATTCATTTCCACTCAAGGGTATTCACCTAGTTGTACATACCCTTCATTGATTGTGGATTTATATGTATGTAATATTCACTCTTTAATCATGGGTTTAAAGTTAATGAAATATATCCTTATGATTTATTATTTATGTGACACACTTATGAATGTACATTTTATGTAATTAATGGGTGGGCTCAAAATTTTATATCCATAAAATGTATTTGGGTAATGTTTTAATATCCCGAGATTCCATTTATAATACATGGGAGGTTATCCTAATAACACTATGTTTTGTTTTCTCTGAATTTATCCATGACTTATGTTTAGGATTTCATGTCCTGTTTCCACATTCACATGTTTTCTTTATATTATCCTCACATATTAGGCTTTGATTTTGATGTTTGTGATTATAAACACTTTTATGAAATATTGATATTCCTATTGACTAACATGTGATACTTTATTCATGTTATGATTTGGTTATTCCCTAACTAGGCTTTATTCCTCACCAATTATTCATGTATGTCTCATTGTTATCCTATGTAGTTTTGGAATGGTAGTAGAATTTTAGTGCATGATAAGTAAGTTTTTAATATTTTTTGGGTATCCATGTATCAAGTTGTTGTTCTATTTTCCTAATGTCAGAAAGACATTAGGTTTTATAGTCTTTTGGGATTAATTTATCTATACCTTTATGTAATAAATAATTAAATGAAGTGTATCAAAGATATGGGTTGTCATAATGTAAATCTGTTATCACAGTCAGAAATAATAAATAGTGAAATTTTATATAACATGACTATCTATTTGAGATAAATTCAAGTAAGATTATCAAAGTACATAGTATCTAAAATAGGAATAAAATTCATAGATTTAGTAACAATATCAAAAATAACCTAAATTTGATTATTATGTTGAGATTTATTTATATCCTACCATTTATATTCAAGTAAAATATTTAAAATAATTAATATCTTTCTACATTTCTTACCCCAAATAATATTCCTTAAATTAATTGAACATTTTAGTACTATTAGGTTGAATAAGAAATGGATATTTATGATTCTCACTCAAACATTATTTTTTTAACTGAAAATCACTCAGCACAGAAAACATGTTGACAAATCATATAACACCAAATTTGTAAATGATAATATTATTAAATTTACCTACCTTAACCAAAGATTTTATTTCTTTTAAACCATGATATTTTTTATCCTTTCTAATTATTGCAGACATGGATGATTGTACTAATACCTTATCCAAAATAGAATGGTTTTCTTCATTCCTAATTTCCAATACAGAATTCATTAAATCATAAATTGAAGGATAATATTCCAAACATCCATGGTTAATGATTCATTATTCATTCAATTCAAATAAAAAACTACATAGTTAGATTTACCTTTATGATAGTGAATCATGTTATCTGAATCCTTTATCATTTCCAACCACATTATCATCCTAATATTTAATTATTTTTTATTGAATACATGCTTCAATGTTTTATGATACATATATATATCACAATTCTCTCAATATAGAAGATTCCTCCAAATTTTCAAATCAAAAAACACCATGTATTGCACTAGATCGTTCTTTGGATTATTTTATTCATGGATTTTAAATTTACGTGAAGTATATGCAGTTAATTGGTTATCATGCATCAAAAAACATCCAACACCCTCCAATGAATTTTTAAAATAAATAATAAAATAGATATATATTTATGGAAAAGATAAAACTAGATCATTAACCAATATTTTTTTCCTGAAAAAATTATCATATTCATTTATCCAAATAAATTTAGCTTTCTATTGAGTTAACTTGTTTTCTGGGATAGATAACCAATACATTTTTTTCAAAAAAAACATCAGTAATAACAAACTAGTCCAAGAAAAAAATGAATCTTAGTAACACTAATAGGTATTCAATATTCATTTATAACAATAGTTTTAAGAGGATAATTTTTTTTCATATTTGGATACAATATTCCAAAAAAATAATTTTTTTTATATAAAATTCACTTTTAAATAATTTTCCATTCAAGATATTTTATTTTATGTTCTGTAGAATAATAATTATATGTTTAACCTGATCCTCATAACTTTTTTAATAAACTAGAATATCACAAATAAACACACCCAATTTTTTCAGATAGTCATGTAAAACTCTATTAATAAGATCCAAAAATAGATCTAGTGCATTTATCAACACAAATTGAATAACCACAAACTCATAACGGATATACGTAGAATAAAATCTTGTCCTAAGAATGTCTTGCACCATCATTTTCAAATGATGATATTCATACCTGAGGTCAATATTTGAAAAATATCGATCACCATAAATATAATCAAAAAAATAATCAATATGATTCAACATATACTTATTCTTAACAATAATCTAACTAAGTAATCTAAAAATTAATTCAAGTCCTCATAAAACTATCTCTATTTTTAGAGAAACAAAAACAATAGCACCCCAACATGATGTGCTCGTGTAGATGAAACACTTATTAATAAACTCTATTAAATTCTATTTCAATTACATTTCCTCTACTGGAATCATATTATATGGAGGTTTTGATATTGGTATAGCATTGGGAACTAATTCAATTGTGAATTAAACCTAAAAATCATGAATAAAACCAAGAATTTCATCAAGAAAGATATCCAAAAATCATTTACCACTGAAACATTTCTTAGTAAATAATTATCTCCTTTCAAATATATGTGCTAGGTAAAATTAAGTACCGTATTTAATCAATTTATTATGTTATTTATATGTTATAACATGTATGATCCCATTCTTAAATATGAATTGAAACTCATTCTGAAAATTGAATATGACTTATTTAGCTCTATAAACTATCATAGCATAATATGTTGGAAGACAACCCATCCCAAAATAACCTCAATCTCCACTAAGGATAAGAAAACAAGGTTTTTAGAAAAACAAATATTACACATATGATGATAGTAATGTTTTTATAAATATTTTTTCCTTTAATAATCCCACCAGTAATTGTTTATAAATGTTGTGTTTCATTTATTAAGATGATATTTCCATTTTACTAGAAAACATCCCAAAAATATAATAATTTTTAAACCTAGAATCAAATAAGGAATTTTAAGAATCTAAATAAATATGTAATATATCTATCACCACATAATTTTATGGACCATCATTCAATGAGGTAGTTTCAAATGACTATTCCATACCCTTCTGCACACGGTATTGATGATTTTAATTCTTTAGGTTTTTCTATAGATACATATTGACATAATGAACCACCTCATTAGATTTTAAAAAAATTACTACTGGATTATCCTAGATTCTCTAACCATTACCTTTGATCAATTCTTTGAAATCATGTACCAAATGTCCTAGAATACCACATCGGTAACATTTTCCATAACTTATTCTACATTCCCCAAATTTATTTTTACTTCACTTATCATAAGAAGGAATTTGAATTTTCTTATAATTATATTTATTATAGTTATACATCTTCATTTCTTTCCACCCACACACCTTATTATCTTTATTTATATAAAAATTAAAAAACACAATATCAATCTTATAATCACAACAATTTTTTTTCATATCTCCCAAAATCATTAAAATTGTATCCCTTCAGAAACATGGTTTCAATCCAAAATATAATTTATCAATTTAATCATCATTGTCTGGAATAAAATTTGGTGTATAAATAGCCAATCATGAAAAAATTTCTTCACATTCAACAATATATTCCTTGTCCTTTTGTTTAAATTCCAATAATTTTATTTCCACTCTAAGCTAAATAACATTAGGGAAATATTTCACAAGGAAAATATTCATATATTTTTTCTACTCCATGGATTCAATATCATCTTTATCTTTCGAATTCTTAGCTAATAACCACCATATGTTGTCTTCAACTTCAAAATGATAAATGGAAACAGTTACCATATCAATTACCCAAAACATCAAATATATTTTACAAACCATAGATCTGTTATTCAGCTATAACTAAGTCTGAAGATCAACTAAATTCTAAGGGGTAATATTTCATGAAGTGTTCCACTATATGCATCCTTCTCTAAGAATAATTTGGTCACTGTATGGAATGGGTACCACCATTATTATCCTATTTTTACTAAGTTAACATATCCCAAAACTAATTAATTCAAATTCTAACCATTGCAGGTTCCTAGTTTAGAAGGAGATCATTCTCATATTTCCTTCCTATTTAATTCAACTTATTTACTCTATAGAAACCATTCTATATAGACATTTATTATATAAATAAAGTTATTAATCCTCCAAATCTATCTCATGATAATATAACCTTAAATTAGAATCTCTTAAAAGTGTCTTTTAACATAATCCTAACCTTTAAAGTTATTTAAACCATTGATTTTATACCAACTATTACAACCCTTAACATAATCAGCCCATATTACATGATTTTTAATGTGAAACCCCTAGTTTCTAGTACTTGACCCTTTTAAAAGTATTGAGTCTATATAATTCTTGTTTTGATTTTTTATTTGTTTTATAAGGTTTTAGAATATTTTTTAGGAATTTATAGAGGTTCAAAACTTCTATATAGTTTGTAGAAACTATGAACTCTCTCTATAAAACTATAAAACATGCTTTGGGGTCACTATGTGGGCACATTGTTGGTCCAAATTTTTGGAAAAACTGTGCAAGTGCCCATATGAAACCATGAAATGGAAAAATAGGGGGAAGTATGGTTGGGACAAAATTAATCTAACTATGTGAACAAGTCATAAAGGGTGTGGATTTATGATAGTATCACCAAAAAGTTAACACACAACTTCCCAAATGGTTCAGCTATGTGGATTTTGTAGTAGCATGTGCATGATTTTAACATGGTTTGACAAACCGTGTGACCTAACCATTTAATGTATAGTTGGAACCCTATAAATTTTTTTTAATCTGAATTATTTCTCATAGGTATCATTACTCCCCTAATCTTATAAGTTCTTGAAACCCTCTCCCTCCCAATGCTCCTTTAGAGATTCCCTTTGATTCGGATCCATATTTTAAAAAATCAATGTTTGTTAGAGATCAAAATTAACTAGTAAGTCATTTTTCTCTTTATCTCCTTAGATACTATCCTTTTATCTCACCTAGGTTATTATATTCAGTACCCCATGGATAGCACATGAGCCTTAGCCCAGTTTTTAAGGTCTCTATAAGTGCATCCAGGAGACCCGAGATCAAATCCAGACTGAGACATTATTTCCATGTACTGTAGCAGTACTGTAGCAGGTACTATAGTGGGAACTGTAGCAGGTACTATTTGGCACTGTATCAGCCGAGAATATTCCCCCGTTTGGGCCTTCGGGACACCGATTTGGTCCTTGAGTCCTTTAAGGCCTTCAGGACACCAAGGACTTCGGGTCAGTAAGGCCTTCAGGCCACCTCAAGGCCTTCAGGTACCCTTAAGTGCAGATGCAAACCAGACGGACAATGAGGAACAAGCTCTACAAGGAGGATGATCAAGGAGCTTTCACCACATAAGAAGCTAAACAGATTGCAAGAATGAGAGGGTATGTCACCTGCCATCGAGACAAGCCTATTCATGCATGGGAATGCCTAGTCGCACCACCATGTGAAAGTGGAGAGCTAATTTCATGATGAAGATGCTAGGGAGGAGCAGTTCCAAGTAGTTAGTATGGGTTGTATGTATGTTTGAAACCTACATAAAAATGAATTCTTCTAAGGCCTACGAGCCATGTAATCTTACGCTTATGGGCCTTGTAAGGGTTCCACCTCACCCCTTGAAAGGTGGAATATCAAAATCAATAAAAAAAATGAAGGCCTTCCGGCCATTGGAGGTGGAGTACCCCATGGATATATCTATATTCACTTTAAAATATCTTGATGATGTCTATTTGAATTTATTCTAATAAATAAGATCTTTTTTTTGGATCTTGAAGATATTAGTACCATTTTTTGGTTTTTTTTATCTATTGAGTGGTATGTGGCCTGTCTCTCATCTCCACCATTCTCAAACTAGAAGGCCTAATTTTGATTAATTTTTTTTTCATGAATTTTTTTTGTAAACCTTGTGTGATTATTAAAAGAAATCCATTTTTTGTTATGGATTTATAAATTTTGGAAAATTTGATAGATTTTAGAAAACCATATTTTTTAATAATTTTAAAATAATTTGTTTAAAATTATGGTACTTATTATGAATGAAGTTTTTTTTATGAAATGTTTAAAAGAAATAATTGTTCTTATGTGAAATGTAATTTGGTATACATTGATGGAGTGAGTTTATTGCTTGGATGTGACCCTAGATAAGGGGTATGTTCCATTGGGGTACGTTGATATTGGTCACCTTATAACAACTTGGTGGATCTATGATAGACTATTCATGAGTATGGAACTGCCACTTTTCTTGCATAGGTTTGTGTTTTTGGGGAAACATAGGAATGTGTATGCAAAATTATAAGAAATTGTATAGAGACATTATTTATTTTTCACATGGAAATTGTTTATGATTTTGATATAAACTCTTTTAGCAGATTGTTAACTATTTATATAAAAATGGGATAAAATGTTTCTTTTCCTTGTCTTATGAGTTCAGAATCCTTTGGGGAAATCCAACTGAGTTTATAATAACCCCCTTATTGGGAACATTATTATGTCATAAGATTCCATCTATCAAGATATATGGAAATTATAGATATCATATTTATCTAGTGATCTATATTGATACCATGGGCATGGAATGTAGAGTTAGATATTGGAGTTAGTTGGATGGTATCTGGTATGGTATCATTTTATATCTTTGGTCTTATTTTCGTTAGACTTTTTTTATTTTTTTATTTTTTTCCACTCTGATATTATTTGATTACTATCTTTATATTATGTTATATTATTTCTACGCATTCATCATATAGTAGGATTGGACGCTTTTTTTAATATTGATATGTTATTTGATCTTTAAACATAAAATAATCCCTTAACATTGTCCTAAGACCTTAGTATTTTTTTATTAGCCTACAATGTCTTTAGGATGTAACTTAAGGTTTGTGTCACTCTATATCTTCTCAAAATAATGATTCATGGTGGGATGTTTCAAATGGTATCAGTATTATTCATTTAATATGTCTTTTGGGATGGTAGTTAAGATATATGAATGTTGAATATAAGAATTTGTAGTTTAAAAAACAATGTTATCCTTTTTATGTTTAAATTCATGTTATTATGGTGTTTGGGTACATGATTTTTCTAATACACTTCTAGGTGAGTTGTCAACTCATCACTGTGTGTTTAGATGATGAGGATTTCATATCATTCATTGGTTGTGAGACTTAAAATTAGGACTACAATGATCTTCTTCATTTTTTATGATTTATGAAAAAAATATTTAAAATCATTACAATTGTAGTATTTTGAAAAAATTGCTATAGTATTTTTTAATATGGTAATTTGAAATTCCAAATCCTTTAGTTTCTAGTGAGTGAGACTAAATAGATTTTTTTATTATTATAGATAATTGTACTAAGTATACTTCATAAGAATCAATCGAAGAAGGAAGTAGATAATGTGGTTCCACCAAAGTCCTAGGTGAACCTATAACATGACTTGTGCTTCATTCCTTATTTTCAAGCTAATGGATAGAGGAAACTAGAATTACAATCCTTGACAAGTGGATCACTCCATCTAGTTTTAGGAAAAAAATACACCCATTTTTTATGGGATTTGAATCTTAAAAAACTGGAGGTGTGTCTGAATATGATGAATTAAATATTCTATTTCCTGGGAACACTAGTCTAGCTAAATGTAATGTTATTACTGTACATGATCTAGGATATAGAATTCTAGTGGAAGGATTTATATTTTTAGACTAGGTTTAACTAATTAATTACACGGGATTATTTTGAAGTATTTTTCAATAAAAAATTATATACTAAAACCATTCATATTGCTAAAAATGGATTCCATCAACTTAAAGAAATAGAACATATTAGTGAAAGAGTATGAGGATAGGTTTATGAATTTTACCTACATTACACCAAATGTATCTACTAGTGTATCCTCGTAAGAAATAATTTTTGAGTTTGGTCTATGATCATAAATTTTATCAATGATTTACATCATTTGTATTGTAAAATATATGGATATGCAGAATAGAATGATTGTATGAGAAAGTAATATCTCTGTAAATATGGTTTGATGGATCATGTTTGTCCCTATTGGAATAAGGGGAACTCCAATGTTAGTAATATATAGAAGAGTTACACCCACTTACAAAGAATTTTAATATCTCATAACTAGGCCGTTGGACCAGTCTACTTCCCTCATTGACCTAAAAGTGTGTAGGGATGTTTCCAATGTGGTTTCTTTTAGAATATAAAGAAGTATTTATATAACCACCTAGATCATGTCATAACTATAACCAGATGGGACATCTCTAGTGTTATTGTCATATCACTCCAAATCATGGTTCCATGAATACATCTTATGTCTCTTATACAACATATGCTTCAACTATAATATATCTATAGAATAATTCTTATCCTAAAAACTGGGTGAGCCAATGTGATTCTAGAAACACCATGAATCCTCAGTCAATGTAATCTTCGAAAGGAAAAAATTTAAATGGATAGTGAGTTAATAATTTTATTTTGATGAATAGGTGATCACGGATTACAAATCTAATCCTTCAACAGTGCTAGGTGTGATTATTATGAATTCTACCCTTATAAAGACCTTGTTTGATATTGGTGCATCCCACTCTTTAAAGATTCTTCTGTCATTGATCTTATGGGTTTTTATATTGACATGATAACATCCCTTTTGAAACTAAAAACTTATATTTTCCCAAAATTGTGTTATGATTTTAGGTTTTCAGCATATCTAATGACTATATATGTGGATGAATTGGTTTGGGACATCTCTATTCTTGATATGGAAATATATGAATTTATTTTTAGGAATTGATTGGTTGACTACATCACAATCCCATATCAACTGTTGTTCTTTTCATGTTAGTTTCACATCATTTGATAGTGTTAATAATATCTTTAATGGATAATGGGATGAAAATGAAACCAGAACAGGACCTTGGGTATTGATGGTTATAACCATATCTTTCTATTTGGTGATGGTTACATTGGAATAATGGGATGTGATTGGAAATGAATACTTTATATCTGTAGATGAAAAGTTTAAAAATGTTTTTCCAAAAAATTTCTCAATGTTTCCTCCCAAAAAATTATAATTTATTATTGATCTCCTACAAAGTACTAGCCCCATTTCAATTCAATATTATAATATAGTAATTTTGAATTGAGGGAATTGAAATTATAACTAGAATTTTTGGAAGGAAAATGAATCATTTGATTGAGAATATCTTTATTGAAAGCACAAATTCTTTTTTATAAACAAATCAAATTAAACCCTTAGGGGTTGTGAGTATTATTATAATCTTTTCCTAGTTATGATAGTGAATCGGAATCCACTTCCTTGCATTGATGGATTGTTTGATAAATTGAGGGGATCATAATAGTTCACTAAAGTTGACTTATGATCAAGTTATCATCCATTATGAGTTAAAAAGGAGGATATTCTAAAAACATATTTTTGAAGTTGTTATGGATACTAAGAATACATGTAAATTCCAATTATCCTTATGAATTCACTTGTGGTGTTCATGGAATTAATGAATTGAATCTTTCATTGGTATCTTGATTCCTTTATAAAGGAGTTAATTGATAATATTATATTGTATACATGGGATAAAGTGGATCATGAAGAACACTTGGATATAGTGTTAGGCATATTTTGGGAACATTATCAATATGATAATATTACAAAGTGTGTTTTTTGGATACAGGGTGTACATTTCCTTTTTCATGTCATTTTTGGAAATATACATTTAATGGTCCCTAAAAATATAAAAGTTGTTATCTCTAGGAAACCACCAAATAATGTTATTGAGATACTTAGTTCCCTAATCTTAGGAGTATACAATATAGACTTTGTTTATCATTTTCTATGTCTTACATAATCAATTGTAGCCTTGACATGGAAAGGTGATCCTTTTCAATGAAATAATGAATTTCAAAACCGTTTCCAAGAACTAAAGTTTTAACTTACATCCACACCTACCCTTATGCTCTTAAAATCATGATAGGTATGTGTGTTCTTTTATAATGAATCTTCATCTAGGATGGGTTTTGTTCTCATGTAGGGTGATCATGTCATTTCTTATATAACACAACAATTATTGGTGCATTATAAGAACTACACAACACATGATTTAGAATTGGCTTCTATATTTCATTCCTTAAAAACTTATCATTATTATATATTTTGTGATAAATTTACAGTGTTATGGATCATAAGAGATTTTTAAAAGAATGTTATAACAAAGGGAAGTAAATCTAAGGAGACTAAAATGGATAGAATATCATCAAATGTTTTATAAATACTTTATTTATTATTTGAGTAAAGGGAGAGTTTTGAATGATGCATTAAGTAGGACTTTATATAATCACATGGTTCCAAACACTTTGGGTAAATGACAGATAATTTCAGTCATAGAGTATATATATATGAACTTTGAAGATCAAGGTGACATTGTAACCTTCTTTTTAGTTTCTTATATCACTGATTTGACCGAGAAGGTTAAATATTTTCAAAAATATAATCTTGAATGTGTTACTATATTTTCAAACTAAATGGCAGGAAAAATATAAAAGGATGGAATCTAGAGAGGATATCTCTGTTCCAGTTTAGTTATTAGATAACGGTTCCTCCACACTATCTGAATTAGCTTCTATCTTCCTACCACCATACAAAATGGTTTGTTCAAATTATAATATAGAAAATGTATAAAGCAATGCAATCATATTTTTGGTGCGTTAGCATGAAAATATAAGTGGTATACATTTTCTAGATATGTATCGCCTATCAGTAAATCAAGAAAGAGAGTCAACAACTAGCTGGTATATTTCACTCTTTACTGATTCCAATGTCGAAATGGGAGTAAATAGAAATTTATTTATTTAAAAGTCTACCAAAAATGGTTTGGAATCATGATGATATATGAGTGATTATTCATCATATAATGAAGTCAGATCACATCATCCCTATTCATGAATCCAATATTTTAGAATAGTTATCCAAAATATACATTCAGGAACTCATAAAAATGCATGGGGTTCTAATTTTGATAGTTCTTAATTGGGAACACGGGTTTTCATCTTTGTTTTGTAATTCCTTATAGAAACCCCTTGGAACACAATTGACCATTAACACAAAATATCATACTCAAAAGGATGTAAAATATGAATATATGATATAAACAATGAAATAAATTCTAAGGTCTTGTGTGGTGGATTTTGGAGACTTATGATAGTATCATAAATCATAAGTGGAGTTCTTGTAAAAACAATAGTAATCAGGACTTGATACATGTATATCCATTCAAATCATGTTATGTATGTCCTTATTATTGTCCAATTTTTCTGGTGGAAACAAGTGAGGTTTTACTTATGGTACCTAATATTATGAAAGAAACAATAAATAAGATTCATATGATTAGGGAAAAAATAGATATAGATCAAAGTATTCATTAATCCTGTGAGGATAATTGTTGATGATCGATATCATTTATGGTAGTTGATGATGTTTTATTGATAATTCCTCCAAATATGGGGCATCATCATTTTGGTAAATAGGGGAAGTCATATCCATGGTACATTGGACCATTTGGGATACATGAATAAGTGGTTGATGTATATTATCGATTGGTTTTACTATAAAATTTTAGTTCTGTGCATAATGTGTTTCATGTACCTCAATTTAAGAAATAACAGCTTGATCCAAACCATGTGATGCGATGGGACCATGTTGATATTTAACTAAATTCTATGTTGATTCATGTGATTATAAGAATTATAGATGATAAATATAAGATCTTTCATGGGAACATAATCAGTTTATTATAGGTTTTTTAGCATCATGGTCAAATTCAGGAAGAGACGTTGTAATGTGAAAATGAAATGTTGGAACAATGGCCCAAGCTCTTCCAGAATAGTATTGGTTTTATAATTAATAAAGATGGAAATATAAATGTTGTGGAGAATTTGTAACCCTAGATTTTAGTTAATGAACCCTTTTTTGTGTTTTTTTAGTCTATTTAATTCTTGGGTAGAGTTTCAGGTAGTTTGGGAAGGTTTTAGAATTTTTTTAGGTGTTTATAAAGATGCATTGTTTTTGAACGGTTATTAAAAACCTTGAACCATCTCAAATAAATTGTGAAGCAAGTTTTGAGGGTCACTAGGAAGGGCATTATTGGTGCACGTTTTGGAAAAACATTGTGAATTCCAAATGGAAACAATGAAACGGGAAATAGTGGTGGAAGCACAGTAGGTTCAAGATTTATCTAACCGTGTGAGTGAACTATGAAATGTGTGGTATTGAGACTATATCAATGCACAGTGGGTTTATAGATTTATAAATGGTTGTGTCCAAACTATGCAGATACATGGATTTTCTTGTATCATGTGCACGTTTTCTACATGGTTTGAAAATCCATTCGACGTTCAGTTGGCACCCCAAAATTTGTGTTTTTAATTTGTGTTAAGGCTTAGAAGCTGTATTCATTCTCTAATATTATGGGGTCTCAAAATCCACAACCTCTCAAGGATCCTTTGGAAATTTTATTTTATTAAGAGTCATCTTTAGGAAAATAAAAGTGTTCTTGGAGATCTGAATTCACCTATAAGTCATTGTTTTTTCTTTCCCTCCTTAGATCATCTCATTTTCTCTCACCCAAATTATTATATTTAGTCTTCATTGGATAGATATATATTCCTAATTGAATATTTTTATGAGATATTTTTGGATCTATTATAGGAAAGAAAATCCATCGTTGTATCTCTAAGATCTTAGTATCGTTCTTCATATTCACCATTTATTGAGAGGTAGGCGGCTTCTCTCTCGTATCCACCATTAGAGACCTTGAAGGATTAGTTTTAATTAAATGTTTTTCTAGAAATTGGTGTATAAATTTTGTGTTATTATGAAAGGAAACCACTTTTGGTTATGGATTTGGAAATTTTATGAAATTTTATGGCTTTTGAAAAACCATTTTTGTTTATAATTTTAAAATGATAGTTAAAAAATCATGGTATTGTTTTGATTAGTGAAATTTTTTTGATGAAATTTTTTAATGAAATAATTTGTTTTATGTGAAATGGAATTATTCACACATGTTTGGAATGAATTTATTACATGAACGTTACCTTGGATAAGGGGTTTGTTCCATTAGGGCACCTAGATATTGATAAACATGTGACAACTTGGTAGATCAATGAGAGACTGATCATGAGTATATAACATTAACATGGCATGTATAAGTGTGTGTGTGTGTGTGTGTTAGTGTGTGTCAAAGCAAGGTACTGGGTATTCCAAATTAAGATAAATGCTTTTGAGATATTTTTATCATTTTCCAGGGAAATATTTATTTATGTTTTTATATAAACTGGTTTAGTTACTTCTCCACAATTTAAATAAAAATGTGGTAACAATTTATTATCCTAGTGGTGTGATTTGGGAAGTCTTTGGGAATGCCTATAGATTTTATAAAAGTCCCCTACATGCGAGCATTAGTTTATTTCCATATGTCCACTACCGGTCATCCCAACCTGGGTTCCAAATACTGGTGCACTGATCTAGTCAGTCACATGATCTCAAGTACACCTCCCCCATACACCAGAGGATACCAACTAGGAGCGAGGGTATGATAAGTCTTTCATGTGGAGACTACACCCTCTTTGATCAGATTATTACACCAGCGTAAATAATGAACAATAGAGGAATCAATGAATATCAATAAATAAAACTAAAATCTAAAGATAGTCAATTTATGAAATAAACTACCCAACTGAAATAGAAATCATGTCATGCTAATGTATGTGAAAATTTTCTAAAATGAAAATCGAAATTAAAGACATTGACAACTCCCAAGAGGGTCTTGAACCAAAAATAGTTCCCTTATCAAAGCTCCATACCCAAATCATCAATCTAACCCTAGGCCCTTTCCCTTAACCAATCATTCAACAATAAATTCTATTTATGTACTGATCTGGAAGGCTGATTAGGATGTGAGTACAACTCAGTAGGCCACCACCAACAGTGTCTAAAACAATATCTAACCAAAATAGAGTATGCAGTTTCATAAATTTATAATTAAAAAGAATAATTAATTCATTATCACATTATCAATTAATCCTTATTTGACCAATAAACCTCAGGTTCATGTAGCTACTCCTACCTCAATACCTGCTTTGTCCCATACAAAAATCTGAGATATCCTAGAGGGATACCATGTGTTTTAATTACCATGTTACCATTCTTATTTTCAAAAATGAATGACCATGTTACCATTCATTAATTCTCACTATTGAATTACCATGTTACCATTCATTATTTTTTGTCTGAATGAGAATGTTACCATTCACCATTTAATAATACATAATCAAATGAGCATGTTACTATTCATAAAACCTGGTCGAATGAGTATGTTACCATTCACCATTTAATAATACATAATTGAATGAGAATATTTACATTCATAAAACATGGCATGATAAGTATGTTGACATACACCATTTAATAATACATAACTGAATGACCATGTTACCATTCATAAAACTTGGAAAAATGAGCATGTTACCATTCACTATTTAATAATACATAATTGAATGAACATGTTACCATTCAGCATTTAATAATCACATATATTATAATAACACAACAATACATATTTCTCAATCACCCACTAATTAATTTAATAATTAATTAATCCTTTCATAATAACAACATCCAAAAATTAATTCCAAATTAATTATTCGTACACACAATTTCAATATATCATAATTAATTAACGGATTAATTATCCAATACGTATTAAAAATAACACCAAATTAATTCCAAAATTACTTATTCCTATACTGTAATATAAATTCCCCATAATTAAATCAAAAATTAGTAATCTCATTTCTTACCATCAATATCATGCAATTAATTTCCTCAATTAACTATCCCCAAGTCCCACAATTTCACAATTGTCTCAATCAATTAATTTACCACATTAATTAATTCAATTTTAAATTTCAATTACATAAAAACTCTAGAAATTATACAAATATCATATGAAAAATCAATAACAACAATGGGATTTGATGATTCGACCACCTACCTCCATCATTGGAAATCAATCACCAATTTGAAATATCCAAAATTAAGCTGCACAATGATATAGAAGTAGATCTATATCTCAAAAATTTAAATAAAAATCCAAAAATAAATATCTCTTTAATTATAATTCTAGATTCACCAGGCTATATCTAGATTCACTAAATATAGATCAAGATCTAGAAAAAAATAAGGTTACTTCCAACCTAAATAATGAGAGTAGGAAGGATGATGAATGGAAAATAAACAGAATGGGATCCACTTACTAAGAGAGGAGAATATCACTGATTCTTGCTTCTAATTGTGAGGAACATAGGTCATCTAGCCTTGTAATGCCTCTAGAAAGCTCCAAAAACGTGAAATGCCTTCTAGATTTAAATGAGGTCTAAAATGGGTGAGTTCTAGGGGTTTGGGGGATTTTTAAATTAATATTTGTGCCACTTTAAAATCCATGCATAGTTTCCTGAGTATGGGTGCTTGGTTTTCCCTAATAGTACACCTATTGTTTTATAGAGAAAGCATGTGAAAATATATTATGGAAAATATGGAAACATTTAAAGATTTCATGCCTCTAAAATTCAAAAGATGGTTCATCCCTATATCCATATTCTTTAACCTCATCCTAGATGGTCAGTTGGCAAGGGTGAAATTAGATTTTGGTTCCACAACTGGTCTGGTTCTCCCCTCAGAATCTTCCACTACCCCACCAATTGTATCTACTTCAGGGAGGCTTGTATCTAACCAACTCTTCTTTGGGAAACTATGGAAAATAACCATAGAAGCATATTTGATAGTATTGTTCAGAATAATGATATGGATCATTTTGTTTTCACTAGTTTAGCTTCAGATATTTTCAAATATAGTTACTTTCACATTATTCATGGAGTGTATATTTCTCATGACCCCTAGAGAGAGTCTATATGTGGAAAGGATCTATATTTGATTCTTTTGTGTGGTGATTTTGTAATAAAACCCTGCATATAGATGAAAACATCTAGTGGAAAGGTATCAGTTTGGACTCTAAATTCACCTGTTGTAGGGTACCGAGTGCTGAAACCATCATGCACCTGTTCTTCAAAGTTGAATTGGAGAAGCCAATCTGGGAATCTTTCCACTAGTTTTCTAGTTTTCTTTATCACATTTCTTTTGAAGAGATTTTCCTCCATCACTGGTTTCAAGGAGCGGCTAGTCACAGCCCTAAGAGGAAAGCCATAGTTTTATTTTTTAGTATTTGATGTTAGTTTCTCCAGTCAACTAAAAATGATAAGTGGAATCAGTCATCTATGAGGACCATAATAGGTAATATCATTAATACCTTGAATCTTTTTCTGTTATTTTACATGTTGTGAAAAGACTCGGTGGATGGCCCTTCTATCATGGTCATTTGTCCTTCCACTCCCTCAACCCATTTACTAAGAGAAAATGGGTCAAATGGATGCCTCATCTCTTTGATAATAAATTAAACACTAACAGTTCATGTTGTATGGGATCTACAAGGAGAACTGGAGTGATCAAAGTCCCTAAAATATTGGTTGTGGAGGCCTTCTCTACTTTCTTTAGGAATGGTGACTCCCTTCAGCCATAGTCTCATGCTATCCTCACAGGCACGCTTCTTTGTAATAAGAGGGATATTACAATCGGGAACATTGAGACTGAATCATTTATTATCTACAATGAAATTACATGTAAGGGTCATATTCCTTGTTCCATTGAATACTTCATTAGAAGGTGCAAGTAGCATATAAGAAATGACATAACCATCCACTATACATGGGGTAAGGGAGATTTCATGGCTGATTTCATTTACCCTAGAGTGACCTTGGATGATTTTCTCTTTATCTTCTCTAGTCTAGGATCATTTCTCCTAAGGGTATCATCTTTTTTTAGGCCATTTCCTTTAGGATTCATTATTTTAGACCTCATTAAGTGTATTCTTTTAGGTTTTTCTGGATTTTCCTTATAATAAAAATATAAATCCTTTTGTGTTGAGATAATTAAACACATTAAATCTTTTATTTCAATAATAACACTCATAAGAATAAGAATTTTATCCCATAAGAAAAATTAATTTCAGTTATCACAAAAAAAATTAAATAAATTTCTATTTATTTTATAAACACTTTAAAAAAATCCCTAGAAAAATAGGAATAATATTTTCGTTGAAAAACTATATAAAATTTTAGTATAACCATGATAAATAATAACTTATATGATGTCTATAAACGTTTATCATGTGGTAAATATTGAAAATCATTATTTTTCACTTTTGTAAAGAATGTCCAAAATCACCCCTATGGAAAAAGCTGAGAAGATTTCCTTTTAGAACTTATTAAATAAAGTAAAATATAGTAAAAAATGACTTTAATTAGTCATTTGATTACAAATTAAAGTATTTTTGAATAATTTAAATAACATTGATATATAAGAAAAGAGTTGGAATAAAAAAATAATGATTTAATGAAAAATCATCTACCTTGAGTCGCGACACACCAAATACATCTTTTAATTTCCTGAATAATAAAATTATGTTATTTATTTACTTTATTAAGAACCATTTTTTCATTTCCTTATAATTATTCAATTTAATTCATTTTTTATCATTTTTTATTTATTTACTAAATCTATTATGTTGAAGTTATATGTATCGAGGTCGTTCTGTCCAAAAATTCATTTTTTGTGTCAATCATGGTCAACGGGGTCATGTTTCCATAATCTAAAAATAATGAAAATCTCATAATTGTTATTTTTATACAATAAATAATCTTATTGAGACATCCATGTAAGTCTGTGATGAAAAATTACACATATCATTTAGGAATGTGGAAGTTCTCATGTACTCATGAGCTACATTTTTTTATATAGATAAAAAATTAATGATGTGGATAAATGGTTAATATTTCAGAATAATAATAATATTTTAAATATCATATTTCCACCTTAAATCCATCCTTATTACCATCCACATGAGGTGGTGATGAAAAATGAATTACATTTCTTTGTGGAGGTGGTAATCTACACATACGTACAAGCGATGATTTCAATTTCTATAGGATGGAAAAGATGTATAAGTAGTAGTTACATAAACTTAATAACATTTAAGTATATATAATATATTTATGATATAATATTATTATTTTTATGATAAATTTTAATCTGGTATAAAAAAAACTTGAAATATTTTGATTAAGACTTATAACACCTATTTAGATATCTTCTTTTGGATTACACCATATGTGCGTATGTACGGCTTACCGTCACCACATCGTGGTGTAATTGTTATTCAATACATTATTATTTGGAAGGGTATAATAATGATGCGTAATTGATTTAAATAATAAATATAACATGATAATGATTCTGTATATATGATATACCATCCAATTATATATTATTTTAATATCAAAATAATGATATTGTCGCTCGTGCGTACATAAAGATTACCGTCTCCACGAACGCGATAAGATTCATTCCCCATCACATCCATTCAAGAATAATTTTAATTAGATGATTATAAATAATTTTTTAATACTTAATATCATTCTGAATATGAATATGATACATCCTATACATAACAAACATTACTTACATAACAAATCATATAAAGGAAAACGAATCAGTAAACACCCGAAATGACAATAATACAAAGATATTATTAACAAATTAATATTAAAATATCAGATATCATATCATATTAATGTATATGATTATTTTATAATTTAATAACAATTATTTCACCATTATATAGTAGTTTAACCTACCCTCGACCAAAAAAATTACAATTTAAGGGTTAATTTCACAATCTCTTTATTATCTGAGGTTGTTTATACGTAATTAACTACTAGGACATCTTTATCATCCACATCCATGGTTCTTAAAAATTTATTTCAAAACATTCTTACTATTTTATTAACTATGGGTTAAAGTTATTTATACCCATTTTTGACTTTTATGTGATATTTATAAAGGAATCTTTTCGTTGTTTTCCAAACGAGGTACTTTATGACCTTTTCGACAAAATTAAGATAATAATTTTTTTTAACTTATACGGCGGGTGTGGCTATATTACATCATTATAACATTATCAAAGCTTCCTTTACAAGATTAAAATAATATTTTCAAAATAAATTATTTCTTTATAATTATGTGACTCTTAAATGATTTCAAAATAGAAAGAGATATTTCTCTAAAAAAGGTTTTAATTTCATCTATGTCTATATCTTTTGATGGATTTTATGTTTATTTAAAGTTGATTTATTATGATACAGAACTTCGATATTGTATTGAAGTTTTTGTGATATGTTTGACTATGGATGTTCTATTTTTATACCATTCATGGTTTATGGTTAAAGTATTGACATTTCGTATGCTAGTTTTAATACAAATGTTTTTGTTATATTTCAACCTTTTTATATGAGGAATGTATTGGACTTAGTAAGTGGCGGGTGGAGCCTGCTATAGCTCCTCGATGCATCGGTAGATCTCATGAGACAACTAAATGTGGAATTGGACGAGGCCTTTCCCAATTTGATATAGAGTTTTGGATGAGCCCTTAATCATTTTTAGATGTCTTTGCTGAGGCCTTTGCAAAATGTTTTAGAATGTTCGGCATTATATATTCCCTCATTATGAAAATAATATTGATGGTTCATGTGGTAATTCCACTAGTAGAATACCCATGATTATATTTTATTATGAAATTATTTACTCATCTCATATTCCTTCCATAAAATTATTTAGGTTTATTATTGGTAAAGGAATGTGGTTTCAATTATTCACCATGATTAATATTTATGTTATCTTCCACTGTATTGGTTACTCTTACTGAGCGGTCGATCTCACCCCTTTCTTATGTTTCATTTTCTAGGATATGAAGAAGTTAGTTATAAGTGACTTGCAGGCATAATCTAGGAGGCTTGGATGTTTTAATGTAATATATCCATGTTGTATTTATTTTCAAGCTGTAAAGTTGAACTTATGTATGAATCTTGTTTCCAATAATACTAAACTGATCGGTCTTTCAATACATGATTTCCTTGTCATAATGAAAATGTTATGTAATATTTCACCAACTCTGGGTAACTAGGGTCGGGGCGTTCCACTTACCATGCCACAAAATAGAATAAAATAATATTTTATTAAAAAAGTTAAATCAATATTTATTTCTCAAATAATATCAACCAATTTGATATAAAATCCCATTTTATTCAAAAAAATTCATTCACCATCATCCTATAATGTTCCCAAAAAATAAATTAAACTTATTCTAAAATAGTTTTAACTGCCTAATCTCTAAATCACTCTTTAATCCCATGGTTATCTATAAAAATATATAATTCCCCAACAAATATAATACCCATTTATCCAAATTAACCATAATTTCCTCAATAACAAGAATCATATTAAACCTAAAGGTTATATATACCTTACAGATTTTATCCCTAATATAATTACATTCTCTCTAAATAACCATCATAATAAATCACATGAGAAACATAAAGTTTTTATATACCATAATCATATATTCATCTTAAATACCAATAAAAATATCCCAAAACATCATTAATCACCTGAAAATATAATCCCATAATACTTCAATGTAACACACCATGATTTGGGTGAATTTTGTTTCAAGTAATTTAATCTTTTTTCATTTTTCACTTCACGCAACACTAAAAATAGCTTTTCACTAAGTCAAAAATTACTTGCAAGGCCCTAGACTTAAAATTTACATAATCTTGAGTTTTATTCTTGATTTCAATTTCTTTAACATTGATAATGTTTTTAGGTTTATATTTTTAGATAATTAGGACATAATTATTACATAACATATCAAATATTACAAAGTAGAAAAGGCTACACTCTATCCATTTTTTATCAGAATATACAACATTTTAAAATAAAATATGAATTCTTTTTCTTGATAAAAATCTTTATAACATTCATCTCCAGTTCATCCTTTATCTTAAACATCATTACAACCTTTGGAAAACATTTCAAAAAACATGGGATGAGCATAAAAATCTCAATAAGGGATATGAAATAAGGAATGAAACTATTAGTCCATGAATATTTTAAACTCTTCACACCATTTTCACTAAATCATAATTTTCAAACATAAAACATAAACTCTTTATCATACCTCATGGAATCATAATATTTCTAAAAAACTTATTAGTAATCATAAATCATAAAGGTAACTTGTGGCATCCATATCATACTTCCATTGTAGATTTCACGGATACATATGGAGTAACCTTCATGGTTACATTTGGATTACCCATCACAATATATTTCCTAAATCTCTTAAGAAAAACCAAATTGCTTAACTTTTTCTCATTATCCAATACATTGGAGAGATATTATAGGCTCACATGCCCTCAGTTTACCATAGAACAACCCATATAAATAAACAATTCCCATGAACCATAACATAATCCTAACACATAAAATAAGAAAAAAGTAAAAATAGTGTTTCCACATTGTAATCGAAAGAGATAATTTCATGATATTAAAAAAATTAGTCCTTTATCAAAAACATTTTAAATACCAAATACCTGAATATGGTATATGTAATTTATTTTTCTTGTAAAAAATTACATCTTATATTAGAATCCAAATATCAAATAATGGTTGCAGCGGTAGAAAAAGTTTTTGTCACCACATACGTTCAAAACAAATTCCTTTTATCATTTAGTAAAATTATTAGTTGGAAAATATTACTTTTTTAAACCATTTAATGAAGTTATAATTAAAATGGGTTTATTATACAGTATATAAAATAATGTGGTGTACAATATCAAATTATGCCTCAATGAAAGGATAATGAGATGAAGTCCCTTACCTTGAGTCTGACTTGTCTCGTTTATTATTTATCTTCTTTAATAATAAACATAGGTTAATTTCATATTGATTCAGAACCTTTTACAAGTTTATTATTCCCTTTATATAACTTATTACCATGTTATATCAATTATTTAATTATTTGAGTTCAAGTCAGATGCTTTTTCGATGTTCAGTACTTGAGTCGAAAATGAAAATTGTATGATGTCACTAGTCCATGTGGTCATAATTCCATAATATCCAAAATACTATAAATGAAATTATTTTCATATTTATACATAAATTATAAATTTAAATCAAACTATGAAGTGTGGTTATGAAAAATTAACAACATTATAATCATGGAGATGGTAATTCGTACGTATGCATGAGTAACATTTTCAATTTTTTATTGATCATTATTGAATGAATTAAAGTATTATTTTATATTTTTAGAATGATAATAACATAATGAAGATCATATTAATCATTTAAATATACTTATATATATCATACTAGTGATATAAATAATAAAAACAAATCGCATCGCTACATGGAGGTGATAGTTCACACGTATGCCCGAATGATGTTATCATTTTTACGCGCATGGAATGTAATAATGTCATTGATATATTATTACCATGGAATGATTAATAAGTTATTAATATAACATATGAACATTAATTCCATTATTATAACTATTCTTGACAGACGGTTATGAAAAATGATTTAGATCAGTTCGTCGATGTGATGGTTCACACGTACGAACGAACAGTTAATTCCTTTCCCATTTGATGGAATTGGAGAAGGATTTAGGTGATGATATTGTCACAATAATATATCAGTATATTGAAGATAATCAAGTAATTATCTCATCAAGGTTTTAAGAGAGTTTAAAAAAGTGGAAGAATAAATAAAATAGAAATACATAAAGAAAATGAAACCTCTTATTCGGTTGATCACCCTTGAAGAACACATTAAAACCGATAAGAAGGGTGTTGTACATAAAATAAGGCCTCAAAGAAATGGGTAGGGATTCAAGGAAGGGTTTTGGAACGTGATTTTTCAAACCAAAAGGCTTTGGAAGTGTGTGTTTTATAGAAGAGTCTATACCTTTTAATAGGAGAAGAGAGGGGCACCCACAGAAACTCTTAATATATAAAATTAATATAAATTATTTTTTGGTTCCAAATGGTCCAAAAACAATTTATTTTGAATATAGGGTGATTTTGGGTCGAATATCCAATATTCAATTAAAATTAGACAAGTTTTTAATATTTTTGGCTCTAGAAAACGCATCCATGTAATTCACAAAATGATTCTACACATGATCCGATAGCGTAGCTTCCTTTGAATGCTTCAATTTGAAAAGTTAATTTTCTTAAATGGAGTTATGGATTAGATGTTATAGCTGTTTGAAGTCAAGCTTCTGAATATGGATATTTGGGTTCATTTGGGGGAAAAGAATGGTTTTGCATACAAGAATTTGTGTTTTGCGGGCAATAATGGAATATTCAGTGAAACAATAAAATCTTGTGTGAAACCAATCACACAAACCATTTATCCACCCAATGCAAGGTCATATTCCTCCATGACCAACCAAAAAATGGCTATGTAAGGTGCGCGCAAGATTCAAGATGTGCGCCCATGATTGGGATCTGCATGCAAGAATCTTACGCGCCCAATGAGACATCAAATTCCCTTTCATGTGTGCACTCGCCTCTGGTCGCACATGAGATCTATTCTGCACCCGGAATCATACACATTGTCACCAAGTATGTCACCTATAAATACAAGTGAACCCACCTCTCCCTAGGGTATGTCTCCTAAGGTCATTTTCCTCTCTATTGTGTGTAAGACCGCCTCTTCTATGCCTATGTAGATAAATAAAACCCTCCATGTGATATATTTCATGACAGGTCCCATATGAGTCCGCCTTTGAGTTGTCCCACAGTGTTTTGACCCTCACACAACCTCTTTTCTACCTAAGTCATGTGCATGAATGATATCATTCTTGCAAAAAAATTCAAATCTTTCATGCAAGATTTCAATCTTGCACGTAATAGTTCCAATGTTCCCATATTTCATGGATCTATGTCACACAGCCCAATCTTGTGTGCATCGTATCTTGTTGGTAGCCCATATTACATGCAAATAGAGCTCAGGGCTATGTCCACTGGTCCATACCGCATAGGTTGTGCCCCTGCACCCCCTCTCAAGATGAGTGTCGAGCTATGGAGGCTGGTCCCTTCTCTACTGTCACTGACAACAATTAAAAATGGAGAGTCTCACCACAAACTTTTCAGGCTGGGGTGTAGATATTTTATATTGCGCCCTTATGTGGATCCACCTCCCACCTATAGAATACCATGATTTGAGATACTCCAATGCACTCCATGAATCAAATTTAGTTGACATATTTCTCATGGTCCATTTGTGATATCGTGAGTTGAGATTATCATCATCAATTCACTAGGTACCTTGGGCCAAACCATTCCTCAAGTAACTAATCCAAACCCCATCACCTGACTACTATGCCAGGATCAACCAGAAAGGGATGCTCTTGTGTAAGTCCCAACACCAGCCATTACTAGGTGCCTTATTCCTAATGGTCCTATCAATATGACTTTAAACTGTATTTCACCCAATATTTAAAACATATGATGCTTCTTCCTCCAAACAAGATATTCCTTATGTGCCAATCATAAGATGCCAATAGTTCTATCAATATTAATTTAAACTATAGTATACCCTATATGACAAAAAAAGGTTGTATCTTTCTCCAAATAAGAGATTCCTTGTGTAAAAATCATAATATGGAAATAGTCATATCTACATTATTATAAACTATAGTATACCCTATTTGAATTATATATTATCTATTTGTCTCCGAATAAGATATGTTTTATGCTCCAAGCATAAGATATCAACAGTCTTCCCTACATGACTTTAAACAATAGAATATAAAATCATAAAATAATATGATGACTCTTGTTCCAGATAAGAGATGGGTTATATGAAAAGCATAAGATACCTCATTTCATGATTACAGTGGACTAATTTCAAGAGTGTTGTAAATAGTTCAAGCATTCCATCACTTCACTTCATGATTCATGTGTCCTTCATTTGGATATTCATTCTATTTCATGTATGAAGGGACCCCCTAATGATCTAGTCCCATGATTCTTCGGCTCACCAACAATTCTTGGGAAACATTCTAGAAGAATGTGGACAACACTTAAAGTTTGGCCATGTGTTTTGAATAAGTTTAGCAGTTGGACCTCGTTTGTTTATTTCTATCTCAGGCTAATTCTATGTGGATGTGGTATTTCAAATATGGATAGTAGTTATCTCCCTTCTTCATGTCTCCCTCATTATGTTTCGAATGTTGGTAATATGATTCACACTTTTCATCTCCCTTTGCTCGGATTGATTCCAATGCCCCTGGATTTATCCCGCTTGTGCACTAGCACATAGGTGTTGGCCCCAACTATATACCTCAACCCACCATTATGTCGGGATATCCTCATGGCTAGACATGATGAGGAAATTAAGGGAATCTTCCATGAATAATCCGCCTTCACTATAGCCACTCCTTAGTGGCACCTAGTAAGCATCCATGTGTAAGCCCCATCAACCATTTCATCTCCTTAGCGGCACCCAGGAGGGTTCCATGTGTAATCCCCATACACCATTGTTGCTCCATAGTGTCACCTGAGAAGCTTCCATGAGTATGCCACATCCACCATTGATACTCTGTAGTGGCACCCGATCATCTTTCATGTGTATGCCCCATCCCTATTATTGCTCTTTAGTGGCACCCGGGCAGCTTCCATGAATTAAGCCCCTTTTATCATAGCTGACCCTTAGCGGCATTGTGGCACCCAGTGGGACCCATGGGACACCTGGCCCAGGAACCCCACCGATACGGCCCCACAACCCCGTTTTAGTGGCAATCCCTCATCCCCTCACCGCAACTGGGACCCACTGGGACACCTGGCCCACGAACCCCACATATACGATAGGTTGTTGTGAAAATCCGGTTTCGAACTCGGGTCACCTTTAACACCAAGCCCATGGAACTGGATTCCACCCACTAGTATCCATACATAATCCACATCCCCTATTTTTTTTCCTTAGTGGCACACAAGAAGCTTCAATGTGTAATCCCCATCTACCATTTCTTCTCTTTAGCAGCACCCAAGCATCTCCTATGCATAAGCCTCTTTCACTATTGTCGCTCCTTAGAGGCACCCAAAAAACTCCCATGTGTAATACCCATCTACCGTTTTCATTCCTTAGAGTCACATGGGAAGATACTATGTTTATGATCCATCCACCATTTCTGCTCCTTAGCAGCACTTGGTTAGCTTCCATGTCTAATACTCTTTCACCATTTCTGCTCCTTAGAGACACCTTGACTGCTACCTTGTGTAATCCCATTCACCACCCTTCATGGTCGCACCTTTGTGCCATGATCATCATGTTGATTATTGCCTCTTGTTTCTCACACCGAACATGAATCATGTGAGCATATATTCAATATTGATCATGAAATCCTCTTTGGGACTCCTTAATGTTTAAGCCCCATGCCCACTTTTTCTGAACTATGTGGACTTTGATCCTCACCCTTTCTAAGAAAGGTATGTTGGAAGCCTCTCAGAGGTTCAAGTCCATTACCCATCAGTCCCGACCACTTCATGTTGGTTTAAATTTTGTCCCATATGACATTAAATAATATTATTTCTAACAATGTGGGTTTTGATCCCTATCTCCTAGGTAGGGTACGTAGGAATCCTCCCAAAGGATCAACACCATGCACTGGTAAACTCCAGTGTCCCCACTGTTGGGACCCACATACTGGGTCAATCCCTTAGTGGTGTCAGACTACCACCCAGACACCTAGCCATGCATTATACCCCCACTCAGTTCACATTCCTCTAACTAAAAGTGTCCCTCTTTCGATGCGATTTTAACCATGCGTAAGCCCCATCATTTCTTTCGGTCATTTTCCTTTGTGTACACCCTGATTATATAACCCATTATAAATTATGTGGACTTTGATTCCCTACCACAGGAATACTTAAGAAGCCTCCCTGAGGTTCAAGCCTGTCATTCATGTACTATCCTGGTCTCTCCCTTGAACCTTTGTGTTTTGGGAAGGTCATGACCCAACCCGGGGGGTTATAATTCCTTTGGGTCCTATCCATGCATCCATTCCTTAGAGCCACCTCCTTAGGTCACTCATCACCCCACCAAACTATGTGGACTTTGATTCCTCGCCACTGGAATATGTAGAAGCCTCTATAAGGCTCAACCGCAACATCACCATCATCTTAATGCTAGATCCGTCCCATTCCTCCCATCCACATCATTCATCCATCCATCATTCATCCTAAATCCTACTCAAGCCATCACATCCTAGTGGAATCAAATCATTTCCTTGGGCGGTTATCCATGTGTAAGCCCCATCATGTCTTTAGGTCATTATTAAGTGTGTACACCCCGATTCCATGTCTCGTCCTTCAAACTACATGGGTTTTGATCCCTGTCATCTACACATGGTACATAGGAAACCTCCCAGAGGTTCAATCCCAACCAATGGTAAAACATGGTGTCAATATTTCTGGATTCACTTTCCCTGATCAACCCTCAGTGGTGTCCAGATCATCCTTCATGGTATGAAATATTCCATTTGTGGGACACACCACTATAGGTCTGCTCTCATTGGGAATTCTGATTCATCCTCCTGCAAAATCTCCAAGGTACCCCCTCATAGGGAAGTACCTTCCTGGTCCACCCTTAATGGTTTCTAGATAAATTATATTTTTATCCTCTAGACATTAAACTCACGACATGACCCTAGTTAAACATGGTATGTCTGAGGAAAACCTCGGAAACTAAGCCATTGGTGTAACTGTCTCCGCAAGATGTTTAAATCAAAACATACCCCGTATTAAACATGGGAAGCTAAGGAGAACCTTAGATACATGCCTCTAGAATTAGACACCTCATGATAAATATGGGATGTCTTAGGTTTTGAACCCTTGAGTTTCTATCTTATGAGGAAGAATACATGTCTTCCAATGTCCACACATCTAGAGATGCCCCGACATGCCTGATGTTTCCATCTACTCAAACCAAAGTATTATACCTTGTCAAGACCCCTTGGAATGTCCTGACATAAGCAACATAATAAAATGGTGTCCACAAAGATATATCATTAGTAATGAGATTAATTAACTATGAATAAAATCTATAAAGGAGACCCGTATTAGGTGATAAATATTGAGGAGTAATCCATAGAAGGAGAGACCGAAATCCCATCATCCTGTTTTGATCAAGGAGCAAACATCCCTAAATAAGTGACATATGTCACCTGCCTTTGGAAAGAAGGAATATGGGGAAACAACCAGTGTGTCCCCATGGACGATGCACGCCTTAGTGAAAGTGTCATAAAAAAATATTTTTTAATCCTTATTTGTTTGATTTAACCCTTATTTTACCCTTTTTAATCTTACTATGATATCATTTTATTTATACTTTCCATGTTAATTTAATTACCATAACATGTAATACGACCAAAAAACTATCATTTATGACATATTATGACTTATCCTAATAGTTTGGTAAAATCATAGATTTTTAGGAATTTTATAACATTTAATAAACTAATTTATATTTTCAGTTACGAATTATATCAATTTTTAAACTATTCATTTTATTGAATAAAAATAAAATCTAAACATAGAGATAACATTGAACCAAACCATTGAACAGTCTTATAACATATCATATTAACTAACAAAAAAATTCATGACATAAATTAAATCGAATAATATTTATTTTAATATTTATAATATCAATTTTGTGATTCCTTCATTAATAAAGCAATCACTACATCATCATCATGTCATAATTAAATTTAATTATTTAATGTTAAAATATTATAAATATAATACCATGATGTAGTAAATATTTTTATATTTCTAATTAATGCTTTTAGTTTAATATATCACTTATATGAACCCATATTAAAAAAATTTAAGTAAGAAGATATATGTTTATAATATATTTTCATTTACTTTAAATTAAAATTTATAAGTGTGATAATCACACCCAAGTGACTTTCAAAGGCTGTATTTTTAACCCAGGTGTTTTTTTTCATCATCCATATCTCATCCAATTGGATTACTACAAGTTTTAGGGTTGTTTTATATTATTATAATATTATTTTTACCCTTATTTTCCTGATTTACCCTTTAACCGTGGTAAATACAATACTAAATCTATTATTCACAAAAAAACATTGATCCTATTAAACCACATTTTATGTACTGATTATACCCATGTAATTTAGTTTTTTTTAAATTAATTTCATATAACTGTAATTATTAAATTTAAAATTAATCCTGTTGTCGGAATAAGAAAATGGGTTTTTTTAAAAAGTAAAAAACATCAAATGATTGACATGTGTTTATATCAAATTTCAATTTGAAATTACATATAATGACCAAAATTGGATTGAAGGTTAAAAAATTAATATTATTATACCAATAAAACAATTAAAATGAAAATCTAACTATATAAATAACTTAGACAAAAAAGAAATTTTGAATTAAAATCCAGTACTTTTCACTATTCATTAAAATATGAATTTTATCAAAAAAATACCAAAATTTCAACCAAAGTAAATTTTTAAGTCCATTTTCCAAATAAGAAGTTTATTTTTTCAAATATAACTTATAAAAGAATCAAAAAATATATTTAAAATAGGTTTTCCCTCAAATGGTTGTAAAATTGTATTTTTTTGATAAATACTTCTTTTATCTAAAAAATTGAATTTGTTCTTATATCATGTCTTGCAAAAAAAGATGAATTTTAAACATTAATTTGATTATTTTATATATAAATATATATCATTAATAAAAAACTATAAAGTGTTATTTTATTAATTTATAGACTCGCATATTTTTATTTTAATATTTTTTCAGAAAAACATTTCCTTTTAATTAAAAAGGTTTTATTTTCATTTATAAATAAATTTTCACAAAAGAATTAGTTAAATACATGTGTAAAAATGATTTTCAAAGATCAATTATTACTATTAATTCCATCTATTGTAACATCTATGTAATAAGGTAATGTAATAATATTTAGTTGTTTGCCTATGTTTGATGTGGCGTATTATGTATGCTATCGAACATAGTGTCTCTTTTAAAAAAATCATAATATTACATTCTCCCCATTCTGGAAGTTGTGTCCTCATAGTTTGAATTTGGGGTTGGTAACTATATTATGACTTTTTAAAATACATATATTTTAGTCCCATTTTAGAAAAAAGATATTAAGAAAACATCCTGTAACAGCCCGAGATTTTATAAAAAAATATTCTTTTTAATTTCATTAATGTCTTGTGTTGTACGCTACACTAAAAGGATCTTGCACAACACACAATCACGACCTTCCTCGATAGCGTGTGTAGTACGCAATAACGAGTTTCACTAAACAACAATATGATATTATAATATTATTAAAACTAGCCATGTGAATAGTAATAACCACTTTTTGAAATTTTGTAAATTTTATTTTTCAAAATGGTCTTCATTTTTGGATTCGGAGTATCAAATTTAGCCTAAGGTGAAATTTTGGTACTTTTCGGATAACTTTCATATTCTGATGAATAGTGAAAATTACTAAATTACAATTAAAAACAACTTTTTTAATCGAAATAATTAATAGTGATAAATTATTAATTTGAGTGGTTTTAAAGTATATTTAGAATATATTTTTACAATTTAATACAATGTTGTTCATTGGATGTAATTCTACATTTAAACCAGACATAAACAAGTGTAAATCTTTGGATAGTTATTATCTCTTAAAAACACGCTATTTGTTTTGACGACGGGAATTAATTTTTAATTAATTAATGCAACTAATATGTTTTGAAATTGGTAAAATGGACATAATTTTTGAGTTCATAATATCAAATATATCATAGGCCTAATTTTTGGTAATTTTCTGGAAACTTTCATTTTGTAATGAATAGTGAAACCACTAAGTGGTAGTTAAAAAAATGAATTTTTCATAAAACTTAATTTTACTGCTTCTGTGAGTGGAATTTCAAAAATCCGAGAGACACAGTTGATTTTAGTAAGTAAAACTTGGTTCAATGAGATGAAAATAATTTTTGGTGAATATTAACTTTTTACTTTTTTTTACCACGGTTAAAAGTAAATAGGGTAATTAGGGGTAAAAATGTTATTATTATTACCCTAACACATGTCCTAATTCTATTGGACAAGTTTAATTCGACCAAAAACTACCTTAGGAATAAAATATGACCATTTAGGCCCACTTGGATTAGATTAGGACATTTATTATTAATTTATTTAAATAAGGGTTAAAATAGTTAAAATCAAAGTTTAATAAGTAAATCATTTCTAATATGGGGTTATACATTAGATAAATTCTACAATAAATATTAATTAGAAAGATAAAAAGATTTCCTACATAAAGTTATTTTATTTGTAATTTTTAGACATTAAATAATTTAATTTATTTATGACACAACGATGATGCAGTAATTATCTTATTAATGAAATATTGACATAATTGATGTTATAAATACCCAAATAAATATAATTTGAGACTTTTTATGAATTCCACTAATTTTATAGGTTAATATAACATTTTATTATTGATTTAATAAACTTTTTTCGAACTTATAATTCTGTTATGATTTTCACAAAAATCAATTGCTAAATAGTGTCAAAATTGACATAAAATATTTTTTAAAACAAATATTATATTATTAATTGTTATTTTATTCCTAAAAATCTAACGTTGTGCCAAATGACTTAGATAAAGTTATATATATTAATAATAAACAACTTGGGGTTCTTTTGTCTTGATATAGTAAGTTTATTAACCTTATAGTATAATAACACAAGAAGACACGGTAAAAGTAAAATTATTTAACTTAATGTTAAATCTACATGATAAGGTTAAAATAGGAACCTAAACATGTCTAAATTCTATTGGATGAGAGGATTTAGACCCATCCCCACCTTAGCCTCTAAATAAATCAATTTGGAGCTATTTAAAACCTAACATGACTTTATAATAAAATAATATTTTTAGTTATTCCAAAGGTTCCCCTCTCCTCCCTTATAAAAGGGCACCTCCTCCCTCTCTTCCTCACACCACTTTGAGCCTTCAAGCTCGGCCAACCCCTGTCAAATTCTCTTATCCACTTCTCTAGAAACATCCTAGAGGTTCTGGTCTTCCTCAAAGACCAATTTTAGTTCCCTAAAAGGAGGTCTCAAAGAGGCGCTTCAAAGAAGAGGAGGTTCGGACACATACAAAGCAAATCGGACCTAACGTAAGGGAAATATCACAATCTCATTTTTATCCGAGATTGTTTATACTTTATTATTTTATGGGGTTGTATTTTATCATCCACATACATGTTTCCTCAATATGTAATATTATTTCCATCCACCTACAATTTTTTAAATCCAATTTTACCTTAGGTGAGTTTTTAGTAAAGGATATGAATGGAATCTTTTGTCATTTTTCGTATGAGGTACTTCTTGGATTTTCTGAAAAAAGTACGAAGAATTTTTTTTAACTTATACAGAATGAATGGATTTTTAAAACATTATTTCCAAGAATATTCCTTTACAAGTTTTCCAGTTTATTTTTAATCAACTTATTTTAGTTTAAAATTTTATGACATGTTAAGAAAGGAAAATGTTTTTGAAGTAGAAAGGATATTTTCCTCAAGAATGGAGTTCAAGTGTTTTATCAAAATTATTTTCCATCTATGATAATATAGGGTTCTGATTATATCCCTGTCATTACATTGATTTGATTATGTTGTGATGGAATTATTTTTATGAATTCATTTATCTTATATGAATTGTTTTATGATGTCACGATGTTTAAGAATTTCATTTTTATTACATGGGTTATGCAATGATGTATGATTTATGATTTTTGTGGAACACATAAGAATTGTTTCATTATGAGATGGGTGGGACCTATATCCCCCTCCAATGCATTGGGTAAATATTTTATATCTCATGAGATAGACATGGCTGGAACGGTAGGTTATACCGGTTCAGTGAAACAGGACTGAAACGAGGGTGACTCGGTTCAGAAATGGACTTTGTCCACTAAGATAGTCTTGGAAATGAGTCTTGACTAATAAAAAATGATTCTCTATGATTATGTGTGTATGCCAAAAAGTTTCATGTTTTAAGTTATGATTTTTGGGATTACATTTCACTCCAATGATTTATCCCATGTTATGATATTATGATATCTTTTGCAGGTTAAGATTTCAAAAAGTTATGTTCTTATGTATATGTTGTGATTGATATTTCTTTTGTTTACCCTTACTGAGAATTTGAGCTCACCCTTTTGTATGTTTTATTTCCCCAGGATATAAAGAAAGGTTTTCGGTAAAAAAAATAAGATCATTATGGGAGATGTTGAAGATCTTTCACCACGATTAGAAGATTATATTCCGAGTTTCCAAAGACACTAAACTATTACGATCCTTGTGTGTGTGTTTTTTTTATGTACTAAGTATTCCACAAAATTAATGTAATGTCTATGTACGTTAAGCTTCGGGTCTCTACAGTTGGTATCATACGAAAGGTTTAGTCAACCTTTGGAAACTAGGATGTGAAAACGTTAGTGAGATCCCTTGAGATATTTCTATGGTATGTCTAGGGATGTCCCTAAGGATAAGTATACATATAGGATACAGTCCTAGAACTACGGTAACGATCATAGAATTTAACCTAAGAGGTTAGATATTGAGGATACTCCCCCTTTATTATGTTGTTTTCCCTAGCATGATTTTTTCCTCTCACACTATTCTTTTTGGGTTTTAGACGATGGCCGGAACCCGAAGGAACCGTGTTGATCAATGCAATGGACAATGCGATGATTGTCCTCCTGAACAAACAAATGTTATGGTAGATGGAGTGAAAAATCTTATTGCTATACTTACACAAGCTATGAATCATTCTGGACTTCCAAATGAGCAGAGAAGGGAACAATATTCTATGGAGTCCTTCATGAGGCAACGCCCACCTTCTTTTAGTGGGTCTTCTGATCCACTTGTTGCTGAACAATAGATCAGTACTACTAAAAAGATATTTTCAGTTCTTCAATGTTCTGAACATGATAAAGTCATCTTAGCAGTGTATCATTTGGAAGGTGATGCTGATCAATGGTGGAATCTTATCAAGAATACAAGGCCAAGAGATGAAATTGAGTCCATGGAATGGGACGAGTTCAAGAACTTATTTTTCAATAAGTACTTCCCTCGTATTCTTCGAACAAAGATGGAGAAGGAGTTTCTTGAACTAAAGCAAAAGGATGATGAATATGTTGGTATATACGAAGCGAATTTTACAAGGCTTGCAAGGTATGCATCTGGATTTATCATCCAACCTGAAAGTAAAGTTGATCGATTCTTCAGTGGCTTAAAACCAAATCTTCGAAGGGCATTAGCTATAAGAGACTTCAGTAGCTATGAAGAAACTGTGCGTTGTGCTATCAAGGTAGAAATAGAAGTTGGTGTTACTTATCCATCTCATAGATTTGTAAAGAAACGAAATATGGAGTTCAAGGAGAAATCTCAGAATAATGGTGAAAAGAAGATAAATGTTTCCTTATGCTCAAAGTGTGGAAAGAAGCATGGTGTAGATTGTCTTAAAGGGACTAGAAAATGTTTTAAGTGTGGAAAAGAAGGTCATAGAGCAGCTGAGTGTCGAAGTAATGGAAAAAGGGTTTATAATGATGTGAATAAAGAAAAGACTGCAGAGAACGCACCAACAACACTTCAATTCTTCAAGTTCAAGGAAATGGGGCATTATGCTAACAAATGCCCTAATCCAAGGGTTAGTGATGATCGACATGAGCAAGCACTTAAGGAAACGGACAAAGGGAAGTCACATGCGATCACCATTGGAGATGTTGAATATGAAAACAATGTGGTGGAATGATTAATTAATGTTGTATATAGTATCGTGGAATATTGGAATATTTATGTTTTGGTCTATTGTGGTTTTCAATAATTTTATGGCATCGGAAAAGTGATTGAAATATTTTTGGAAAACAGATGACATGCACATAATGAAGGGATAAATAAAATCTAATGTGTTTGATAGTATTCATGAGCTCATGATTTATATAAGGACTAAGTGATATCATGGTTTGAGGATATAGAATTCTGAGGATTTTGGTATGTGGAAAGTGTTAACTTTTAACTGCATTCATGTTTTTACTAAGGTTCAATAGATATTCATTATTCAAGAGAATACATGATTAAGGTATTCACATATTTTTAATTTGACCAACATGATATATCTTATGATATATGGGGGATAAATAATGCCATTCACGTGATCATTTTCTTTATACTATGAGCTTGGACCGAAGTATTTTAGATAAGCCTAAAGATTGGAATGGATTATGTTGGACATAAGTTAGTATTGTTTAAGGATAAAACTTTTTTGATATTGTTGATGGGATGTTATATTAATGTAGTTTTAGAAAAAGGACAACCTGCAGGACGGGCGAAAGCCTATCGCGTCGGACAAGGCTGTGAGAATCGAACCCACAACCGAAGTGCGACTGGCCTTTATCGCCTACCATTGGCCTACAGGAAGTCCCAGTTTAGTAGAAACTACTTTTATTATATTTAGAAGTATGATATATGAAGTATAAGTCCATTTTAGGAACCATATATCATTAATCTCACTATAGATGGACTTATGTATTTTTTTTCTAACCTTTTGTTTGAGACAGATGGAATGACCCATCATTCTATCACATGATATGCTAACACATCACGAATGACAAATTCAACTTCATTTCTTTAAGAGAGGATGTGGAAATTTTCCCAAGAACGACAAACGATGAGACTATACCAAAATCACGAACTTTTTTCTTCTAATTCCAATTTCATAAACTTTAGGGAAATGATCTTGAAAACCAAAATGTTGTCCTAGTGCTCTTATATCTGATGAATCAGATGGTACCTTAGATCGTCACAAATTTATGGCTTTGTGATTGCAGGCTTTTCCATAGCCATGTTCTCTACCACTCTCCATCAGAACATAATGGTTAGATTTCTCTTCCATATCCATATTTTCACCTTTGTGGAAACCCAGTAATTAGTTTATTTGGGTAACCATTACGTTTCATACTTTTGTTTTTTAAATATTGTTTTTGGTATTCCTTTTTACGATGTGGGTTTCTATTAATGAAACTTTCGAATAGTAAACCATTTATAACCCCAACGAATTTCGAGGGCGAAATTCATTTTAAGGGGGGTAGAATGTAACAGCCTGAGATTTTATAAACAAATATTCTTTTTAATTTAATTAATGTCTTGTGTTGTACGCTACACCAAAAGGATCTTGCACAACATGCAATCACGACCTTCCTCGATAGCGTGTGTAGTACGCAATAACGAGTTTCACTAAACAACAATATGATATTAAAATATTATTAAAACAAGCCGTTATGAATAGTAATAACGACTTTTTGAAATTTTTTAAATTTTATTTTTCAAAATGGTCTTCATTTTTGGATTCGTAGTATCAAATTTAGCCTAAGGTGAAATTTTGGTACTTTTTGGATAACTTTCATATTCTGATGAATAGTGAAAATTACTAAATTATAAATAAAAACAACTTTGTTAATCGAAAAAATTAACAGTGATAAATTTTTAATTTGAGTGGTTTTAAAGTATATTTAGAATATATTTTTACAATTTAATACAATTTTGTTCATTGGATGTAATTCTACATTTAAACCAGACATAAACAAGTGTCAATCTTTTGATAGTTATTATCTCTTAAAAACACGCTATTTGTTTTGATGACGGGAATTAATTTTTAATTAATTAATACAACTAATATGTTTTGAATTTGGTAAAATAGACATAATTTTTGTGTTCATAATATCAAATATAGCTTAGGCCTAATTTTTGTTATTTTTCTATAAACTTTCATTTTTTGATGAATAGTGAAACCACTAAGTGGTAGTTAAAAAAATGAATTTTTCATAAAACATAATTTTACCGCTTCTGTGAGTGGGATTTCAAAAATCCTAGAGACACGGTTGATGTTAGTAAGTAAAATGTGTTTCAATGAGATGAAAATAATTTTTGGCGAATAGTAACTTTTTACTTTTTTTACCACGGTTAAAAGTAAATAGGGTAATTAAGGGTAAAAATGTTATTATTATTACCCTAACACATGTCCTAATTCTATTGTACAAGTGTAATTCGACCAAAAACAGCCTTAGGAATAAAATATGACCATTTAGGCCCACTTGGATCAGATTAGGACATTTATTATTAATTTATTTAAAGAAGGGTTAAAATAGTTAAAATCAAAGTTTAATAAGTAAATCATTTTTAATATGGTGTTATACATTAGATAAATTCGACTATAAATATTCATTAGAAATATAAAAAGATTTCCTAGATAATGGTATTTTATTTGTAATTTTTAGACATTAAATAATTTAATTTATTTATGACACAACGATGATGCAGTAATTATCTTATTAATGAAATATTGACATAATTGATGTTATAAATACCCAAATAAATTTAATTTGAGACTTTTTATGAATTACACTACTTTTCTAGGTTAATATGACATGTTATTATTGATTTAATAAACATTTTTAGAACTTATCATTCTATTATGTTTTTCACAAAAATCAATTACTAAATAGTGTCAAAATTGACATAAAATAGTTTTTAAAACAGATATTATATTATTAATTGTTATTTTATTCCTAAAAATCTAAGGTTCGGCCAAATGACTTACATGAGGTTATATATATTAATAATAAACAACTTGGGGTTCGTTTGGCTTGATATAGTAAGTTTATTAAACTTATAGTATAAGAACACAAGAAGACACGATAAAAGTAAAATTGTTTAACTTAATGTTAAATCTACATGATATGGTTAAAATAGGAACCTAAACTTGTCTAAATTCTATTGGATGAGAGGATTTCGACCCATCCCCACCTTAGCCTCGAAATAAATCAATTTGGATCTATTTAAAACCTAACTTGAGTTTATAATAAAATAATATTTTTCATTATTCCAAAGGTGCCCCTCTCCTCCCTTATAAAAGGGCACCTCCTCCCTCTCTTCCTCACACCACTTTGAGCCTTCAAACTCAGCCAGCCCCTACCAAATTCTATTCTACACTTCCCTAGAAACATCCTATAGGTTCTGGTCTTCCTCAAAGACCAATTTTAGTTCCCTAAAAGGAGGTCTCAAAGAGGCGCTTCAAAGAAGAGGAGGTTCGGACACATACGAAGCAAATCAGACCTAAGGTAAGGGAAATATCACAATCTAATTTTTATCCGAGATTGTTTATACATTAGTATTTATTGGGGTGTATTTTATCATCCACATCCATGTTTCCTCATTATGTAATATTATTTACATCCACCTACAATTTTTTAAATCCAATTTTACCCTTAGGTGAGTTTTTAGTAAAGGATATGAATGGAATCTTTTGTTGTTTTTCGTACGAGGTACTTCTTGACTTTTCCGACAAAAGTACGAAGAATTTTTTTTTAACTTATACGGCATGAATGGATTTTTAAAACATTATTTCCAAGAAGCTTCCTTTACAAGTTTTCATGTTTATTTTTAATCAACTTCTTTTAGTTTAAAATTGTATGACATGTTAAGAAAGGAAAATGTTTTTGAAGTAGAAAGGATATTTTTGCTCAAGAATGGAGTTCAAGTGTTTTATCAAAATTATTTTCCATCTAAGATAATATAGGATTATGATTATATCCCTATCATTACATTTATTTGAATATTTTGTGATGGAATTATTTTTATGAACTCATTTATCTTATATGAATTATTTTATGATGTCACGATGTTTAGGAATTCCATTTTTATTACATGGGTTATGCAATGATGTATGATTTATGATTTTTGTGGCACACATAATAATGGTTTAATTATGAGATGGGTGGGACCTATATCTCCCTCCAATGCATTGGGTAAAGATTTTATATCTCATGATATAGACATGGCTGGAACGGTAGGTTATACCGGTTCAGTGAAACAGGACTGAAACGAGGGTGAATCGGTTCAGAAATGGACTTTTTCCACTAAGATAGTCTTGGAAATGAATCTTGACTAATAAGAAATGATTCTATATGATTATGTGTGTATGCCACAAAGTTTCAGGATTTAAGTTATGATTATTGGGATTACATTTCACTCCTATGATTTATCCCATGTTATGATATTATGATCTTTTTTGCAGGTTAAGATTTCCAAAAGTTATGTTCTTATGTATATGATGTGATTGATATTTCATTTGTTTACCCTTACTGAGCATTTGAGCTCACCCTTTTGTATGTTTTATTTCCCCAGGATATAAAGAAAGGTTTTAGGTAAAATAAGAAGATCTTTATGGGAGATTTTGAAGATCTTTCACCATGATTAGAAGATTATATTCCGAGATTCCAAAGACACTAAATTATTACGATCCTTGTGTGTGTGTTTTTGTTATGTACTAAGTATTATGTAAAAGTAATGTAATTTCTATGTAGGTTATGCTTTGGGTTTCTACACTTCCACATTAAAATAAAGAAAGGACCATGTGAAGGTCACCAAATATAACACATACTAGGTTACCATGTTGGAAAACATGGATATGGAGGCAAAAATAATTGTCATGTTTCGATAGAGATTGATATAAAACATAATCAGGATAAAGTTAACAATCAAAAAACTAAAAACATTATATGGGTTTAACAACCATTGATTTGATAGTAGGAAAATTAAACAGAAAACATTTTGGTTTTAGGATCCTTTCCATAATGTTCTGGAATTCATTTACTACCTTTACTATGATCATAATAAAATACACTTAATTGGAAAGTATAGTTTCATCCATTAATAAAATTCCACCAAAAAATCATTTGTTTCCCAAATGAGGAGTATTTAATAGGATTTTTTTCATCCCTGAAACACTAGAATCAACTTTTATAGAATCACATAATCCAAAAGAGATTAACTATCTATTCGTCATGTCTGGAAACATTAACCGAAACCAATATTGTTACGATAAGATAGAAAAATTCATGAAAAATAATAAACTTTAAAATAATAATGATTATTTTTAATCTCCAAAATTAAAAAGTAATACCCAAAGTACAATATAGACCATTAAATATATAACATTCCTTAAAATTCATTAAATAATATAAACAAAGATTGAACCAAGAAATTCAAAGGCATTTTATTACATAATATCCCAAGATAAGTTTTAACATTTATCTCTAAACAACATAATTCACTCTTAATGTCTCATACCAAAAATAAATTTCAAAAAATTATAGATTCTCTAATATAGGATAATCATTTACATAAATAACCCAAATCTCCATAAGTCCACAATTAAAATAATAGTTTCTTCCTAAATAAAATTCAACCACTAATCCTAAAATAAAATCACATAGTATTATATTTACTTTAATGATATAAGGTTCCCAAAATATTGAACTTCTTCCAAAATAACATTTGTCTCTTAATCCCCAAATCATTTTCCAATACCAAGTATATCCATTTATGAAAAGAGAAGTTTCCAAAATCAACTTATTCTTATTACATCATCACGTTTAACGAAAAAATAAAGTCATAATTACTAGGGAGTTCACATAGTTTAGTGGTAGGTGATGCGCCCCTATTGCACTTCGGTTATGGGTTTGATTCCCACGGCCCTGCCAAACGAGACGGGTTATCGCCCATCCTATGGGTTGTCCTTTTTCTAAAACTATATCATTCTTAAAAAATACTCCAAATATGTGATAAAATCCAAAAAAGTAACCATAACATGTATTAACCCTAAAGGTCTTATTATACCTCTCATTTTCATCTCAACTCATAATGTCTTCAACATCTCAATTAATGAAGTCTTATATATATTGACCGTTTCTTCTATAAATGATTTAATAAAAATATTCCCAAAAGAAAGACCGTCATACCTCGATCATGGTGTCCAGGTGGTTTCATTTTCTTTTTGTTCATGTAGATAAAAGATCCATGCATTACAACAATGATTTAGATATTCTTAAAAATAAATTTCTTCCTTTTTCTAAATACACCATGTACAACTCAGATCGTATGGGTGTTCACATAAAAATAGTTTTGGGAAATAATCATGTATGGCATGTAATTTCAAAACATATGATAAATCATTTTTCTTTATAAACAATTTAGACCATGTTTTAGTTGAAACATTCAATCAAGGATTCTTTTAATAGACTATAAGAATGTTTTAAAAAACTATATTTTAAAATAAAATATAAATAGGATGTGCTAGTGTACCCTTCTTTAGTAGCTTTTTCGAAATCATAATTTTCTTCATAATCTTATGATAAGGTAATATATTTAAAAATTCCAGGATAATATTTATATTTTTTGAAAATATGAGAATATTGGAAAAATAAGATTTGATTAAAAATGGCCCATGATCTATGACGGTATTGAGGTATAATGGAGGTTCTTGATATCTCAAAAAACTGCTTTCAAAGGGATCTGTTTGTTAGAAAATCTTTTAGAATCATCGGGACATGACTTTGCAATAATTATTGCAAGAAAGTCATGATGAAGTGATAAGTATATTGTTTGATATCCTCCTCCTTCCAATTCTAACTGAATTTCCTTGATCTGAAAAAGTTATAGAATAATAATTTAACCAAAATAATAGACATATAATGTTACCATATGTTTATCCAAAACTCCAAATCCCTAAATTTGTCTAAACTGACATTTGATACCAACTATAAGGCCTCGTACTTAAACATTACATAATATTGTGTTTTAGTCATGATTTTACTTAATTTCACAGTGAGGATATTTTCATGTTTAGAGTTTTAGAGAATTAGGCCATAAATATTACATAACATCTCAAATATTACAAATTAGACAAGTCTACATGGTATCTATTTTTTTAGAATATAAAAAAAATTTAAATAAAACTTGAGTTTTTTTTCTTGATAAAAATATTTATAAAATTCATCTTTACTTCTTCCTTTATCTCACCCATCCTCATTCCATGTTGAAACCATTTCACAAAACTTGGGATCAGCATAAAAAATCTTAGTTAGGGATATAAAATAATGAATGAAACTATTATTCAATGAATATTTTAAACCCATGAATTTCTTTTCACAAAATAATATTTTTGACCCATAAAACAAAAAATCATTAGAATACTTCATGAAATCATAAGATCCCTAAAAAATTGCTTATAAATCATAAATCATAAAGTTAGCTTGTGGCATCCATATCATAATTCCCTTGTAGCTTTCATGGCTACAAATGGAGTAACCTTCATGGTTACATTTGGAATACCCATCACAGTATATTCCCTAAATATCTTAATAGAAAACATACTGTTTAACTATTTCTTATTACCCAATTCATTGGATATCTATCACGAGATCACCTACCCTCAATTTATCATGGAATCCCGTGTATACATAAACAATTCCCAATAACCATAACATAATCATAACACATAAAAGAAGCATAAAGGAAAAATAACATTTCCACATTGCAATAACAAAAGATAGTTTCAAGATATTTACATAATCAATCCTTTATCAAAACCATTTTAAATACCAAAATATATGAAATGGTTTTATGGTATTTCTTTTTATTTTAAAAACATTACAGCTTATAGAGTAAGTCAAATATCAAATAATGGTTATGGCGGTGTAAAAAGTCATTATCACCGTGTATGTTAAAAAACATTATTTATTTATTTTGGTAAAATTATTCATAAAGTAAGATTACTTTTTTAAATGTTTGAATTAAATTAAAATTAAACATGGTTTATTATATACCCTATAAAATAAATTGGTGTATCATATCAAATTATGCCTCAATAAAAGGAAATTGAGACGAAGTCCCTTACCTTGATTCCAACTTGTCTCATTCATTGTTTATCTTTCTGAATAATAAAATTATGTTAATTTATACTTGATTAAGAACCCTTTTCAAGCTTATTATTCCCTTTATATAACTTATTACCTTGTTATATCAATTAGTTAATTATTTGAGTTCTTCTCGGATGTTTTTTCAATATTCAATACTTGAGCTGAAATTGAACATTGTATGATGTCACTGGTCCATGTGGTCATAACTCCATCATCCCAATAATAATATACATAAAATTATTAACATATTTATACCTAAATTATACATTTAAATCAAACCAAGAAGTGTGGTTATGAAAAATGAACAATGTTATAATCATGGAGATGGTAAGCCATACATACACATGAGTAATGTTTCCCATTTTTCATTGATCATTATGGAATGAATTTAAGAATTATTTTATATTTATATAGTGATATAAATATATTTATTATCATATTAATCATTTACATATTCTTATATATATATATCATAAAAGTTATATAACGAATACAAACGAATCACATCGCTTCATGTAGGTGATAGTTTGCACGTATGCAAGAACTATGTTATCATTATTATGTGCATGGAAAATAAGAATGTAATTGATATATTATAATAGATAATGATTAATATGTCATTAATATCACATATGAACATTAATTCTATTATTATAACCACTCTTGATAGATGGTTATGAAAAAATAATTAGATAGTTTGTCGAGGTGATGGTTCACACGTATGCATGAACGATTAATTCTTTTCCCATTTGAAGTAATTGTAGAAGTATTTAGATTATTATAATATCATAATAACATCTTAGTATATTTGATATATTGTATTTATTATCTCATCATTTCTAGGAGAGTTTAAGGAAGTGTATGAATAAATAAATTAGAAATACTGAAAGAAAACGAAACCACTTCTTCGGTTGATCGCCCGTGAAGAACACCATAAAACCTATAAGAATGATGTTTTACATAAAATAAGGCCTAAAGAATGTGCATAGGTATTATATGAAGGTTTTTGGACATTTATTGGCCAAAAAAAGGCTTTTGGAGTGTGATTATTAGATAATAGTCGGTACATTATATTGGAGAGGGGAGGGGCACCCTTGGAAACTCTTAATATATCAAATTAATAAAAATTAATTTTTGGTTACAAATGGTCCCAAAATCATTTATTTATAAGATAATGTTATTTTAGGTTTAATATATATCATAAAATTTAAATTATATAAGTTCTGAAGGTTTTTAATCCTTATCTTTTTGGTTTAACCCTTATTTTACCCTTTTTAATCTAACCGTGATATCTTGTTATTTATATTTTGTGTGTAAATTTAATTACCATAACATGTAAAAAAGAGAAAAAAGTGTCATTTACAAAATATTATGACTTATACTAACCATTCCGTTGAATTTTGTATTTTTAGTTATTTTGTAACATTTAATAAACTAATTTATTTTTTAAGTTATGAATTATGTCAATTTTTACACTATTCATTCTGTGGAATTTAAATAAAATATGAAGAGAGAAATAACATATGAAAAACCATTTAATAGTATTATAACATGTCGTATTAACCTATATTTTTATTCCCTGCTTAAATTATGTCAAATAATATTTATTTTAAAATTTATTTTAATATTTATAATATCATTTATTTGATTCCTTCATTAATAAATCAATCTCTACATCATCATTGTGCCATAATTAAATTTTATTATTTAATATATAAAAAATATAAATAAAATACCATAATATAGGAAATATTTTTATACTTATAATTAATATATATAGATTAAGATATCACATATATAAATTTATATTAAAAATGTTTTTCTAAGAAGATATATGTTCATAAAATATTTTCATTTACTTTAAATTAAAAATGATAAGTGACGTAATCAAAACTAAGTGGATTACGAAGACCAAATTTTTATCCCAAGGGTTTTTTGGGTTTTTAATATCTCTTATAATATTATTATTACTAGTGTTAGGGTAGTTTCATATTATTTTAATATTATTTTTACCATTATTTTACTGATTTATCCTTTAACCGTGGTAAATAAAATACTAAAGTTAATGTTCCACAAAAATTATTTCAATCCTCTTAAACCACATTTTTCATACTCATTACACACATTTATTTTATATTTTTTAAAGTTCAATTCAAAGAATTGAAAAAATTAAATTTAAATTCAATCATGTTGACGGAATGAGAAAATAAGTTTTTTAAAAAGTAAAAACCATCAAATGATTGACATGTGTTTATATCAAATTTAAATGTTAAATTACTTAAAATGAAAAATATTGGATTAAATTATAGAAATTTAATATAATTTTACTTTTAAACCAATTAAAATATAAACATCACTATATAAATAACTTAGACGAAAAGGAAATTTTGAATTAAAATGCAGTATTTTTTACTATTCATTAAAATATGAATTTTATCATAAAAATTCCAAAATTTCAACAAAAGTAAATTTAAATGTCCCCCTTCCAAAAAAGATGTTTATTTTTTCAAAAATACTTTTTAAAAGTGTCAAAAAAATACTTAAAATGGGTTCACCATTAAAAGGTGGTATAACTGTATTTTTTTGAAAAACACTTATTTTATCCAAAAATAATAAATTGTTCTTATTTTATGTCTATAAAACAAATAAGATGAATTTTAAAAATTAAATTAAATATATTAAATATATAATTAATTAATATAAATACATAAAGAGTGATTTTATTATTTTATAAAATCGCTTATTTTCATTTAAATTGTTTTTCAGAAAGACATTTCCTTTTAATTAAAAAGGGTTTTATTTTCATTTAAAAATAATTATTCAAAATATAATTAATTAAATCCATGTGTAAAAAATATTTTCACAAATCAATTAACACAGTTAATTCCCTCCATTTTAACATCTATGTTATAAGGTAACATAATAATATGTAGTTGATTGCTTAAGTTCGATGTGGTATATTATGTACGTTATCGAACATAGTTTCTCCTAAAAAACATAGGATGTTATATTCCTTTCAGATAAAATAGACTTAGTGTATGTTACATGAAATCCCAACTGGGAATACATTATACAGAACCACAAGGCTAGCATATATTACACGCAATATTGACCTTCCTCGATGGCTTGCATCACACGCAAGACTGAGTGTTACCTAACTATACAATATTATTAAAAATATTATTATAATGTAATATAACATAGTGAATTATTTTATGGATATGAATTATATTAAATAAATTATTAAAATACATGGTTTATACAAATATAATGTGAATTCATAGATTACTAATAAATAGGAAAACTAATTGAATATAAAAAAAATATTATTACAATCCAAAAGATATTTTAACCTATTTAATTTAATTAATTATAATTGGTAAGTTATATTAATCTAGTAAATATGTTACATATTCAATAAAATATTTTTTATATTTATCCCATAGATTCTATAGATATAAGATAAGAAAAAACACAATTTTATGCTTAAAACATATATTTTTATAAATGTGGTTTTACCGCCTTTTAATAGAAAACCCATTTTAAATCCAATTTTTTGAAATTTTATAGATTTAATATGTCAAGATAAACTATATAGTTGTAGGCGAAACATAAAAAAATATTAGAATAAGTTTTTAGTATTTTTATGTAAGGTTTCATTTTTAATGGATAGTTAAAAATATTGGAATTTAATTAAAAACAACTTTTAAATTTAGTTTATTTATAAGGTTAAAATATATTTTAATTTTATTTTAATGTTTAATTAGATAATATGTTTATAATTTAATCCACTTTTGGTCCTTGTATCCATTTCCACATTTAAATTGGACATAAAAACTTAGAAAACTTTTGATTTTTTTACTATAAAAACCCACAGTGTCATCCCTACAGTGGGATTAATTTTAGATTAATTTATAAAACTTATATTATTAGAATTTTGAAAAAAGGATTCCATATTTTGAATAATAATAATTTCTAATAAGTTCAAATTTTTTCTGACAAAAAATATGAGAAAATGTGAGTAAAAGTAATTACATAAGTTAAGAGAAAAATTAAGTTAATAAAGTACTAAACCTCAAATTTAAAACCAAAAATGACCTAGAAACATTTATAAAACCCATTGGATGTCCATATTTCTATCCAATAATAATTTTTATAGACCTTGTTTCATTATATGATCTACTTACAACATGGAAAATGTGGTTGAAAGTTTCTCTTCAAATATTTACAAGAGTCTCGCTCATCCTTCATTATAAAAGGCCACCACCTCTACCCATTCCTCTCACCTCCAAAAACATTTAATTTAGGTAAATATATGCCCAATTAGACTCCCAAAAATCCCCCCTTAATCCTTGAATAATAACTTTGGGCATAAATATTCTCAAGTAATCTTTTAGCATAATTTAAAAGGAGTTACCTGATTAAGTGGTAGTGTCTTCTCTCAAGTTACTTTCCATTGTTTTATTTATCCACCCCATCCACTATATTTATTACATTATTGTGTGAAAAAACCATTATCATACAAATACAAGTATTTTATTATTAAATTGGTTAAAAATATACTACCACACACCTCCATCTAATGGATATCAAACATATTGGTTATGTGTACGGTGAACTACTGCCTCACAAAAAGGCGATTGTTCATTTTTTATTTACCACCAATCATGGTGGACATTATTATGAGAAATATATTTATATATGTTATATATAATACATATTATGTATTTATGATTTTTATTCCTTTTTACTAAAAATAAATTTTTATTTCCATTTTGTGGTAATATGATAATCTCGTTTGAGGAGGTGTGGATTACCGCCCCCTCAAAGCGATATGATTATTTCACAGACCACATGGATTTTATTAAGGATGGTCTTAATTAAATTATTTGATATATATTAAATGTTAATGAAACTGGAATAATGATATATATATATATATATACAAATTTCTTTTACATGCATTCTTTCAATATGAAAATAAAAATAGAAACAGTGTTCATGCGTACGTATGGCTTACCGTCTCACTAGATGGTGTATTAAAATTATTTATTCTTTATGATATAAGTAATTATAATATAAATATATTATATACCTGATATTTATATAATTTTATACAATCTATAATCATGATATAAGTATAAGTACAAATGATATAACAATTCAACATAGGCGAAAAACAAACCTGATATTACCCGAATTGAAACCTTAACATAAGATAATTAAAAAGTGGGTCATATAAGGTCATAATAATCCCTTATATGGTAATAGATATAATAATATTATTCCCTTAAATATGTATAATAACTTATATGTGTTATACAGTAATCTTGTATAATTACTTAGAGATGCAAGGAACAAGGTAAGGGGATTTCATTTTACTTTTAATTTTTGTGATATAAATGTTATGTTCGCCACTCATTCCTTTTGTGTGGTGTATGTACTAACCATGATTTTATTTAATTTATATTATAATTAAATTTATAGGTACCCACATTTCTATTTTATGATCCTTATTTCATGGGATTTAAGTTCCAATAGTTACCCAATCGGTATAAATGTTTTTTCTCAATTTACCTTCTTTGAGACTAATGTTTAGTTTTGCACATAAACCCTTTTTAAAAGTTTATATACTTAAATTTTACATGTTACATCATGAATCTACTTATTTTCATGATATATTATTAATCATGAAATTTCATTTCCTTACATGGAGAGTATAATCCCAATTTACCGAGTTATAAGAGTCTATTGACACAATCTCATCACTTTTTGAGATTGTTTATATTTATGCTTCCTTTCAGAAAATATTGTGGTCTATATCTCAAGAAGACTCATGAGTTTCCTTATGATATATTGTTTCAAGTTATATTCATGTTTTAGTACCCCTTTTCAACCCATTGATACTTCTAATAATGTTTTTAATTAAAATCTGATTGTCTCTCTCTTGGGTCGGTAATTTATTATATTCAAAAATCATGTTTTAAAAAAAATCAAATGATTCTTCAAAATAATATTCAGGGAAAACCGATTTTAAATGTTTTATTATTTTTAATGATTCCTTTATATGTTTTAAAATATATTTTTAAATAAAAAAATTTTCAAAAAGTTTTACGTTATAAAAAAGTAGTTTTCCATGAAGAGAAGTTATTTTCCTCAAGAAATATTTTAGAAAAATATTTCAAAATTATTTTCCATCTATGATAACATACGTTGATGTTACTCATTCCCTTATAGGAAATGATCTAAATTTTCCATTAATATCCTTTCAATGAATGGGTTTTTCTTAATGTCATGGTATTTACGAGGCATGTTTCCCTTTCAAAAGATACATGTTTATGAAACTCACTTCTTTTAACATGTTATGATTTGAGGAAATGGTTATGAAACCTATCTATTTTCTATAGTTTTTTATGCGATGAAATTTTAATGATAACCCTTTCATTTCATGGGTTATGATTTTATTTTTATAGAACCATTGAATTTTTATGGGACATAATGTGATGAATGTTTTATTATCTTGTGGAACATGTATGAATGATTTTATTATCAGATGGGTGGGACCTATATCTTCCTCAAATGCATCAGGTGACGATGGATGAATCATGAGTATAAAAATTATGTGTAAACCTGATTACATGTTCATAATGTTATTCATGGATCATATTTTGTGTCTATATATTTATGCATGAACCATATTACATGTTCACAATGTTATGTGTGAACCTGATTATATGTTCAAAATGTTATCAAAGGACCTGGTTTCATCTCTATTAGGTTATACATGAACCTGATTACATGTTCACACTATTATTCATGGACTTGGTTTCACATCCATAAGGTTATGCGTACGTGAACATTACTACTTGTTGACAATGTTATTCATTGACCTGATTGCATGTTTACAAGTTGATATTATGTCCTGATTTCATGTCCTTAACTTAATGAGTGAACATGTATCTACTTATACATGTTCACAATGATATAATCCAACTTACATTCCAAAAATTCCATATCTTTTCCAATTTTATGCTTCCTTGGCCTATATTCTTTGTTCCCTTATGATTCATGTCTTATGAACTATTATTCTTTATTATGTTCTCTAATATACACGGCATGATCTTAAAATTTTATTCTCAAGTTCCATACCTTTTCTAATGTTATGCTTATTCATTTACTTTATTTACCCTTAATGAGAATCTGAACTCACCCATTTCTTATTTTTCTTTTCCCTATGGTATGAAGAAGGGTTTTAGGTAAATATAATAAAGGTGGAGTTCTTTACGGAAGATGTTGAAGATATTTCATCGGGATAGAAGATATTGTTTTCAAGTTTCCAAAGACACTAAACTATTATCGTCCTCGAGCATGTATTTTTATAATTTAATGAATATTCATCTAAAATGGTGTAATATCCATATTTTTCAAGCTTGGGTCATATTGTTGGTATCATATGATTTTTTTTTAAATTTGGTAGCTATGATGATAAAACCTTACTGAGATACCTAGGTATATTTATAAGGATATGTTTAGGGATATATCTAAGGATAAGTATAAGGATGAGTTAATGTTTAGGAAAATGTCCTAGAATTTTGGTAAAGAATATGGTGAGTGGTTTCCTAGAAAATAAATACATTACAGGATACAACAAGTTGATGTAGCTCTAGTACAGATGTACCTAGGGGTAATAACTATGACAAGATGTTCCTAACCTAACTTGGGGTTATATGGTACACGACAATAAGCCTTGTTTCACACCTAGATTGATACACTTGGGGGATATTCTTTGGGAATTGACAAACTCTTCATAACCATTATGAAGGATTTAATTAGTAGTTGTCTATGAATAAACTAGGATAAACCTAAGGTGTCATAGATTAAAGAAGGTGTCATACTTTTGAAATCGTGTAAGTGACTTTTCATGATTATGTGGTTCCTCGTTATGATAAATATTTCTTACTCTATGATTTTTGTTTTAGTCAATGGATGGAACCTAAAGGAACCACGTTAATAGTTATTGTGATAGACAATGCAACGAATGTACTCCTGAAAGTCAGAATGCTATGGGGATAGAATAAAAAACCACAATAATATAATCTCAGATATTTCTCAATATATGAATCATAATGAGTTTATAAACAATTGATGAAGGGAAAAATGTTCCGTTGATTCCATAATGAGTCATTTTCTACCTTCCTTTAGTGATCCATTTGATACACTTGTTTCTTAACACTTGATCAGTACCACTGAAAAGATATTTTCTATTTTCATGTGCTCAAATCATGAAAAAGTCATTCTTGATATTTATCACTTATAAGGTGAAGAAAACTAGCGGGGGACTCAAATAATGAATATTAATATGAAAGATGAAATTGAATCCATGGATTTGGATATTTCAATAACTTATTCTTCAATATGTACTTTCATTATGTTCTTCGTACGAAGATGGAAAAGGATTTCCTTGATTTGAAGCAACAAAGATGGTGAATATGTTGGTACCTATGAGGTTAGTCACACAAGACAATCAAGGTATGCTTTTGGAATTATCATCCAATTTTAAAGTGAAGTTGATAGGTTCTTCCAACACTTAAAGCTAATTATCCGAAGGTCATTATCCATAATAGACTTTAGTAAATATAAAGAGATTATGGGTTGTGAAATAGAAGTTGAAATGTATGTTAGAGTTATTTATCAATAACATCATTTTAACAAGAAGATGCATATTGAGTTAAAAGAGGAATCTAAAAACCATAGAGATAAGAAAACATTTCTAACACCTACTTTCCAAAACTATGGGAAAGGACACTTATGAGAGTTCTTGAAAAGAACAATAGGGTGTTTCATGTTTAGGAAGCTTGTCCATAATGAAAAAGAATGTATAAGTGATGATGATGGGAAATTAAATTAAATGAGTGGAGAGAAATTTAAATAGGATAAACCGACAACAATTTAGTGTTTCATGTGCAAGGAGTTTGGGCATTATATGAATCATTGCATGAACCAAAGAGATAATATGGATGATAAGAAAAAAACAACCTATTAGGAAAAAGGAAAAAGGTAAAGCCTATTCAATCACAATGGATGAAGTGAATAATAAAAATTTGGGGTAAAATTATACTTTCCCCCTGTCAAGAAGTTAATGTTTGATTTTTTATGAATAAGCCCTTTAATAATCTTCTTGTTCATCCTTTATTTATTTTTCATCCTTATACATGGATTTTTTAATAATAAAATCACATTTATTGTTCTACCAATGTAAGGATGAACCCAATTATTCAATAAAAATGTGTTTGGTATAAGATAAGAGAATATTTAAGGAAGAAAGAGTGAATTATATTTTGGAAGGGTTATAAGGTTAACCATTTATGGAATATTAAGATAATATTTAAATAATGCTTTTGATATTAATGTATTATCTCACCACATTATCACTTATAAATATTAGATAACCTATTTGTATTTATTCTAACCAAAGATAGATGGGTTGACTTATCTAGAATATCACGATCTATTAGTAATTCAAAAAAAGATAATTCTCATTCATTTATTAGTGTAAGAGATGAAGTAGTAATCTATCAAGGCATAACCAAATGTTGAGATTGTGTATATGCAAAGGGATACCAAAAATTAATTATATTTCCTATTATTCTTGGTCATTAAAAAGTATTACTCAAGGATAGAATATTGAAAAAAATTGTTGTTCTAATACCTTAAATTTTGTTGAACCAATGGCTTCTGGGATCATCATAGATTTATGACATTGAGGCACTCATGTTTCCTTTCATCATTCACTTGTTTATGATTGATGACCTAAATCACTGTATATAAATATTTACATTTTTTTCTCTCGGTCCTATCTTCACTACCAACCTATGTTCTCCTATACGGAAACCTAGTTATATGTTACTTTAGGTAACCATTATGGTTACCATATTCCCTTTTTATGTTATTTTTTAGTAACCATATATATGATGTGGGTTTCTATAAATGAAACTTTTAATTATTAAACCTTTGATAACCTAGATAATGTTTTTTGGCGAAATTCATTTTATGGGGGGTAGAATGTAATACCTCGAGATTTTGGAGACATTTTTCTTCAAATTAATTTAATCATTAGATATTTTTGACTTCACATAACACTGAAAATAGAATTTCACTAAGTCAAACATTAATTTTACACCAAACCGAATTTTTGTATGTTACATGAAATCCCAAATTGGCGTATGTTATGTGGAAAAAAGGTTAGTATACATAACACACATGATTGACATTCCTCAATGGTTTTTGAAACACACAAGGCCATGTGTTACCTAACTATAATATATTATCAAAAAATTTATTATAATGTAATATAACCTCATCATTAAGATGATAGATATGAATTGTATTAACTAAATAATGAAAATACTTGGTGTATACAAATATAATTTGAATTCATATATTACTAATTAATATGAAAACTGATTGAATATAAAGGAAAATATTATTATAATCAGAAAGATATTTTGACCTATTAAATTTAATTAATTAAAATTAGTAAGTGAGATTAATATAATACATATGTTGTATATTAAATAAAATATTTTTATATTCATCCCATGGATTCTATATACATAATATAAGAACAAACCCAATTTTATGCTTTAAAACATATATTTTTATAAAAGTTGTTTTACCACTTTTAATGGAGAACCCATTTTAAATCAAATTTTTTGAACTTTTAAAGACTTAATATGTTTAAATAAAATTTATATTTTTAATAAAAACATATAAATTAGGTTATGATAATTTTTTTGGTATTTGTATGTGAGGTTTCATCATTTAATGTATTGTTAAAAATACTGGATTTTAATTCTAAACTGCTTTTTAATTTAATTTATTTGTTGGGTTAAGATTATATTAACTTTATTTAAAAGTTGAATTATTTAATATTTTTATTATTTTATCCAATTTTGGTAATTTGAATTATTTCCACATTTAAATTGGTCACAAAAACTTATAAATATTTTAATCCTTTTTACTATAAAAAACAACAGTGTATTCCTGATAGTAGGATTAAATTTAAATTAATTTCTACTACTAATGTGATTAAAATTTGGAAAAATATATTCCATATTTTGAATGAAAATAATTTATAATTTATAATAAGATCCACTTTATTTTTTAAAAATAAAATTATTGAAGGTGATTAAAATTAATTACATCGGTTAAGTGAAAAATTAGGTTAATAAAGTACTAAACCTCAAATTTTAGACCCAAAACAACCTAGACACATATCCAACACCCATTCGACGTCCAAATTTAGATCATATAATCAATTTTCTATACCTTTTTTATTATTGGATTTAATTTTAACATGAAAAAAATGTGTGGAATTATCTCTTCATATATTTACAAGAGTGTCACTCCTCCACTATAAAGGCCACCACCTCTACTCATTCATTACACCACCAAAAAAATTAATTTAGAAAATTCTATGACCAATTATCCACCCAAAAATCCCCCCTTAAACCTTTAATCCTCAATTTGGGTAGAAATATTCGTAATTAATACTTTTGTCATAAACCAAAAGGAGTTACCCAATTAAGATTTAACATCTTCTATCACGTTCCTTTCCTTTATTTCCCTTCTCCACTCCTCCACTCTATTTATTCAATTATTTTGTGAGAAAACCAGTATCCTCCATATAATAGGATTTTATTATGAATCTTTTTATACCTACACATACACACACCTCCATCTAATGGATATCTAACATATAGTTTCTATGTACGATGAACTACTGCCTCACAAAATGATGATTATTCATTTCATCCTTACCACCAATCATTGTAGAAATTATGGTGGACACTATATTTCCATATGTCATATATAATAATTATTATGAATTTAAGCTTCTGTATTTATTTATTCAAAAAATACATTTTTATTTCCATTTTTTGGTGATATGATAATCTTTTCTGTGGAAGTGTGGACTACTGCCCAATCAAAGTGATGTGATTCATTCACACACCACATGGAATGTATTAAGGATGGGTTTAATAAAATTATCTAATATATATGATATATTAATGATAATGTAATAATGATCTATATATACATACATACATATATATACATACTTCATGTACATACTTTCTTTCAATACGACTATAAAAATAGAAACAATGTTCATACGTACATACAACTTACCATCTCCTTGAATGGTGTATTCCATTTAATTATTCTTTATGATATAATTTACTATAACATATATACAACATATAAATTCTGTTTATATCATTTTATACATTCTATAATCATGATATAATTATAAGGACCAACGATATAAAAAATTAATACAATGCGAAGAACAAAGCGAATATTTCCCGAAGGGAGGCCTTAACATGGGATCATTTACAAGAGGGTAATATAAGGTCATAAAAAACCATATATGGTAATAGATATAATAATATTTATCTTTAAAATATGTATAATAAACTTATATTTATTATACAAGAATATTGTACAAGTATAAAGAGAGTTAAGGCATAAGGTAAGCAGATTTCATCTCACTTTTAATTTCCATGAGATACATGTTATGGTCTCCACTCATTCCTTTTCTGTGGTGTATATAATACCCATTATTATATTTTATTTATCTTATAACTAAATTTATGGGTTTTAAAATATCCATTTTATGGTCCTTCTTTCATAGGGTTTAAGTTTCAAAAGTTACCCAATTGGTAAATATGTTTTGTCTCAATTTTCCTTCTTTGAGAATCATATTTTATTATACAATTAAACAATTTTTGAGGTTTGTATAATTACTTTTAAATGTTATATCATGAAACTCATTATCTTCATTATATATTATGATTCATTTATTATCATTTTCTTACATGGAGAGTGTGATCCCAAGTTACCGAGTTATAAAATAATATTAAGGCATTCTCATCGCTTTTCAAGATTGTTTATGTTTATTCCTCCATTGATGAAATATTATTATCCATATCTCAAGAACAATCATGAGTTTTCTTATCCTATGTTTTTAAAGATATACTGATGTTTTAGAAGCCTTTTTCTACCCTTTGGTACTTAAGATAATGTTTTTATATAAAATATTATCGTCTCTCTCTTCGGTCGAAAATCTATTGTACTGAAAATACATGTTTTCAAAAATCTTCTCAAAAATGTTTTCAATAGATCCATGAAGATAATTTTAATGGAAAAAAGGATTTTAGATTTTTTATTATTTTCAAATCTTCCTTTATTTTTTTAATATATTTTTAAAGAAAATGTTTTCAAAAGATTTTACATTTAAAAAAATAGTTTTCAAATAAAAAATGATAATTTCCAAAAGAATTATTTTTGAAAGATATTTCGAAATAATATTCCATATAATATGACATCCATTGATGTTACTCATTACCTTATAAAAAATTATCTAAAGTTTCCATTCATATCCTTTCTATAAACAGGTTATGCTTAATTATATGGTCCTTATAAAGCATGTTTCCCTTTCACGTGTTACATGTTTATGAAACCAGATTCTTTTCACAGGTTAATCTAAGATGAAATTACTATGAAACCTATCTTATTTACAAAGGTTTTGATGTTATGAAATTTTAATGATACCCATTTCATTTCATGGGTTATGATTTGATATATATAAAACCTATGTCTTTTTATGGTTCATGATATGATGAATGTTTTATTATCTTGTGGCACATGTATGAATGATTTTATTATGAGATGGGTGGGACTTATATCTCCATAAAATGAATTAGGAAATGATGAATGACTAATTAGTATAAAGGTTATGAGTGAACCTGATTACATGTTCACAATGTTATGCATGGACCTAGTTTCATGTCCATAATTTTATACATAAACCTTATTAGATGTTCACAATGTTATGTGTGAACCTGATTACAAGCTCTAAATGTAATTCGTGGACTTAGTTTCATGTCCATTAGGTAATTTGTGAACCTGATTACATGTTCACAATGTTATTCATGGACTTGGTTTCACGTCCATAAGGTTATTCATTAACCTGATTACATGTTCAAAATTTTATTCATTGACCCGGTTGTATGTCCATAAGTTGATGTTGGGGCCTGATTTCATGTTCTTAACTTAATGAGTAAACATGTATCTACTTATACTTGTCCAAAACAATATAAAAAAACTTTTATTCCACAAATTTTATGTATTTCCCTTTGTTATGATTCTTTGGACTATATTATTTATTTCATTATGATTCATATATTATGAACTACCATTATTTGTTATGTTATCTAATATGAAGGGAATTATCTTCAAATATAATAATCAATTTCCATACCCTTTTTTAATGTTATTCTTATGAATTTCATTTATTTACCCTTACTGAGCATCTGATCTCACCCCTTTCTTATGTTTACTTTCCCCTAAGTATGAATAAGGGTATTAGGAAGAGGTACTAAAGGTAGAGATATTTATGGGAGATTTTGAAGTTCTTTCACTAGGATAAAAGATTTTGTTTCCATGTTTCCAAAGACACTAAACTAATATGGTCCTTGGGAATGTATTTTTGTAATGTACTGAATATTCATATAAAATGATGTAATATTCATGTATATAAAGTTTGGGTCACTATATTTTGTATCATAAGAATGTGTTAGTCAACTATTGGAATCTAGGATGAGAAATCCTTAAGGAGATCCATGTGTATATTTCTAAAGATATGTATAGGGATGTCTCTATGGATAAGTATAAGGATGAGTTAAATTTTAGGAAAATGTATTACAGTTTTGGTAAATAATATAGTGAGTGGTTCCTTAAAAAATAAATCCATGTTTGGAAACCAAAAGTTTCTGTGTCCCTAGAATAGATGTACCTAGGGGTAACAACTCTAAAAAGTTGTTACGGGCCTGATTCTCGGTAATCTAGTACAAGACAACGGGCATTGCTGCACACCTGGTTTGACACTCCCATGGGATATGCTTTGGGAATTCACAAATAATTCACAAAAATTATGAAGGATTTAATTATACATTGTCTATGAATAACCTAGGATAAACTTAAGAAATCATAGATTAATAATTGTTTCATACTTTAGAAATCATATATGTGACTTCTCATGATTATGTGGTTCCTCATTATGATAACTATTTCTTAATCTATGCTTTTGGTTTTATTCTATAGATTGAACCTGAAGGAACCATGTTAATGGTGATTACTACATACAATCCAATTAATGTACTCTTGAAGGTCTGAATAATGTGGGGGTTGTAATAGAAAACCTTGTTGATATACTCTCACATCTTTCTCGATCTATAAATCATGATGAGTTTACAAATGAGAAAAGTAGGGAACAATGTTATATTGAGTCCTTCATGAGGCATCATCCACCTTATTTTAGCAGGTCATCAGATCCACTTTTTGTTGAACACTGGATTAGTACCACTGAAAATATATTCTCTGTTATCAATTGTTCAGATCATGAAAAAATCATTCTGTATATTTATCACTTAGAAGTTGAAGTAGACTAGTGGTGGATTCTAATCCAGAATATATAGAAGCAATGTGAAATTTAATCCATGGATTGGGATGAGTTCAAGAACGTATTCTTCAATAAGTAATTCCCTTGTGTTATTCATACGAAGATATTAAAGGAGTTCCTTGAGTTAAAGAAAAAGGATGATGAATCTATCAGTACCTATGAGGATAATTTCACAAGACTTTTCTAGTATTCCTATGGTATTATCATCTAACCAAAAAGTAAAGATGATAGGTTCTTCAGTGGCTTAATTCAAATTATCAGAACGGTGTTGTCCATAAGATACTTTAGTAGCTATGAATAGATTCTGTGTTGTATGATCATATTTGAAATGGAGTTTGGAGTTACTTAAAAATATCAAAATTTTATTAAGAAGATGAATATTGAGTTAAAAGGGGAATCTAAAAACCATGCAGATAAGAAAACGATTCAAACAACTACTTACCAAAACAATGATAGAGAGCACTTAGGAGTGTTCTTAAAATGAATAATAATGAGTTTCAAGTTTGGGAAGCCTGGCGACCAAGAAAAATAATGTATAAGTGATGAGAATAGGAAATTCAATGAAATGAGTGTAGATAAAGATCAATAAGATGAACCACCAAAAATTTTGTGATTCAAGTGCATGGAGTTTGGGAATTATGTGAATCATTTCACTAATACAACGGATAATATGGATGATAATAAACAAAAAGCTATTAGGAAAATGGATAAATTAAAAGCTTATGAAATCACAATGGATTAAGTGAATAATTAAAATTAGGGGAATACTTATCCTTTCCCCGCTAGTCAGGAAGTTCAGGTTTTATTTTGTAATAATAATCCCTTTGATAACTTTTTTGTTCATCCTTTAGTACTGTTTCATCCCTATATATGGATTTTGGAATAATAATATCACATTTAATGTTTTATCAGTGCATGGATGAACACAAGTATCCAATAAAAATGTTTTTGGTATAAGATAATAGCATATTTAAGGAAGAAATGACGAATTATATTTTTGAAGGGTTATAAGGTTAACCATTTATTGAAATTTTAATACAATATTCAAATAATGTTTTTGATATTATTGTATTATCTCACCACATGACAAAATTATTCATATTAGATAACCTATTTTTTCGATGGTAACTGAAGATAGATGGGTTGAATTATCCTGGATCTCATGATCTATTAGTACTTTAAAAAAAGAGAATTCTCATTCATTTCATAGGGTAAGAGATGAATTGAAAATATATCAAGTCATAACCAAAGATTTAGATTGTTTATAAGGAAGGGGATAACACCAAGTAATTATATTTCTTTATATACTTGGCCATTAAATATAATTACTAAATTATAAAATAATGACAAAGAAATCTTTCCCTAATACCTTAAATTCTGATGAACCAATGGCTTTTGGGATCATCAAATATTTATGACTTTGAGGCCCTAATCTTTCCTTTGATCATCCACTTGTTTATGATTGAAGACGTCAATCATTAACTATAAATATTTACACTTTTCATCCATGTCCAATATTTAATCCCAACCTATATTCTCTTATGTGGAAACTGAGTTATATATTACTTTGGGTAGCGGTTATGGATCCAAAATTCCCTTTTTAAGGGACGTTTTAGTATCTAGTTTTATGATGTGGGTTTATATGAAAGATACTTTAATTTATTAAATCGTTTATTACTTATAATAATTTTGAGGTAGAAATTTATTTTAAGGGGGTAAAATGTAATTCCCCAAGATTTTGGTGAATTTGTTTTTCAAATTAATTTAATCTTTTAATATTTTTCACTTCAAACAACACTGAAAATAGTACTTCACTAAGTCAAACATTCCCTTAACATGGAACCAACTTGGAATATGTTACATGAAATAAAAAATTGGAGTATTTTATATGGAATAACATGGTTATCATACATTACTCGCAAGACTGACCTTCCTCCATGGCTTACGTAACACACAAGATCGAGTGCTAACTAACTATAATTATTATTAAAAATGTTATTATAATAGAATATAAACTATTTATTAAGTTGATGGATATGGTTTTTTTAACTAAATTATGAAAATAGGTTTTGTTTACAAATATAAGTTGAATTCATAGATTACCAATTAATATGAAAACTAATTGAATATAAAAGAAAATATTATTATAGTCAAAAAGATATTTTAACCTATTAAATTTAATTAATTACAATTGGTAAGTGAGGTTAATTTAATAATAATTTTATATGTTCAATAAAAAAATTTATATTCATAACTTATATTCTATAGACATAAGATAAGAATAGATCTAATTTTATACTTAAAAACATATATTTTTATAAATGTGGTTTTACCGCCTTTTAATGGATAAATCATTTTAAAAAAATGGAAACTTTTATAGACTTAATATGTCAAAATAAACATTATAGATGGAATGAAAATAAAAAAATGTTATGATAAACTTTTGGTTTTTTTATGTAAGGTTTCATCTTTTAATGGATAGTTAAAAATAGTGGATTTTATTTCAAAACATATTTTTAATTTAATTTATTTATAAGGTTAAAATATATTTGAATTTGATTTAAAATTTTAATTAGAAACTATTTATATAATTTAATACACTTTTGGTCATTTTAACCATTTCCACATTTAAATTGGTCATAAAAGCTTAGAAAGCTTTTGATATTTTTACTATAAAAACATGCAGTGTTGTCCTGACATCAGGATAAATTTTAAATTAATTTCTATGAATTATGTTATTAGAATTTTTAAAAATGGATTCCATATTTGGAATAATAATAATTTTTAATTTCGTATAATTTCAAACTTGTTTTTGAAAAAAAAGTAGTGATGGTGATTAAAATTAATTGCATCGGTTAAGAGAAAAATTATGTTAATAAAGTACTAAACCTCAAATATATGACACAAAACGACCAAGACACATGTCCAAAACCCATTTACTATCCATATTTAGACCGAATAACAGATTGGATAAACATTTTACCATTATTGGACCTACTTTTAACTTGAAAACATAGGTGGAATTCTCTATTCAAATATTTACAAGAGTGCCACTCCTCTACTATAAAAGGCCACCACCTCTACCCATTCCTCACACCTCCAAAAATGTTTAAGTTAGGACAATATATACCCAACTATCCTTCCAAAAATCCTACCTTATACCTTAAATATTCCCTTTGGGAGGAAATATTCTCAAGGAATCCATTTGGCATAAACCAAAAGGTGTTACCCGATTAAGAGGTTGCGTCTTCTCTCAAGATATTTTCCTTTATTTTTTTTCTCCACCCCCTCCACTATCTTTATTACATTTTTGTGTGAAAAAATCAGTGTCAAAAATAAAAATTGAATTTTTTATGAAAATTTTTAGATCAATACTTACACACACCTCTATCGAATGAATATCGAATATACTGTTTCTATATACAACAAACTACTACCTCACAAAATGATGATTATTCATTTCATCTTTACCACCAATAACAGTGTTCATTATGATGGAAACTCTATTTAAATATGGTATATATATTAATTATTATTTATATATTCTTGTTTATTATTTTTTATGAAACAAAACATTTTTATTTCTATTTGGTGGTAATATGATAATCTTGTTTGAGGAAATGTGGACTACCACCCCCTCAAAGAGATGTGATTCGTTCACACAGCACATTGAATGTATTAAGGATTGGATGAATGTAATTAAATTAAATATATGATATATTAATCCAACTATAATAATTATATATATATATGTATTTAATTTACATATGTTCTTTCAATGTGACAGTAAAAATAGAAATAGTGTTCATGCGTACGTACGTCTTATTGTCTCCCAAAATGGTGTATTCCATTTTTTTATATTTATGATATAAATTATTATAATATAAATATAATATCTATACATGATATTTATATAATTTTCTACATTAATTAATCAAGATATAAGTATAATTACCAACGATATAACAAATTAAGGCAGATCCGAAAAACAAAGTGAATAATACCCAATGTAAAACCTTAACATAGGATCGTTAACAAGCAGGTAATATAAAGTCATAATAAAACCATATATTGTAATAGATATAATAATATGATTCTATAAAAATATATATAATAAATTTATATTTATTATACATAAATATTGTATGAGTATGAAGAGAGTCAAGGGACAACGTAAGGGGATTTCATCTCACTTTTAATTTCCTTGAGATACATGTTATGTTCACCACTCTTCCATTTTGTGTGGTGTATATACTGACCATGATTTTATTATATTTATCTTATACTTAAGAAAATTTTTATTAATATTACCACTTTATTATCCTTATTTCATGGGGATTAATTTTCAAAATTTTCCCAATCAGTAAAAATGTTTTGTCTCAATTTTCCTTCTCTAAGACTCATGTTTTGTTATGAACCTAAACCCTTTTTTAGGTGTATATACTTTTATTTTACATGTTATATCATGAATATACTCATTTTCATTATATATTAAGCTTTATTTAATTTTATTTTCTTACTTGGAGATGTTTATCCCATCTTACTAAGCTATAAGAGTCTATTGTGGCAATCCCATCGCTTTTTAGGATTGTTTGTGTTTATGATTACTTTGATGAAATATTATGATCCATATCTCAAGAACATTATTGAGTTTCCATATCCTATATTTTTTCAATAAATTTTCATGTTTTAGTACCCTTTTTCCACCCTTTGGTACTTAATATAATTTTTTTGAAGAAAAATCGGATTGTCTCTCTCTTCGGTCAAAAATATATTCTATTCAAAAAGAGTGTGTTCAACAATGTTTTCAAATTTTTTTTCAAAAGATCCTTGAAAATAATTATCAAGGAAAACATATTTTAAATATTTATTGTTTTTAAATATTCCTTTATATTTTTTCAAATCTATTTTCAAATAAAAAGGTTTTCAAAAGGTTTTACATTATAAAAAACAAGTTTTCAAAGAAGAAATGATATTTTCCTCAAGAAATGTTTTTGAAATATATTTCAAAATTATATTCCATATAAGATGACAATCATTGATGTTACTCATTTCCTTCTATGAAATTATTTATTGGTTCTAATCATATCCTTTTTATGAATGGTTTGTGCTTAATTTCATGGTCTTTATGAAGCTCGTTACCCATTCATAGGTTACATGTTTTCAAAACCAAATTCTTTTCATAGGTTATGCTTTGATGAAATGGTTATGAAACCTATATATTTTAAATAGGTTTTGATTTAATGAAATGATAATGATTCCCATTTAATTTCATGGATTATTCTTTGATTTTTTTAAACCTATGTCTTTTTATGGGTCATAATATGATGAATATTTTATTATCTTGTGGCACATGTATGAATGTTTTTATTATGATATGGGTGGGAACTATATATTCCTATAATTCATTTGGTAAAAATTAATGACTCATGAGTATAAATTTTATATGTGAACCTGGATACATTTTCACAATGTTATGAAAGGACCTAATTGCATTTACATAATTTTATGTGTGAACCTGGTTATATGTTCACAATGTTATGTTTGAACCAGATTACATGTTCACAATATTCTACCTGGACCTAGTTTCATGTCCATTATGTAATGCACGAACCTGATTACACATTCAAAATGTTATTCATGGACTTGATTTCATGTCCATAATGTTACTTGTGAACCTTATTACATGTTCAATATGTTATATATAGACTTGGTTTCATGTCCACAACTTGATGTTGGGGCCTAATTTCTTGTCCTTAACTTAATGATTGAACTTGTATCTACTTATACATGTTCACACTGTTATAAACCAACATGCATGCCACCAATTCCATGTATTTTCCTATTTTATGTTACCTTGGTCTATATTATTTATTTCATTATTATTCATGTCTTATGAGCTTCTGTTATTTATTATATTCCTTAATATGTAGGGCCTGATCTTAAAATGTTATGCTCAAGTTCCATACTCTTTTGTTTATGTTATCCTTATGCATTTCCTTTATTTTCCCTTACTTGCATTTGAGCTCACCCATTTTTTATATTTATTTTCTCTAGGGTATGAAGAAGGGTTTTAGGTAGAATTAATAAAGGTGGACATCCTTATGGGAGATGTTGAAGATATTTCACCTGAATAGAAGATTTTTTTTCCTATTTTCTAGAGACACTAAACTATTACAGTCCTTGGGCATGCATTTTCATAATGTCCTAAATATTCATTTAAAATGATGTAATATCCATGTATGTCAATCCTATTTCACTATATTCAATATAGGTATCCATGAATTTGAAAATAATATCATCCTTAACCTTTTAAACTCTTAAATAAAATTCCATTATATCATAACTCATAAACCCCAAAATATAGAAACATTAATCATTCAACTTCCTACATAAACATTTGACAATGTTTAACATCTTATTACTTAATAATTCCTAAAATAAAAAATATTTATTATTTCTTAATATTAAACAATATCAATTCAATCATGGTTTATTTCATTAAATATAAGAAAACGTATTAAAATAATTTATACACTTTTTATTATCATATTAGTTTATTCATTATTATTTATAGATTATATGAATTAGTTAAAATTTTATTCATACAATCTTGATGTTCCCCTTTATGAGGTTTCTTCCTTGGCTATAAATTCTAATAATTACTAAATTCCCTAAAATCATAACCATAATTATCTTTAAAATACTAACCATTATGGTTATTTAATAATTCTAATTTATTCTCAAATAAAATCCTAACCTCTTATGTTATCTAAACCATTTCATTGATACTAAGAATACACCCTATAACATAATCAAACCATACTTACATGATTTATAATAATGGTTTCACTTTTTTACATTTCAATGATCATTCAGGTTTATAGTTTTAGAGAATTAGGAAAACCATTAGCTAACAAAGTTGACCTTTTCATACAGTGTAATGTTTTTACAAAAATAGGTTCTTATGTTTACACTTTTTTTTTCATTAGTAACACTTTTTCTTCATTAAATATGTCTCAAAATTTACCTTACTAAAATTTTTACACATACTCAAAAATGATGAAAAACATTTAAACAAGTGGGACATGAAAAAAAGCTCAGTAGGGTATATAAAAAGGAAATAAATCTATTAGTATATTTCAAAATCATGAAAACCCAAAATAAGGTTTTTATTTTTACATAATAATTTTTTTTCAAAAATTATAATTTAAACATACAAGAAACGTTTTTCCCTGTTGTTTTTCATAAAAAATAATATAAGTTAGAATAAAATAAAAAATCAGAATCCAGAGGGTTTATTTAAAAACATGAAAACATTTCCTTAAAAATAGTCTTTTCCTCTAAAAGGTTTTAAAAATTATTTAAAATAAAAATATATTTCTCTTACCATATGAAATAAAAATATTTATATAAATACCCATTTTCTACTTATAAAAACATATAGGTACCATGCTATTTTATCTTCATAACACTCTTAAAATAATTCTTAAATTCATCCATACAAATTTAATAACCTTCATAGTTTATTCAAACACTTACCCTCTAGAAAACAGATTATTGTATAATGAATTTTATATATATATCAATCCCACCCCTCATCATAAAATTTTTAAATAAACTATAAAATAAATTTAATAATTATAATATTTCATTCCCATCATAAAACTCATAAAAATTGGTAATTTATCTTATAAGTAATTTCAATTTTATTGGTATCATAAAAATGAGAATAAAAATCTATTTCTTTTATATAAATTTTAAAAATAAAAATCCCATAAAAATGGGAAAAATAATTTTCTTAAAAACACATATAAATTTTTATAAAAAGATTTATAATGAATAAAAAATATGTTATAGGTAAAATGTTCTAATGCAGTATATGTTAAATAAATTATTTTTACTCTTTTGTAAAGAAATTAAAAAATAAACCAAATTTAAAAATTTAATAGATTCCATTTAAAACAAAACAAGGATATGGAGAAAATGGATTTGATATGAATAAAATGAAAAATTTAAAATATGGTTTTAATGAAAAATCTCTTACCTTGAGTCCCAACTTTCCAAGTATGCCTTTTACATTATAAAATAATAAAGTTACATTTAATTATTTAACTACTTAAAAGATATATAATGTTAATTATATTTTTATTATTCCTTTAATTTAATTTATTTTCATGTTTTATTTAGTTACTAAATCAGTTAAGTTCATGCTGAATTTTTATGGTCATTCGGTTTAAAATAACTTTTTTGTGTTACCCATGGTCAAAGGGGCATGGTTCTATCATCTCAAGAATTGAATAAATGTTATAATTATAATTATTATTTGTTTGATATTATTTAATTTCAATAATATAAGTATATGATGAAAAATGAAAAGCATTGTTCATGGAGGTGATAGTCTGAACATAAACTTGAGCAGCATTTTCATTTCTATAATAAATAAAAGGTAATAATGTATATAGAGGATTACCACCCCAGAATCATAGTCATATTATAAATATCATATTTATTAATTAAATAAATCCTTAATACTAGCCTTGTGATATGGTAATGAATAATGAAATTCATTATTCATGGAATTGGTAATCCACATGTATACACAAATGATGTTTTCATTTTCTAATGGATGGGATAAAGGTATAAAATAGTTTTTCTATCAGTATAATAACATTTATGTATATTAAATATGCTTATATCATTATATTAGTATGTTTAAAATATATTTTAAGGAGGTTTAAGAAGAAATAATCATTAAATAATTTTCTTAATACTTATACCTCCCCAGATTTTATTTTTGAAATGTGTTTTAACACATTGTCCATTAGACACGACATAGAAATTGAAAGAAAATAATTTCATCAATAAGGGAGTTGAACTAATATATAACGATTAAAATATTTCTAAAACATGTCTCAATTTGATTTTTTGAGTGGAGTCTGACCTTAAAATATCTTATAATTGAAATTAGACTAAATTGGATCCACTTTCCTTGAGAAAGAAAATTATTATAATTTAAATTCATAATATTTAAAAGATTGACACTCCTGCCATTTATAAAATGTAACCTCCTCTCCTCACTTCCTAACACACTATAAGAACCATATCTTGACAAATACCTACCCAAATCACTTCCCAACTCTACTCCCCACAACCTTGAGGTTCTAGTATCACAAAAGTACAATCTAATATTCCTTAAGATATAATCGAAAGGAGGATATCTGAAGTGTATGTATAAGTATTAATAAAATTATTTAAAGTTTATTTCTTATTATACCTCAAAAAAATCTATACTAATTATCCAAATATAATTAAATCATTATATTTACTCTGATATAATTTTATTATACTGATGTAATAACTATTTTATACATCCTTTCCATCCTATGGATAATAAAAACATTGTATGTGCCAATTTGAGAACTACCACCTCCATGAAGTGATGTATTTCATTTTTCATCACCACGTCACATGGATAGTTATAAATAATAATTTAATTTAAATATATGATATTTATCACATAATTATAATTATATAAATATAATATATCATCAACCTTCTTAATCACTCATCCTTTGTAAAATTAAAATGGTGTTCATGTGTGGGGACTACCACCTCCTTGAATGATGAGGTTCATTTTTCTTTTTCATGCTAATGGATAGTCATTAAGATGTATTTAATAAATAAATATGATATTTTTGTTTTGAATATGACTCTTTAAAGGTAAACATTTCTTTAATTAATTGTATTTTCATCCATTAAAAAATCACAATGTTGCTCATGCATGGACTACCACCTCGATGAATATCATATCAAATTTTTTATCACCATCTTACATTAATGGTTTTAAAATTATATTTAAGTTATAAAAATAATAATTAAAACATGTTTATTTTTTTATAAATTATAGAACCATGACCACATCAACCACTTACAACACACTAAATATATTTTGTAACTAAATAGAACATGTTAACAAATAAAATAAAATGAATAATAATAATGGAATGAACATTAAAAAGTTTCTTAAGTACGAAAATAATTACAGAATGTTTTTTATTCAAGAAACCAAAAGATGTGTGTTGTGAGTGTTGACTTGAGGTAAAGAACTTTTCTTCAAAATCATGTTTTAATTTCTTCCTTCCAACTCTTTTCCCCTATATACAAGTTCTTTAAAATGTATCAATAATGCTATTATTTATACTAAAATATGTGATTAAATTAATTTTCAACTAAAGTTTAGTTTCTTTGAAAAAGTTTAAAAGGAAATATTTGCAAATTTTTTTACATGGACACACTTTTCATCATTTAAAATTTCATGAACACTAAAATTAATAAAACATATCAAATATTACATATAAATAGCATCACTCATAAGTATTCTTATATGATCCCATAAACAAAAGCACTTTTAGTTATTTCATAAAAATGAGAATAGATATCTTTTTTCTAAAAAAATTAAGAACTAGAAAAATAATATAATAATATGAATATGTACTTTTTTTAGAACCATATAAACATAAATAGGACTCTTGATAATAATTAATGAGAATGATATAAGGAAAATTTGATCATGTGGTGACCATTTGAAAAACATTATTTTTAACTTTTATAAAGGAAGTTAAAAATTATCCATAGGTAAAATTTTTAAAATATTTCCTTTTAAACCATTGTAAATAATGTAAATGATAGTTGAAAATTTCTTTAATCACTCATATGAATATAAATAATAACATTCTTGAAATATTTTAAGGAACATGGATATGGAGGAAAATATTTTGAAGTAAAACATTAAAAACAGGGTTTTAAAAAATATATTCCTTTGATTCTTGACTCTCCAGGTATATGTTTTAAATTCATAAATAATAAACATATACTATTTATTTACTTATTTAAAAAAACATTATTGTTCATTACATTTTACATACTCCTTTTATTTCATTTATTATAATTTTTTGTTATGTTACAAAATATGTTAAGTTCGTGTAGGTTGTTATGGGGTCGTTCAGTTCAAAAATATTAATTTTTTTACCATGGTCAAAGTGTTCATGCTCTTATCATCTATAAAATATTAAACATGTTATAATTATATTATTTATACATTAAATATTATTTAAAAACCATCCATGTAATTCAGTTATGAAAAAATACATACAACATTCATGGAGGTTGTAGTATGCACTAACATGTGAGAGAAGTTTTAATTTTTCTAAAATATTTAAATGTAACAAAGTAAAAATGATTTTCCTTTACATTATCATATTAATTTTTTAAATATAATATCTATTAAGTAGATACATCCTTGTGAATATTCATGTGAGGCGATAAATAAAAGTGAATTACATTGCTAAAATAACATGGATAAATAATGTCAAATATAGTAAAAATGGATTTAATCAATCATTTGAGTATAAAAAATAACATTCAAGAAACATTTTAAGGAAAATGGATATGGGGGAATAGAGTTGCTTGGAAAATTTTGAAATAAGGTTATGAAGAAAAATTCATTTCCTTGAGTCTCAACTCTCCATGTACATGTTTTACTTTCCTAAATATTAAACTTATATTAATTAGTTATTTTCTTGAGAATAATTTCACATTAATTCAATTATCATTATTCCTTTTATTTTATTTATTATCATGTTTTATTTAGTAACTAAATCTATAAGTTCATGTCCAATGTTTTTGTGTCGTTCGGTCGAAAAATGGATTTGGTGTGATGATCATAGTCAAAGGTCACATGGTTCCATCATTTATAGATCCTTAAATTTTTATAATTATTATTATTCTAAATTCAATATTCTTATAAATCCATATATGTAAGTAATTGCTCAAAAATATGTTACATCATTCTTGATGCAGCATCCCACACATATGCATGAGAGGGATTTTCATTTTTATAATTGATGGAAAGGTAATAAATTACATGAAGTTTTATGCTTTTAGAATAATAATTATTTTATGAATATCATATTAATTCCTAAAATCCATCCTTATAACCATCCATGTAAGGTGGTGATAAATAATTATTTACATCTAATCGTGTTAATGGTACTATATACTTACTCACAAGTGACATTTTCATTTTCCATAGAATGGAAGGTATGTTAAAAATAGTTGTACCATAAATAAAATCAAATTTAAGTATAATAAATATATTTATTTCAATATGTTAGGATGGTTAGATTACATTTAAAATAGGTGGAAGAATAAATAAACATAAAATAATTCTGTTAAGGCTTATACCTCCTCCTTTAAAATATTCTTTTTTCTTACACCATAAGCCTTTTAGGATTTTTCTTAGGGTGATTCCAAGACCATTAGTATTTGGGAGGGGAGTTGGGGATGGATTTGGGAAAATATTGCTAGAGATAAGGTTCTCAAAATCTATGAGGAAGATATGAGAGGAGGTTCTATATTATAGGTGAGAGGACTAGTACCCTTTTAAATATTAATAACTTTACAATATATTTATTGTATTTATGATGTAGAAACTTTACATGAGAAATAATTTTATTAAATTCTATAGTTCTTAATATTTTGAATGGTTCCACTCTTATCACTTATAAAAGAGTACTTATTATCCTCACTTCCTCACAAACTCTTAGAAACCTAGATCTACAAATCCTGACCAAAATCACTTCCTAACTTTCCTCCCCTTATTCTAGAGGTCATGGTATCCCCAAAATACCAATACCAAAATGAATAATTTTTAATACAAAAGAAGGTATTCAAAGAGGATTTATAATTAATAACTAAATTATTTCAAGTTTACTTATTGTTACTTATACTTAAAATATAATCTAACCATGAAAATATATTGAAATAATTATATTTACTATACTAAAATGTTATTATATTTATTGAACATTTATTTTCTATATCCTTTACAACCTATGGTAAATGAAATTTTTTTGCATGCCCTCATGCAGACTACCACCTCAATGAAATGATGTATTTATTTTTCAATCACCCCATCACATGGATAGATATAAAGATGTATTTAATGAATATATATGATATTTATGAAATAATTATGTTTCTAAAACGATAATATATTTTCTGAAGTTCCCAGTAGAATTTGAACCACTCTGACGGGGGTTGAATCATTGGTAATATTTTTCAATTTTATATCTATTGAAAGTAATACTGGTAAATTGTTAGAGTTTCTCTCTTTTTCAAATTTATAAAATTATACTACACTTTATATGAAATGATAGAAAATTAAAGTATATCACATAATATTTACAAGGTTTTCCAATGATATGTGAAAGAATATTCTTGCCCAGGTGACTATCGCCAGTCTATGGAAATCCATTATAATATTAAGTGATTATAATTTGATCCAAATCATGTTATAAGCCTTCTATATCCTAACAAGAATTTATATTGACTCTTGTCAGTAATAAATTTTTATTATGAATCTTATCCAAAAGAAGATAATACTATTTTATTAATAACTCACAGAAAATTCATCCAAAAATTCTTTATCTGATATATTTCATATAATAAGACTCTATATAGTTCAATCTCCCTCATTCTTGTATAAGTTTTTATAATTCTATTCAAATCACTATAGATCTAATTAGTGCACTTTTTGATGGAAAAAATTTCATGTCCCTAACTTGTTATCTGTCTAATTCCTCTGATTAGTAATCCTTTCTCTGATTTATTTTATCACTACACTTCTTCCTATTAGTTTCTTCTTCCTCAACCAAGAGATTCCTTGGTTATAAACTCACACTTCTCAAAATTCGTCTCTTTTTCTCTTCATTTGGTATCTCTGTATTAAACCAATTTTGTAGAACTTCAGAATACTTTCTCTTGTGAATAATCTATGTACATGTTTTATATACGTCCCTTTATATAGGTGTTCACCCATGAGAAAAACATTGGAACCCAAAAGTTTTTCTCAATCAACCAAAATATGAAATTTGAATATCCTTCTCATCAAATTCAATATGATGCATATCTTTCATTATAGAACATTCATTAAGTTTATTACAAACTTATCATCTTCAATATTCTTCATAATTCCTTAACTCTTCTAGAAAAACAAAATTTGAAAGAACAGCATTAGCATTATCATTGTTAATGACGTTACAAATTTTTTTAAAGCTACAAAAAAATTCATCCGAAACATTTTTGACTAGTGAATTTATTAAAGAACATATTTTTATGGCTCTATTTTGACTGATTCTATTCTGTTTAGCCTACATATACCGATCAAACCAATCTGATTAAATCAAATCTTATTCATCTAAAGACCGTTATATTCTTCATATGTCTACAAGATTCACAAAATTTTTTCCTCTGAACATTGAATCATTCATTAAATTTATGGACTCGCAAATGTTTGACCAGATGAGGTTTTACACTTCTCCCCTTATCACTTCAACCCAGCTTTATACAATGCTTGATTCACAAAACTCGATATGGAATATCTTCATATAATCATTCATATGATTACATCACATTTGTTTTTTTATGATCATACTTATAATAGATCTTTGAATGATCACATTGACTTCAAAAAACCCATGATTTCAAATTAAATGAACATCAATTATCTGTAACTAATGCACTTCTTACTCCCCAGATCGGTAGTACTTTTTTTTATCTGATAGAAATTTTTTTACTGACCATCTGGTAGGCTTCCTAAAACACTTTTCATATACCTGTTATCAAAATATTCATCCAACATTGATCACATACTCTATATATATATGATAAACCCTACACCTATCAATACATAGAATTGAAAAAAAAATACCTTCCTTTTAGTATATTTACAAATACTCTATCAAAAAAATTATCTGATGGATCTTTATCTGATGGACTCGATCTGATATCCCTTATATAGAAATATCCTATATAGTTTTATATCTTCAAACCCTGTAAAGGTTGTAATAAAATCTTTATCATCCTAGAAACTTCATAAAAAAATAATCCATCTAATAACTTTAACTTCTTCGAATCATTATATGAATTTAAATTCTCACACAAATAAATTATTTCCCTTTGTAAAAATATGTACAAAGTCAATAATGTAGAATATTTTCTATCCTCCACCTAATAACATCATCCCTAGTCCATCTAATAATGTTGTATAACCTCAGACATTTTACAAACTCAACTAGGATCATTAGGATTTTCATGATGTTAAGAACATGAAGATTATCATAGTATCGTCTAATTTTGGTAAGGAAACATTTGTAACCTTCTAAAGTAAATCTTCTTAAAAAATCAAATAAATATTTCTCACCTAAAATAAAAATAATTCATAAAGATATGCTTTTAAAAAAATTCAAAAATTGTTACAAAAACAACTCAAAGGATCTTCAAAACCCCCCTTTATATTTTTTTGAAATAGTCAAAACAACATTAACAATGTTTTTAGCAACTCATTTCTAAAAATTTTATCAAAACCAAAACTTTATCATATATAATTTATTAACACCACAATGATAGATAAGGTAATTTTGTATGGAATTTCAGACATCAATGACAATAAATTTAATCCATGATAAGGAAAACTCCTCCACTAACATTTTATATTCCCCTTTTTATGATAACACCTGCTTCAAAATAACAAAATATATTCATACAGATTTATACTTTCTCTCATACATTCACAATATAATCTAAATGAGTATGGTGGATTTTCCCTTAAAATTTTAAAAAAATTATTGGAAATGTTTGAACATGTAGTTGTTGCATCAATTTCTCAAATATATCTCGTGGGATAGCTTTGTTGAAAACATATAAAATTTGATATTTTATTGAAATATACTCCAATAGAAACTCTCCCCTAGAAAATCTATATTTTTTTAAATGATACTAAATATCAATTTACATTTATTTAGATTTGTGTACATGATTTTGGGAAAGATCGATGGCACTTTGAATATCAAAAAAAATTCAATAGATTACCCAAATTAACTCTAATATATTTCACTGGAAGTTCATCTACATAATTTTTATACAAGATTTTTTAAAGGATCCATATTATTCTTCTAATCTTGCTAAGGTAATAGAATATTACTTCTTAATATAAAAACTCACACATCTTCCAAGAAAAAAATCATAATTTTTATTTTCTATCATCATAATCTCCATCCCAATATCATTGAAAATAATTAATTTTCTCTCATTACTTATTATATACATAATACCATAATTTTATGTTCCTTTAAAATACATGAGTATTATTTTAGCTTCAAGCATTTTTTATTCCTTTAGATCAATTTGGGATCTTATAAATAATTTAATTGTGTATACAATGTCTAGTCTCAAGGTAGTAAGATAGAGTAGACTTGCTATCAACCTTATGATGTCTTTATAATTTAAAATTTCCCCAACTTTAGCTTTACTCGTATTCATACCAATGTACATAGGTGTATAAACATATTTTTAATCTTTCAATCCAAACTTTTTTAGTGACTCATTAGCATGATTTTCTATGAGAGGAAGATGTATCCTCTTTTTTTGAAATTATAAACCCAAAAATAAATCATACTCTCTAAGCATTAAAATATAAAATTTCTTCTTTATTTGATCATATGATTCTTTAGAAACTTTATCCATACCTTATGAAAAAAATTATCATCAACCTAAACAATGGAAATTATGGTACCTGTTCTTATCTCCTTTTCATACAAGTTCCAATACAATTTTCATTTATAAAAGTTTAAACACTTCAAGAAACTATCATTTATTGTGTAATAGGCATGAGATCACTTTTCCAATCCATAAAATTCATGATTTAGTTTGTATAAAATGGTTATATATTTATCATGTGTGAACTCATTGGGCTGGTCAATATAAACTTCTTCTTTGATCTCTTCAATTTATATATATAACTTAATAATAATCTGATAGAAATTGTAATTTTTATGTGAAGAAACTACAGAGAACATTCTTGTAGTTTTGATTCTCATAATATGTGAAACAATTTATTCAAAATCAGAAACTTCCACTACTTAGTAACCTTTTCAAAAAAATTAAATATTTGTTTTCTTAAAATTTCTTCATATTTTTTTAGCTTATTTATAGACACCCACTTTATTCCTAAAATATTATTTCATACCGATCATGGAACAAGATCCCATGTTTCAATATTCTGAATTTTATATCTCTCTTCATTAATTTCATTTAAGTACTCTTTATGTTCAATGGCCTCTAAAACTTATAGTGGTTCAACATATTATATAAGAAGGTTTTATTCTCAAATCATAATTTCCCTATGGTTTAAATAGTAGATTTTTTATTACCACTGATGCTATCATATTAAGGATATTTTTTTAAATTCCATAACATTAATTATTTACCTATAGTCTTACTTTCAATATAATAAGACAGATTTGAATCAACATTTATGACATTGGGATAATAGTCATTTTCTTTCTAATTATATTCTTTAGAAGTCAATATTCTATCTTTTTTGACATCATCCTAATTTTTTTTAAAAAAATTATGTTATGTAAGTGTAATTTTTAGTAACATTACATCATAGGAATAAAAAAATGTTTTTTTATGTTTATTACTGTATTTTTAACTTATTCTGTTGGATGAGTATCCCAAAAAAATTTCTTATTCTTCTCCATCAAACATTCCAAGAATTAAATTTTTTATCTTTAAAAATAAGGGACTCCTAAAAACATTGAAGTATTTCACCATTGGATATTTAATATATAATATATTATGGGGATTCATTTTAGATTTTGGCCACAACAAATATATTTTTAAAACATGAATAGTTTTACATAAAACTTTTTTAAAAATATTTTAGAAAGTTTTTATTCAGCGAGCATGCTTCTTCCCATTTCTACTAAAATAATTTTTTCTTTTCCTCTATGACATTTTTTGAGGAGTGTAGGGAGAAATATAATAGTATTTGATTCCATTTTTCATTAGGTAGTACTAAAAAGTGTTTCATGTTTACTCATTTCCATTTTTTATCCTCAACATTAATATATAAACACCCAATTCTTTCTCAATATCACATATGAAAGTTTTGAATATATCTACAGCCTCTAATTTATGTTTCACAAAATATTTATTATTCATATGAGTAAGGTAATGAATTAAATTTATAAATTAATAAATTGGATTTTTCATTGTTGACTCATTGGGACACAAAGATTATAGTTTTTGAACTCAAGAGGTCTAGTGGATTGTATTTCATCTTTCTTATGTCGGTCACTAATCATCCATCTTTTCATTAATGTTATACAAACATTATCATTTTTCATTACATTTGTAGTAATTTTCTTAATCTATCTTCCATAGAAAGTATTATGATAATTTTATAACTAATATAATTAATTATTTGATGAAACATCTTGATTTCACCCCAGCACATAAGTAACATGAGTTTTAAATATCTCTAATTTGGAAGAGATTATCGCTGGTTCTTACTCCCTTAGAAACTACATTTAAATCTTTCAAAAAATTTATGATACACGAGTCTTCTCTGAAGAAAACTTCCTTACCATAATAATAATGTTAAGTAACACTTAGAAAGTTTTACTTAATCCCATCAACAAAAAACATCCTTTAATTTTAGTTTCCATGCTTCATTCTCAATCACTCTTATTCCTCTGATTTCTAAGGAACTATCATTTTCCAAATTAAAATTTCCTTCTTCATGTTATTCAATATATTACAAGATCTTTATATCACTTATCATATGTAAGGAACAACAACTATCTTGAATCCAATGTTTTTTCTTTTTTTTAGATTTTAGAATAATCTCAACTAGAAAACTTATTTCCAAAAATTTATTCTTCCCATCTTTCTTTCATTTTATATAATAAAAAAATTTCCCTAAAAAATTTTAATTTATTATTCTGCATAGTGACTTGTTTTTTGAAACCTTCCATAAAATTAATCCAGGAAATAAAAATGGTTTTTCTTGGAAATATTTATATATGGTGGATTTATTTTTCATTTTCCTATAATTTAACAAATTTTCATTCTTTTTTTCTATTATTTCTCCCTCTCAACTAATTCCATCTTCTAGGGATAGTCATTTTGTGCAAATAATTATAGTATATTTTCCCATATATATTATAACACCAACAATATCCACTGAATTGTGATCTTCTATAGAAATATTATTTATACCTATGATGAGTTTTTTGATGTTTAACCAAAAATATTTGTACTAGTTTCTCCTGGGCATATGGAATAATTTTTATTGAAGTTATTTTTAACTTATATTGATTTGATGTATTTTTTACATCCTGTCTCAACCTAATATTTAATTAATTTATTTTTAAAACCTTCATGGTTAGTATAATTTGATGAAATTTTATTATTAGTGGGTGTATATTTGTCCTGATTCTTGGGAATATTTCTTTCAATATCTTGAGATCTCTCATCCTTTAACTTGGAATATTTATTGAAATTATCACGCATATTTTTTAAGGTACTTTCTAAATCAAGGAATATAAATTGATTTTTACATAGTTCATCTCCCTTAAAAATGATTTTCTTACCAAGATATTCTAATATCTTTCCTTGTTCAATAACATTTAGCGTGAGGTTTTTAATCTACTCAATGTAAACATATTTCTTATTATGTAATTCTTACTTTCATACATTATTTTTTTTTAATTTTTTTTATATATTAAAACTTATTTCTTGTATTTTTTATTTTATTCAACATATTCCTCAAGTTATGATCTCATTTGATATTCCCTATATTTTTCTCTATCGTATTCTTCTTCACTATTTTATGTATCTTCCTTTCTATCAAAATTAGAAAATAAATATCTAAATTTATTTGTAGTTTCATATTATGAATAATTTTTTTCAGTAGATTCATACTCAAATTTCTTAATTAACAAACTTATTATGTTATTTCAAGTGAAATTATTCTTACTTATAATGGATTTATTTTCTTCCCTGGAAATTTTTATCCACTTTTTCTACTAGGGGTTTTCTTTATAATCATCATCACATCCTACAAATTTCTTCCATATTAAATTCATAGAAACATTTCCCATGCGGCCACAGTTGAAAATTTTAAGTGGTACTTTTCCTTTGTACATTCATATACCATTGTGAAAATTTTTAGATATAATATATATGATTCTATTGTTTTCTTCAACATAATATTCATTATCTTTTGATTCAATGTGTCCCATTATCTCATATTTTTGGTCTATGAATTTTTAGTTTCTTTATATCATCAAAATCCATTTATTCCTTTAAATTATTATTGAATTTTGGAGTTATCCTCATCACATGTGAAAAAATAATGTTATGTAATTAATCAAGAGATAAATTATTTGTATCTTCTAAAGTAGAAATTTTAGGATTATACATGTCTATAAAGTTTCTCATGAGTTTATTAACAATTTTAGAATATTCCAAGACATATTTTAATCTTTTGATATAGTTGAAAATTTTATTAATACTGGTGAATTTCTCATCAATAGTTTCATCGTATGTCATTATTTGATCTTCAAACATGCTTCTCCATATTTTTATATTTGCAACCTTCAATTTGATATTTCCCTCAAAGGTAATTTCGTGTTTATACCATGTTTTCTTTGTTGTCTTGAAACACATCACCTTCACCTATACATTTTCTGATAAAGGAATTGGAATAAAATTTTATGATTTACCATCATTCTCATAATTTCTTTTTTCGGAAAATTTCATCGAATCATATTTCTCAATGGGTAAAAACCTAATTTGTAGTTATATCGGTCACATCCCGGACTAAATATAGAAGATATGGTATCATTATTTTTCTCATCTATGGAAATAAAATTCATCATAGGTAGGAATACCTCTACTATTCACTTATTTAATAATATCCATGGTATGAAAAGTAAGGATCTAATACAACAAAAAGGGATGATCTTATACCAATTGAAATTCCTATGAGAGTGATAACCACTGAGAATGATGTTTGAATCAGTTATTATATTTTATAAATTCTTCTGTCATAAAATTAACCCATGTAACTTGTTAGAGTTTCTATCCTTTTAAGCTTTATGAAACCCAGCCATACTTCTTAATAAATGATAAAAAATTAAATTGGATCGCATAAGATTTATAAGGTTTATCCCTAATGTGGGTGACCACATCCTTACTATGGATACTCTAGTCATTCCATAGAAATCCACTATTATATGAATTGAATAGAATTTTACCAACATTCATTAAACTCCTTTCATCTCATGATGGTAAATTATACGAAATCCCATCAGTTCCAAAAAAAAATTATGTAACTGATCCGAAACAATGTAATAAACTTCTCTTAAAATATAACAAAAAGTTCATCGAGAAATTATCCATCTGATATATTGTTCCTAGTAAAATTTCCTTTAGTCTTCTCTCCCTTCGTTAGATATAACTATGCCCAGTGTACCTCAAAAACATTATTCCTATAACTGGTGCTCTATCTGAATCATCTTACGAGTAAAAATATGACAAGTAATTCTAATCACTACACATATGCCTAATATATTTTTCTTCTTTAACCAAGAGATTACCTGGTTGGAAACTCACACATATAAAACTTCATCTCCTTTTCTCTCTATCCAGAATCTATCTCTAATACCTTTTCTACAGGAATTCAGTTATTTCTCTCTCATGTGAAAATTTTTTCTATATATTGTTGATACACCCCATTATATAGGCTTGAACCCATGAGAAAACGTAGGAACTGAGAAGTTTTTTTCTCATCCCAAATTTGAAATTTGAATCTACCAGTCAAAGATTCACTAGGATACTTCTCTTATAATCTAGAACATATAATGTTTCATAAAAATTTAGTTTCAATAATATTATTCAAGATTCACTAACAAAACTAGAAAAATAAACATTTAAAGAAAAGATTCAACATCATCAGTGTTAAGGGATTTATAAAGTTTTGTTACTAAGAACATAATCCAATAAATGTTTTACAAGTGAATTTCTATAAGGAGATATCCATCCAGATATATTCTATCTGATTCTCTTCTGACCAATCTAAATCAACTGATCAACTCAATCCAATGAACCCAACTCTTTTTTATTTGATAAGGTTCATATTCCTCTTCTATTTTGTGGATTCACAAATGTATGTCTGATTAACTTCATAGTATTTCTTCAACTAATGGAATCAAAAATTTTCAACCGATTAACTTTTTACTCTTCACCCCTTCTTTCTTTAACCCAACTATATATTGTTCTTTGTTTGGAAATATAGAACCATTATATCTTTATGGGATCATCTATTTTATGAAATCATATTTTATTGTCTGATTCTAGAATATCTGATGGAACATTGAATGATCATGTTGACTTGAAAAAAATAATATTTTCACCTTCAATGAACATTTGATGTATCAAACTATAACATATTGACATTGGTTCCACATATTGGTGCCCCGATCTAGTTCACTTCATGGCCATAGGCATGCCTCCGCATATGCTAGAGGTTTCCGAATAGCATTAAGGGTCAAATATACAACATGGGGATATTATTCCCTCTTTATCAAAGAAGCACCATAGTGAAAATAAATAAAGAATAAAAAAAATTAAATAACCATAACTACAATATTACCATTATCACATGAAGACCAAAATATGATTATAATAACCAAACTACAATAGTAGATATTCTATTCCAAATATGTGTCAAGTGTTTAAAAAAACCCAAAATAAAGAAAAACTGAAAACTCCCCAAACAGGTTATGACACCACCAATGGAATCTAAAATAATATCCAGTCTATAACTGTGTATAAAATTGTATAAAGAATAAAATATGAAAAAGTAAAAAAGTTATCACATTTCATTATACATTAATTAACCACATAAATTACCTAGTTTCAAAATGAAACTTGATCCATCAATACCTACTTTATCCCATTTCAGAGTCTAAACCATATTACATAACTTATGGGTTTTCATTTATCATTTCATTTAAAATTTAAAATTACAACTACTTGGAACCATAGTAAAATGTCAATATTTTGGCCTGAAAATCCATGTCTAGAACCAAAGTGGTATTTTAAGAATCATTTAGTTTCTAATAACCAATTTATCAATAAATATCATATGGCATTTTGAAGCATCAGTCTATGTTCTAGACTCATTTATCACATGCATGCATTTGGGTCTAGAATTCCATGCCTAGAACCCCGTTAGTATTTGAAGCATCATTTTGTGTCCCACAACCCATTCATCAATCAATCACACATTTCACATATATCACATTTATCAAGTTTAATCATCATTAACCCTCTTATAAATAATTAACATCATGGAATACCATTTTAATTTATACAATATTCATCACATTAATTAACATGGAATAATATAAAAAATCATCATTAAAACATTTATCAATATTTATTAATATAAACCATTAACCATTTAAATTTAATCCAAACATCCCATAATTCCCATTACCAATCAATTCCATGTATCAAAAATTTACCAATTACACATTCCCATCAATTGATTAGATCCATAGTCCAAATGTCCCATCAATTTCACAATCACATCATTCCATTAAGTAATAAACTAATTAATATAATTCAAGATATAATACCAAAGAATGAAAATTTCTATTTCATAATTACATAAACATAGTTATAATCAAAACTATGGGATTTTTAATTTCGACCACCTATCACAAGATTGTTTATGAGTGTTCTCCCATTGGAAATCCCCAAATTGAAGTTAGATGTTCAATTGCACAATGAAGAATGAGATATTGAACCAAAAAATAGATCCAATATTAGGAGGATTTAAAAATATAATAACCCAGATCTAAACCCTTTAGAATTGGTACTAAAACACTCTTCTTTGTCTTTAAAGAGAGGTATAAGAAATAAGAAATCACACGGGGAGATATTTCTTATTGGGAGTGGTAAATATTCTTCCATTCAATCCTCGATTCATTTTGAATGGATTCCTGAAGGCCATTGAATCTATTCGGGCACCTCCAAAATTGGAGGAAAATGTAATAGGTCAAATAGGTCCAAATGAGGGTAAAACCAGGGGGTTTGGGGATTTTTTTGGAAAAATCGGGGGATTAAAAATGTCGAGCATGGTTTTCTAAACTGTGATCCTTAATTGTGAACCTCTCTTGGTGGAAACATGGTTACTACTAAGATGTAACATCATTTGAAAACCCATGTTACAACCATGAAAATCCCATTTGTATGGGTTTTTAGAGTTTTCTAGCCCAGGTGTACAGTTTCTGAATACCAAGCGCCAGTTGTGCACTTCCCCTTCTCCTTCAAAATTTCTCAATTTTTACATAAAACATCCCAAAGCTAAAAAAATAATGATATAAAAAACCAGGGTAAAAATTGCCTATAAATGACAATAGTACATCTCCAAAAGGAGGTCATTATCTTACAATCTCCCCAAATTATAATAGCTCATCCTAGAGCAGTATTCTAAGGAATCTCTAAGATTATGAGGTAAAAATATTAGAACACTTATCCTGCATATCTTCTTCACTCTCCCATGTTTTTCTTGAAAATGGATATGTTTCAACAATACATGAACTATGATCATGGTATTTACACCCAACCCTTTCTCACTACGGTCCAAAACACATATCTGATTCCCCTTAAAGGACGCATTAGTCTCAATCTCAACATAATCAACATTGATCACATGATAAGGCTCGGGGTGATACCGCTTAATTTTTGACACATGGAAAACATCATGCATAAAACTAAACTTTTGTAGAAGAGGCAATCAATATTCTATGGGACCAATTCTATCCACAACCTGAAAAGGTCCAAAAAAACATGGGTTTTAACTTTCCCGATCTCCGGATCCTATGGTGAACCAATATAGGCAACACCAAAAGGAACACATGATCTCCCACATAAACTCAAGGGGTCATCAACATCTATCAATATACAAATTATTCCTACTCTAAGTTGTATCCATATATTTCCAATTTATCTAAACCTTCTCTAACATATTCTTTACGAGACTCAATCCCAAAAACTCTGACTCACTTGCCTTGATCGAGCATATAAGTGATCACCATTGGCTACCACAAAGTTTCTTCTATGGTTCCATCTAAATAGTTCATAATAATTGTTTTCAAAGGGAAACTCAACGAGCTCTAAGTGCTTCTCCCAAGACACACCAAAGTCGAGAACACACTCCCATAGTGTATCCTCCAAAACCTATATAGTACATTATAGATACCCATTTGTCTATGGTTAGAAATAAATACTTAGTAATACCTCTCTACTAAGAAAATTCATTAATACATTCCAAAAACATGACATAAAACCTGAGTCCTAGTTTGAAACAATTCTTTGTAGAACCCCATACAGATGAACTACATCTTGAATGTACAAGTCCCCCAACCAATCCATTATAAAATTCCCCCATAGAGGTAATAAAAGTAATACTTTTTTCATTAGGTCCAAAGGCAGACAAATAGCACCATTCTTCTCATTAATCCTTGGATACACCCAAAAATTATACGATAATTTCATCCCAATTCCATTTTGGAAAGGGAAGTGACTGTAGTAAACCCCATATTCAGTGTTGCTCTGACTTTGCCTATTGAATATTGTATCATCATAAAATGAACCCTATAATTTTATTTTTAATTTTTACCCACCAATGTTATTGACATAGATCATGGTTCATTTTGGTTAACCATGGATGCACCACCTACTTTGTGGCTTGAAATCCATGGATCAGCTCCACCTGCATACATGTAGACACATCAATGTGGTTCCTGACATTGATGCTCTCATCCTCATATTTAGTCCAATAAAAAGGTAACTTCCCACCATCAAGGGTTTCCTGCAAGGATAAAAACTATAGATACCCATACTACCTCTCCCTAGTCTATCTCAAAATTTTGGAACCAACTATCATGGAGATGGGAGTATTCCATTCCTAGCCCTCTTGAAACACAACATGCATCTCATCCAGCAAGGTTGTCATCTTTCACTTATAACTAGACTCCTAAACATTTTGAGTCTATGTTTTCCTGCTCAAATCATCAGTAACCTTGTTTACCTTCCCAGAAATATATGATAGCTCAAAATAAACCAACTTCATATACTTAACCCGCCTCCACTATCTTAGATTAAAATATCTATATGAAAACATATACCCTAAGATCTAGTGATAGTATACATAGTAAATATTTTTCCCAATAGATAATGTCTCCAACAATTCAAAGCATAAATCAATGCATCAAAATTTTTCTTGTGTATATGGTAGTTTAGTTTATGTGGTCTCAACTACCATGAACCGTACACCACAACATGACTCTATATATTAACACTACTCCAAACATGATCTCAGATGCATCACAAAACATTATATACTCCTCACCTAACTCTTGTAGGATACAGATCGGTGTAGTAGTCAAATTCCTCTTAAACTTCCAGAAATCATTATCACTTTCTTCGGACCATTCACACATAACTCTCATCATGGTCAAGCCATAATGTGGTGCATCCTAGAGGTAAGAGTCCAAGATGAAAATCCAATAATAACCTTATAATCCTATAAAACTATGGATATTGATAACATTATTATGCTACTCCCAAAAAAAACTTCCTACACTTTCTCTGGGCCCATAGACACAACTTCTTCTTAGATTATGTGGCCTAAAAAATGTAATTGATCAATCCAAAATTGAAACATTGATAGTTTTTCCTATAGCTGATCCTCACTCAGTGTACTCAAGAAGATTTTGATATGTTGGGCATGGTATTTATAAGTCTTGGAGTACACCAAGATTTAATACATAAACACTACCAAAAACTAATCCAGTAACTAGTGTAAATAAATAAAGGCCATAAACACAACATGATAGTTCACCAGCCCTAACTATATTACAATGAACTCCTAAAGTCCATACCTACTTCTGAAAGATTTATATAGTATATCAGAACATAAAACTCTCAACTGATGATACCCTGGTCACAATTGGACCTTGGAAGACACACAATCTCCCCTAAACTAGTCAAAGAGATCATTGATATGTAGAAGATGATATTTTTTCTTCACTTCCATCTTTTTAAACTTTCTGTAATCAACCCATAAGCACAAGGTTCCATCATCATTTTTTGTAAACAAGAGTGAAAAACCCCAAGTTGATGTACTCGTATGGTTAAATACCTTATCCATTCACTCCTTCTGCTATGTCTTAATCTCCTAAAGATATATTAGTGACATTATATATGGTTGAATAGAAATTGTTTCATCTCTAGGCATGATATTAATCATAAATTTCACATCCTACTCAGGTAGAAGCCCTAAGAATTATTTGGGAAACATATCTTGAAACTGAACCACTATTGGTGGAAGGATTTCATGCCTTACACCCCCATAATCCAGCAACAGACTTGAAACCTAGGTGGTGATATCCCCTAGTTGTTGACGAACTAGCCCTATATGGCCTTCTTAGATATCCCACTCTCTAGGGTAAATATAATTTTCACCCTTCATAGATGTAAATTTACTCTCCTATAGTAATAATCTATGTGGGATCAGTATGCCACCAAATAGTCCCTACCCAAAATTAAGTAAAATTTTGACATATGAAGAATGTACAGATCCCATAGAAAATGATACTTCCCACCCTTGAAAGAACACCCCTTGCACATATAGATGTCTCTTGATCATACTACCAAATGTGTATCGATATTCATAACCCCACTCACAATCTCCACTACCAAACTCAAACCATTCAAATGAGGAGTAGATATAAAACAATGATGGGAACAAACATCAAATAAGGAACTAGAAATAATATAATCTATAAGAATAAGACCTCTAACTATTGATACTTCAACCTCTCTATCTACAAGTATAGGGTGAACTGCATGAAACTTTCCTACCCCACTTCCCTGTGAAGTAGTCTGAATCCCCTGAGTTTCACTACTCTATTAATACTAGAACTCTTTCCCAAATCACCTCACCCACTACCTTGACTACCACATCTAGTATAATTACAACTGTTATACTGTTAGGGTGCAGAATACCCCCTTCCTATAACTTGGTTCTACTTAGCTTGTCCATAACTTCCCATATTTCATGGGTTCCTTTAGAATCATTGTAGATGTCCCATATCTCTGCAATTTTGACACTCTACTTGTGGTTTCATACCCTTCTTAAGAACGTTTCCTCACCTACCACATAAGTGGAAGGTCAATCGAGTAAGGTCCTAAGTAACTGAACCTTCCCCTTTCCCACTTTTCTTTCTATCTCCCTAGTCGACATTCTCAAAGATATGGATCCTTCTCTTTGAATACATTCCTCCTAGTCATCCTGTAAAAACCATATTTCCTCCACTAAAATCATCCATTAGGTTACCCTTAGATATGAGTGATTTATTTACCACTTCTGAAAACTTATTCATCCTGAATATGTTGACTTGGGAATTAATTTCACATTTAATCCCATCATTAAAATGTTTCTCTATAGTAGCCTCATCCCCTTCCAATGTGGGAACAATGCACTATAAATTGGTAAAGTGCCTTGAATAGTCCATTATGAACACACTTCTCTAAGTCATCCTCATTAACACTTCCACACTATCCTTCTTGATCATTTCAGGGTAAAATTTCTCCATGAAATTATCCTAATATTTCTTATATACTAGGTTATCTATCTGTCCATACCATATATGGATATCCCACCAATGATCCTCTTGACCACATAATCGATAATAATCGAATTTGACTCTCTTCTCAGCAAGAGTCTCTGAATGGTCAAGAATCTTATAGATTGACTCAATCTAAAACTCATCTACATTAGCTCCACTATCTCTAATGAAATTTGGAGGGTGCTGAAACTGGAACTCCCATTTCAAATCAGACATGATCTTCATAACATTCTTTAAGTCTCTTTCCATAAATTTTATATAGCGAGCAATATTCTAACAGAACTGATCTTTGGCTCCTTAACCTGGTACTATCAGGGCCATAGGTTCCACTACTAGAGACACATTTCTATCCATGTCCTCCTATAATTCGATCAACAAGTATCATCATGGAGGCATAATTATATAATTCAAAACACACATCTTAGGACACATAACACAAATTTTACACATTTACATAATAGGGGTTCCCAAAAGTTCATAATAAGTCATCCATTATACCCCGCAACAAGGTCAAAACTAAGGTGTTATCACTACCCTTAACCATCCCTTTCCTTGGTCATGGATCTCATAGGGTAAAACATATTCAAACTCAAAATTATCATTAAACACCCATTTATCCATTTAATTTTTCCAAATTATAATCATAGACAATTTTTTTGAATTTTATAATATGAACCTTTTCATTTAATTTACACAAGTAAAGAAATGAATTTTTATTTAAAAAACTCACCCAAACCTGCTTTTTTTTTTGCATTCTTAAAATGATGCATATCACAATAAACCCTGAGTGCCTAGAATGATGAATGCTTACAAAAATATTGTTCAATTATAGGACATAATGAAAAAATATTAGAAAACAATAACATCACACAACAATTACATCACTCATGGTGATATAATATCCAACTGTAACAAAGAACATCAATAACAAAAATCCCACCTTGGTACTTGATTTTTACCCCCATACATGGGTTAGATACTCCCATGCATGAGCTCTTGAACAAGGTCCAGCTCATACTAATATCCTATCTACATTTCCAAAATAGTAATGAAAAATAAAATAAATGGAAATAATTAATCTAATATCACTTTTTAACATCCCAACCCTGGATCCACATATCAGTACCCCATGACGGTTGATTATGTGACCTGAGGTGTGCCACTTCATACACCAGAAGTTGCTGACTAGTAGTGAGGGTTAAATATACAACATGGGGAGACTATACCATCTTTATCAAAGTAGCACAAAAATAGAAATAAATAAAGAATAATCAGATTATAATATCCATAACTAGAATAATACAATTATCACATAATTAAAAAAAAACAGGAATACAATATCAAAACTAAAGCAGTATACATGCCATTCCGAATATGTGTCAAGTGTCTAAATAAAATCCAAAATAAATACACACTAAAAACTCCCAAAATGGGTCCCAACTCTATTTAATGTTTCTATATCCATTATCCATGCCAAATCATCCATCTAATAAAGAGATATTACCCTTATCCTACCCTGAAAATATAAAGACTATTTAGGTACCAATCAGCCAGCCTGAATAGGGTGTGAGTACAACTCATTAGGCCACTACTAGTGGTGTCCAAAAAAATATTCATTCTATAACAGTGTATGTAGTTGTAGAATCAATAAAATAAAATAAAGTAAACATTTATCACACTTAATTAATCTTTAATTGTCCCCATAGATTACTCGAGTTCATGATGAAACCTGAAACATCAATACCTAATTTGACATGTGCTAGAGTCTGAACCATATTATATAACTCATGGGTTCTCATTTATCATTTCATTTCATTTTTAATATTACAGCTACTTGAAACCATAGTCCAATGACAAAATATTGGTCTTAGAATATCATGTCTATAATCTTGCGGGTATTTGAAGCATCATTCCACATCTCACGACAGTTTATCAACCAATCACATTTGGACTTTTGAAGAATTAGTCTATGTACCACACATATATATTTCATGCATGCATTTGGGTCTATAACGTCAGGTCTAGAACCCTATGGGTATTTGAAGTAGAAATATTTGCCTCATAACCCATTCATTTATCAATTACACATTTCACATTTATCACATTTATCATGGTTAATCATCATTAACCCTATTATCAACAATTCTCATCGTGGTATACCATTTTTATTTATACAATGTTTATCACCTTAATTCACATTGAATAATATGAACAATTCACTATTAAACCATTTATCAATATTTAGTCATATAAACCATTTACCCATTAAGGTTAATCCAACCGTCCCATCATTACCATTATCAATCAATTATATATATCAAAAAATTAACTAAGTACACAATCCCATAAATTGACTAAATTCATAGTCCCAATATCCCATCAATTTTATAGTCACGTCATTTCGTTAGTTAATTAACCAATTAATTAATAAAATGTAAGATGAGATTTACTAGAATTTAAATTTCTATTTCATAATTCTATACAAAAAATTATAATAAAAAATATGGGATTGGAAATTTAGACCACAAACCTCAATAGTTTTTTATGAGTGTTTGTCCAATGAAAATCCCTAAATTGAAGCGGAATACTCAATTACATAGTGAATAATGAGATATAAAACAAAAACCAAGATATAAGATTCAAAAAAGTTAGATATTTCATAACATAGATATAAACCCTTGATAACAGGTAATAAGAAACTCATCATCATCCCAAAGGAGAGATGGGAGAGACATTAAACCACACGGGAATATATTTCTTTCCGAGGTAGGTGAAGATTCTCCAATCTCATCCTTGAATCATTAATAACGGAGTCCAAAAAGATATCTAAATCATTTATAAGCCTCCAAAATTGAAAAACAATTATCTTAAATGGAATAGGGATAAATGAAGGTGAAATATGGGGTGTTCAAGAATTTAAAATAAATTTTTGTGTATTAAAAATAGCATGCATGTTTTCTTGGGTAGGGGTACACGGTTTTCTAAATAGTGCACCTTAACATGGCACCTCACCTAAGGGTCACACGTTTTCTACTAAGAGGGTACAAATTTTGACAAACCATGCTCCAACTAGGAAAATCCCATATGTTTCGGTTTTCATTGTTTTCTATCATGGGTCCATGATTTGGGGAAACTATGTGCTAACCATTCACTTCCCCTTCTCCTTCAAAATTTCTAAATTTTCACCAGAAACACCCCCAAAGTAAAACCTAATCAAGATAAATAAAAATAAGGTTGAAATTTACCTATAAAAGAGAACAGGACATCTATAGAAATAAGTTAGGATATTACACCAACTGATACACTTCATACTTCCCAAATCAATAGTATTTTATCAGTTGTCCATCTTATCAAACAATTTTCACTAACCATCCAGTAGGATACCTAGAGATCTTAACATATACCTATTATAAAATAGATCATATGAACATTGATCATTGTATATATCTCTATCCAATCAACCATGATCCTTTCAATCCAATGAATTAATGTACATACCTTTTACTGAGTGAAAATGACTCTGTCAAACAAAACATGGTCCAATGGACTCAATCTGATATCATTCATACATCATCATCTTATATATCTTTATATTATATAACATTTTATATATTTTAAAAAAATCTTAATATAATTGTAGATTTCATATTAAATTTATGTCCAACAACTTCAACTTCTTGGAAACTTCATATTCCTATGACTTCTCGTGTAAAATACTTCTTTCAATTTGTAAAAATATATACAAACTCTTTAGCGTATACTTATTTCCATAATTTGTATAAAAAATAATCTCTAATACATATAATAAAATTTTTCAATATCAAACTTTATAAAAACTTGTCAATGATCATGATAATTTTCATGATGTTGGGAACGTAAAGATGGGTACGAAATCATCTAAACTATTAAGAAACATTTGGTAACCATCTTAAGGAAATTTTCTTATAATCTACTAAATCTATTTATTACCTAAAATACAAAAAAAATGATATTAAGATATATTTAAAAAATTAAAGAAAATTATATAAATAACCCAAAGTATCATCATTATCAACTTTCTTACACTCTCATCCATTGAGAAATTAAAAAAATCATTAGTGCATATATTCTAACTAACTCCTCCATGAACGCCACATTTATTTTTTCATGAACACCTCATATAGAAATTCATAAGGATGTATTTAATTAATAAATATGATATTTATAATAGGATAACGATTCATTATAGGTAGACCTTCCTTAACTTTATTACTATTTCATCTTTTAGAATAATGAAAATGTCGATCATGTGTATGTGCTGACAATTATCTTCATCAATGAAATATCTCGTTTTTTATCACTGAAATACATGGATGGTTTTAATATAATATTTAATGAATAAAAATCATAATTATAACATGTCTAAGACTCTATATATGATGGAACTATGACCCCTTTTACCACGACCATCACACTAAAGTTGTTTTGGACCAAACAACCCGAAGACATCTGACGTAAACATAATATATTTAGTAGCTAAATAATATGTGATTATAAATTAAATAAAATTAATAATGATAAAGGAATGAACTATAAAATTTTTCTTATGAAATAAAATATTTAATATGATTTTATTATTTAAGAAAGTAAAATATGTACATGTCGAGTTGGGGTTTGAGGTAAGTAATTTTTATTTAAAACCATGTTTTAAATGTTTTAAAATATCTCTATTATATATAAATATTCCTTAAAATGTTTCAAAAATGTTTTATTTATACATAAAATATTTTTAAAGATCTTTTTAAACTACATTTTACTTTCATTATAGTGGTTAAAAAGAAATATTTTAAAAAAATTCCATATAGATTCTTTTTTGACTTTCATTATAAAATTGAAAAATATGTATATTTTTTAACATTTACCACATGAAATTATTTTCCCATAGATATTGACATTATTCATTTTAAAGCTTCCTATAAAATTTTATATGGTTTTTCGAATAAGATTGTGTTCACGTTGTTTTGGGAACTTTTATTGTTTAAAAAGTTTTCAAAAGAAAATGGTATTTCTTCTCATTTTTTAACATGACTAAACATTATTTTACTTATGGGATAAAATTCCAATTATTATGAGTGATATAATATAAATTACATATTATATATTTTCATTCGTGTTATGGTTAATATATATTTCTTATGATGATCGGGTAATTTCATATCATTCACACCAATTTAACCTCCATGACAAAAAATAGATGACACATGATTTGGAGCTTAATTTGGTGGTTTTTGCTTTAATAATTTAGATTCATATTCTATGAAGGTAGAAATGTGAAATATATATGGATAATAAAAGCTTGAAATATATATTCACTCAAAAATAACAAAATATGAGGTAGATAATATGGTTCGAACTCATAATGGATTTTGATTTCATGATTTGCTATCATCTAGGTAAGTCCAACATAGTAGTTGATACTTTGAATTGAAAAGATAATGCATCATTAACCATTATATATTTATAATATCATCCTTTAGTAAATATTTTAATTAATTGTGGACTAGAAATTATGAATGTTGAAACCAATTCTATTTTTATCTTAGGTATATATAAAATCATACTTGTCATAAATAATTAGGAATGATCAAAAAAAGATTGTGCTTTGGATGAAAGAATAGAATTGGTTATGGAAGATTGATATTATGAGTAAAAATTTGATAAACAAGATGTTATAATATTTGGAAATAGGTTGTGTGTCACGAACCAGATAGGGTCAACCTGAGATTATACCTGATCCAGCTCATGGAAAGGCATCAAGTGTGCCTCCCCATACACTATGGACTACCAACTAGAATCATGGGTCTAAAGAGACATTATGGATATACTATACCATTCTATTATAATTAAATAATAAGAGAAATAATTGAACACCTCCACATCCATAAACATTAGAGCATTCAAAATAAACAAACAAAATATAATCATGCTATATCAAATAAAAATGTTATATATAGACTCAGGATCATTCTATAACACAACAAATGATTACCCACTGGGCCAACCACATATATGTAATACTTAAAAAATCAAAAAAATAAGAATTTTCTATAATCCCTTAGTCATAAATCAAACCTGGTCTCCATCAAATTTCAAGTTTCTCCATAAAAATTATCTGAATCCACCAAAGAAATATCACTCAATCATGAAATATTGGGCCACATACATATCCTCTAATCATCAATTGATTAACCTAAAAGCTTATATAATGGTATACATGGGAACCAAAGTGCCTGTACAGAGGTTAAGAAAAAATATTAGTAGGATACACTCAATGATGAACCTATCATATATTCTCAAATGAATGCGTGTGATCATGTGATATGTCCGACCTCATTGAATATTAACTGGAATGAAAGAAAAAACTAAAATAAAAGGCTTAAATAAAAATATAAACAAAAAAACATAAAAACCCTAGGTTTTAAGGTTCCACCCCAGATTCTTTTATCCCACTTCAAATAGTGTCGAAAGACTTGAATTATGATAATCATCAAGTCTCACAGAAAAAGGAATTTCTTCCAATCCTAATGAAATCTTACATACATATAACACACCAAAAAATAATAAATTTGGACTGAAGGATCACACCCTAATTTTCTAATAAAACAACATACACCACTATCAGGCTCTAGGAATCTAATAGTATGATCTAAATTAGTGGAAAGAACCTCTATTTTGACACAACTAGAGATCCTGTAAAAGTCCTAGGAGTCTAATAGAACTAGTCAAGATAAAAATAACACATCAGTGAAACATAGTCTGACTAGTCCAAAATTAATCCATGTGAATGGACACATCAGTAATCTATCCCATAGATGAAATAGCATCATGTGGGCCCCAAACCCTAGCTAAATCATAAACTAACCTGAAATTGGTATTGATGAACTCATATATATCATCCATTAGATCCCTAAACCACCCTAACACTAACCAACCAATCAAGAAAGTAGAATAACATAAGAACATTAGGTCCAATTATCTATCAAATAACATATTAAATATATTCTCTCACATCAAAAACCTAAGAGAGAAGATACTCAAACAACCAAGACACCAAATGAAAAACTCAATTTCATACAAAGACCAAACCGATATTCAACAACACTGAAAATAATAATTTTCCATCTTAGTTTCAACAAAACCTGAGGCACTCTCAAGGTCCCCTTGAGCCTTAGAAATAATAGGACACCCATAAAGGGGCTCCTCTAGTACATGAAAAACCTTGGTCTAATCTGATTGTAATAAATATTCTCTAACCTTTATAGAACATAACACAAACCTTGAAAAACAACCCTCGTATAAGGTAATACTCAAACATCACCATGACTATAAGGGAACCCTCAAACTGTTCCTCATACACATCAAAAACTCTTCCAAATGGAACCCAACTACACTTGACACCCCATAGTGTCTCACAATCCTAATGTCTATAATTGAACAAAACCTCAAGAAACTTGATAGAGAAACTAATCCAAGGAACTATTTGATATCATATTTCAGGATCCATCTAAAATAACCTCAAACTAAACCACTTGGAATCCTCAAGAAAATATGACTGAAAAAATCTGGACCCTCACTCAATCCTGACACCACACTTCACTTACCTCAAGATGATTCTAAAACAAAACCCTAAAGGAATCATCTGGATAAACCATAGACCAACCCAAACAATCTATGAAGCATCTCACAAACAGTCTTAGATCTCGCCATGGTCCATACCATCACATATTATATGGGAAAAAATTATTTTGGACTAACTAAAATTCCGCATCTAATACTAGTGTCAGAAAATAAGTGAAACACATCTAATGGGAGAGTACACTGTTTTTTCCTCATGAACATATCATGTTCCCCCAAAATTCCATCTTTGGTGGTTCACTATAGTCCAACCCAGAATATTATTCCCTAGTACACAATGTGCACAATCCCTACATGGAATGTTATTCATATGGTGTATCTAGATATGTACCCTACCCCACCTAGCCTCAGGTAAGTCACTATACATGAGGTATAGTCGTATACCCTACATGACCATGTTCTACGTAACAGAGTGTCTAGCTATGTACCCTAGACACACGCTGAGTCTCTCTATATAATTTGTGATAGAAATACACATTTTTTTACCATAATCTTCTAAAAAACAAAAAAAATGAAGAACACATCGAATGTGTTCTTAAACTACACATCTCGGGGTTAGGTTTTCCTTAATAGAGAATCCCTTGTGATCACATGTATCCCCTGGTTCTCTTAAAAACACAACAGAATGACCCTTAAGGGGTTAGAAACACATAAATTTCTTTAAAAACTAAAAAAATCTCTGGGAATATCTGTGCAAAATAAAATATAACCTACCTATTGGAAAAAACAGTGAATCATTGACCTTGGATTTGAATCAAGCACCCACATCACCTCAATCCAGCTCCTCAAACAAACTCTGACATTTGACCCCCTCTCCCATTCCCGATTATCTCTAAATCAATTGAGATAATGGTTATATCCCCACTAACATACACACAAATCCAAAGTGGGTAAGAAAATAAAAGGTAAAAAATAAAATAAAATGCATTATTAAATGGTTTGACCTAAGCCTGGAACCCAAATTGATTTTACACCTCACCTAAGCAACACCCCTTATTTTGGACATAATCTTAATGTTATAATTTCTATATGAGACTCCGTTCAAGTGATATAACTAATTTAACAAATTAATTTCAAAAATATATAATTAAGTAAATATTAAATTTTCATCTGGAAAAATATTACTATCTTGGAATTCCACCAAACTCTATCTCTAAGATAATCACCATATTCTATGGCCAAAAAATTGGTAATAAAATTATTCTAAGATCATATTCTAGGTGAAATTACTATTTTTCACTCAATACTACCTAGGGAAAAAATTAAAATTTCCCAAAATTTTCTCAAATTGTAATTTGTTGGTTCGTTGCAAACTCCCCACCATAATTCTTCTCTCCAACGAGAAGTCTCAATGACCAACAAGAAGAAAATATTTCACCTCAAGAATAAAAGCACACAATTCAACCACAGCTATCCACCAACCAGTCTCATATAACCCATGACCATTCCAGCATGAATGTATCTCAACCACAGTCAATAATATGCTCCCCACTATAGGAGAATCCATATCATCTCCCCATAAAAAATAACAAACTTTGAATGCCACACTTAATCCACTATCATGAATAATGAATAGACATGGTCAACTTGCTCATGCCTAAACATCAACACAAAATCCCAACCACTACCCATTCCTAGATCCCTAGTAATGAAAACCACCATACTTAACAGCCCACTTAAAAAAAGGATCACATCCTAGAATAGAATATAGTACACTCCCCTCTATAAAGATTACTTCACACCACTACTCAAGCACTAACCTTAAAAAATACATTTTTGCTACATTGCTCGGGTCCCACCAAGAACCAAAAAAACTCCCAAACAATCTTAATGATCATGCGCTCCCTCACAACCTACTCACACAACTAGATTCATACCCTAATGAACCTAGGATAATGCACCTAAACCATTAATCATTCTCCACTCATAGGTCAATTCCAACCAGTTGGAGCACCCTTAGTGCTCCTCTGTAATAATGAGTCACATATTTAAATATATAGATAAACACAGATTAACTTCTCATTCAGGAATCATTCCAAAACTATGGTAATCTTACAATGTTCCCACTTCTCTATCAAAATCACAACCCGAACTATCATAAAAAATAGGGCTAGGAATCCAACCAATCCCACCCTATCAAAACTACCCTGAATCCAAGAGAACTCCCAATGATCCACCTATCAGTATAAAGGAAACATCATGATTAACCATAAAACCTTAACAAGTGAACCATAACAACAGGTAAACTCAAGCCCAATCAAAAAAACCTATCTTGCATCCTTTCCCTCATCAGGAAACCAATATGGTACCCAAATCTTGCACTGACACACTAGGGACTCCACACAAAATTCAACAAAGGGACTTCATTTCCATGACCAAATAAAATATCACAATGATATCGACTTGACCCAACATCAAAATAAATATACTCATGGTTCATTAAATTATAATTCCACTAAGAAGCTATATGGGACAATGCCATATAGTTTTCTAATAATTTAAACAGTTAAACCACCATCATTAATGATATAACACATAGAAAGTCACATGTCATGTGAATCCTGCATGACTAATATAATTCATGTAACCATGAATCATTCCAATGGTCCAAGATCCAAAAAACTAAAATAAATCAAAAATATCTAAAACTCAATTGTGTCATGGAAGGTGAAATCCGAAAAATGTAAAATAAAAAACAATGGATGATAATCCCATATCCTGGTAACCTAGAATTCCTACCTGAAAATGTTTTCTCGACGCACCAATATAATATTAATTAAAAGTCCTAAAACATTCCTATACCACCTATATATTATTATCCATATAATAAAACAATAAAATGGATGTTTATTAATCTATTTTGTCGCAAACTAATATGGGTCAACCGAAAATGTCACTCAATATGGCTCATGACAAGGCCTCAAGTGTGCTTCATCATATGGAAGAAAATTATAACTAATGGTGTGGGTCAGAAGAGAGATAGTTGGGAGACTATACTAATAGATAAGAGTGAAATAATATTAGAAATAAACAAAAAAATCCACATCTAAAAACATCAGGGAATATATGATAAAAAACGAAAACATGTTATATCAAGTGAAAATGTTGCATACAGACTCACAATCATGCTAAAACACAACAAATAATTTCCCAATGGGTTGATCTGATATATAAAATACATAAAATAAATAATAATATACAAGTATCCACTTCCATACCCAAGACATACCTCAAACTTGGTCTTTAAAAATTGTAAAGTTTCTATGGACTAAACATTAGATTGCACCTGAGAAATCCTGCACAATCATGAAACATTGGACCTATTCGCTATCCATTCTTCATAATTTTCTCAACATTAAAGTAGAAGTAAGGGTCTTCATTAAAATAAAATTGCTCATATAAGGGTGATAAATAAATCTCAATAAGACGCCCCAAATGGTGAACCTATCATATATTGTCATATTCAAGTGCATGCACAAGTGATATGCCCTGGCTAGTCAAATAAAAATAGGAATAAGAGTAAAATACTGAAATAAAAGGATAAAAGGAAAATATAGGAAAAATAACTAACTAACCATATGATTTAAGGGTCCACATATGATATATCTATACCACTCTATCCATATCTAAAAGAATCAGATCACGTTGCTCACTATGCCACACAAACCAAGCATGTTCTCTAGTCTTAATGGAATATTTCAAACATATAAAAAACCAATAATCAAAAAATATGAAATCAAGGATCTCACCCTATGTGTCCAAGATAGAAACATGCACCACTACAAGGCTCTGGGACTCCAATAGTTCAATCAAAACAGGCAACAATATCTTCTTTTTTGACATAATAAGAGAACCTATCATAATATTGAAAGTCATACTGAACTAAACAGTAAATAAATAACTATTTTATGAAACACTACCTAACCATACCCAAACACATTCCATGTGAATTTCCCTAATTATAATCATTTCAAGGGTTGGAATAGTATATAATGGGCCCCAAACTGTAGCCAGAACATAGTACTAAACTAAAGGGGTAAATGTCCACTTATCTATATTTTCCACTAGCTCTCTAGACCCACATAACACCAACTAACCAACTAATAGAGAATATAATTATAATAAAATTTGGGAAAATCCTCAATATAATAATATCCAAATATTATAATCTACAAAATAATGGCCTCAAACAAACCATCAACCATCCACAAAACATGGGATTGGCCAAATCATGAACCCAACTTTAAAAAGACTAAAATTCATCATCGACCCTATAAGGGTTAACAAAACACGAGGTACTCACTAGGGTTTCCTAAGCCATATAAAGAATGGGAAACCTAATCAGGGGCTCCCTTAATTTTTGAAAAACCTATGTTCAATCCCATCATAATAAATATCATCCTTCCACTCTAGTATATAACCCAAACCTTGAATAACAACCCACCTACAAGTTAATCAAAAAAATGACCCTTACACCCATCTCAAAAACTACTCAACAGTACATAGTCACACCCAACACCCTAAGTTATCTCCCAATTCTAAATTCTTTATGTGAAAAAAACTTGAGCAACAAATTAGAGAAATTATCCAAGGAAATTCTTGGTCTCTCCTTCAATGATTCATCTGAAATAAAATCAGAATATACCTCTTTGAATCCCCAATCCAATCTAACCAAAAATCTTATGACCCTCACCTAGACCTCAAACCATACTTTACTTCCCTCATGAGGATTCAAAAATAAAATAAAAAAGGAATACTCCTACTAAACCATGAACTAACCCAACCAATCCCCAAAACATCTCACTAACAGCCTATGATCTTTCTGTAACATCCCGAATTTGGGTGCCACTCAGCGGGTGCCTTGAACTCAGTTGGTCACATGACCTCAAGCGCATTACTCCAAATGCCAGAAGCTACCAACTAGTAGCGACTGACTAGAACTGAGAGTGGAGAAACTATTCCCTCATTTTTCAAAGTGTAGTGTAGTAAAAAATATAAACATACAAAATCGGAAGATTTAGACAATATAGACCTGAAATGGACAACGAAAATGAAGTAAAAGATAACCAAAAACCATATATATGATGATGAAACATGTCTCTAATTTTAAGAAAGCATCCAAAACAAGATACAATGCAATCTGATACAATACAGCACAAGGTACAAAGTACAGCAAAACAAAACCAAAGCAGTGCAACAAGAACGCAGTAGCATCACAAGCTTAAGCTCGGTCTCATGCTCTCTTACTCATCTGCAATAATCATGTACCTATGTAAGGACTCTTTCCCTTATTGACACCTACAACAATATAATCTTTTTGGGCCGAAGACATGACCCAAACAGGGTGTGAGAAATAAATCTCAGTAGGAAACCACCAAAGGATTGTGCCCAACTGTCAGTGAAAATGTGCAACAATAGTGTGCAATAATAGAATGCATTAAATTAGGAAGTACTCAAAAGTAACCATTCCTACCAGTTACATTCCCATTTTAAAAATTATTTAACAATTCAATATAATTTAATTCTAAGTTTTTCGGGACTTGGCCTCGACCAACAATCTCTTATACCTATGCCACATCAGAAAATAAAATAGGCTATCTAACAAGTAAATGTTGATAATAATACCAAGCCAATGCATCATCTTGGAAGGTACCACATAAAAAATCACCATAGTGAATATTCAAAGTAAACATTGTCCTCAGACATGTAAGTCCATACCCTAAGGAAAATAGAAACGAATCCCTTAGGTGACTGCCCTCGGGCATAATGAATATTTCCCTCAGGAATACGAGATATTTCCCTCAAGAAAGGGAGCTACTACCAACAGGCATAAGAAACTTTTCCCTCGATCTAAAAAAACATTAACCTCAGGCTAAAAAAAATTGCCCTCAGGCTAAAAAAACACTACCCAAAGGCATTCTATAGGAACAACAAGTAACTAGGCCAATCCCAACGCATAAGAAAGTAATTTATATGTGTTTCATCTCAAGTTAACTCAAAACATGATATAATTATGGAATACCTATAGGTATCCTCTCCAAATGGCTAAAGAAGGGAAACGCACCCTCGGGTGGCCCTAGATCAAACCAACGATCACATATAGAAGTTTATACTTAGTCATTAGATTACCAATGCAATTCTAGGTATCTCAATAGTCAAAGTCTCATCCATATGACACCTTGAACATGGGCGCATGGCACTATGGTACACAAAAACAACTCAATAGTTTGAATTAAACACAATACCACCTACCTCTATCTCTTATGATTGATATACGTGAAAGGCCCCTCTCAAAAAAACAAAGATCGATGAAGATATAAGATAAAAAATTACCCGTTCAAAACTAAATAACTTCCCTTAGAAAAATAATTGGAAGGAATGATTCTAGAAGAGGGAAGACCTTTCCCGCGCAGTTCTAATGAGCCCGACAGTGGAAGAATCAGAGTCTTGGTGAATGATCGGGTTCCCTTCCAAGTCTCGGCCTCCTCTCCAGCTGCTCCTGGTGAACCCTCTGCCTCCTCTACCGAATGAAGAGGCTACTGCCTGTTTTTAATCAAAAAACATAAATACATGTCATGTACTCTCAATTAAATGGTGTGTACTTTCCTTTTTAAACTGTTCCTCTAGCGAACACTTTCCACCACCTCACTGTTCATTTGCCGACTGATTACACGGCATGTATTACCAAGTACACAGCGTGTAGTTAGTTTCTACACCCTTAATTGCTGACAAGCCTACATGCCTTGTATTCTCATCCCACATAGCCAAAGTACATGGCGTGTGTAAAAAATTACACTGCGTGTTGTTTGTTTTTACACCCAAGCCTACACACCTTATATTATCATCCCATATAGCCAAAGTACATGGCATATGTACAAAAGTACACAGCGTGTAGTTTGTTTTGGCACACAAGCCTACACGCCCTATATTCTCATCCCACACAGCCAAAGTACATGGAATGTGTACAAAAGTACAAGGTGTGTACCCATAAATTTGGGATTTTCCCCACATTTCCCTTTTTTTCTCAAAAACACTTAAGAAAAAAGAAAAGAAGAAACCCATACCTCAAGAATAAGAACCAGGTTCTTACAAACTTCCCCCCTTAAAGTAATTCATACTCAAATTTCCCTTCCAAGGGTGGTGAAGATAAATCTAAGAACAATTCTATCCATTGATCACATATGGCAGTCTCCTGCTCTTAGGTTTTATCCTACACTCGGTCATGCTGCCACGGTACCTGTACGAGGGGAATTGACTAGCCTCGAAGAACCTTCATGCTCTTATTAACAATACGAATCAGATGCTTCTCAAAGGATGCATCAACCTACAGTTTAACTGCCTTGGACAGAAAAACATGAGATGGGTCTAAGTGATAACAACGCAGCTGAGATACATGGAAGACTTCATGCGTGGCTCGGTACCTCTGTGGTAACTGAAACTGATTGGCAACTGACCTGACTCTCTCCAGAATTTCAAACGTCCCTTCATACCTCGGTGAAAGTTTACCATGTCTCCTAATCCACCTGGGTCCCAACCTCAATGAAACACTCAAGAAAACATGATCCCTTTCAACAAACACCAAGGGTCGTTTGTGGTGATCAGCATAAGATTTCTGATAAGATTGTGTTATATTGATCCACTTCTGAATCAACTAGACCTACTATGAAGTCTCCTACATGAGATGTGGTCTCAGTAAAGCTACCTCACCTGCCTCCAACCAGCACAAGGGGGATCTTCATGTCCTACCATATAAATCCTCATAAGGTTCCATATCAATAGTTTCCTGAAAACTATTATTGTAGGAAAACTCAACCCGGGGTATGTGCTTCTCCCAAGAGCCCCCAAAGTCCAAGACACATGCACATAGAATTTCCTCTAGCACATGTATTATACGCTCTGACTGGCCATCGGTCTGAGGGTGGTAAGTTGTGATCAGAATAACATGTGTAACCAGTTCCCTCTGAAAAATCTTCTATAAAAGAGATGTAAAATGGGAATACCTATCTGAAAAAATAGAATTAAGGACCCCATGAAGACATACTAACTCTCGGATATACAAATTCCTGAGCTTGTTAACACCGAAGGTCTCCTTGATTAGAAAAAATTGAGCTACCTTCATAAGTTTGTCCACAACAACCCATACAGCATCATTGCCTCGAGGTGACCTCGGCCACCCAGTCACGAAGTCCATCACGACATCATCCCATTTCCACTCCGGAATGGGTAACTATTGTAATAGTACTGCAGGCCTCTTATGCTCCGCTTTCACCTGCTAACAGGTGGAACATATCTTATGAAAACAAGGTACCTCTATTTTGATACCTAGCCACTAATACTAATGTCTCAATTCACGGTACATTTTGGAAACTCCAGGGTGCACTGCCCAAGATGAAGCATGAAATTCCCGCATCAATTCCTTATGTATATTCCCTAGAACCCACACTCGTCCATGGATATGCATTACCTCATCATCGCCCATCATCCATCTAGGAGGAGGGTCCTCACTTTCCACCGACTCCTGTAGAACTAGGCCTTCTGAATCTAATAGTTGTATCATCCTCACTCTATCTAGGAGGGTAGAATTCACAGCAAAGGATGAAAGATAGGTTCGCACCTGAATATTGTACACCTCCAAATGCATCTCAGAGAACAAAGCCATAAGTTGCCACTCACCACTGCCCTTCTGCACTGCCTGTATCTGAGTCCTCCTACTCAGTGCATCAGCTACTATGTTATACTTACTAAATGTATAGGCAAGCTCAAAGTCAAAGGACTGAAGGTATTTAACCCACCTTCACTATCTCAAATTCATGTTCTGCTGGTTAAAGGTGTATTTAAGACTTTTTTGGTCCGTAAACACCGTAAAAATGTTCTCTCAAGAGATAACATCTCCAACAACGTAACGCATGAACAACTACAGCCAACTCGAGATCATGCATCGGGTAATTCCTCTCATGTGGCCTCAACTGTCGAGACCCGTATGAAAATACTTGATCAATTTGTATCATCACTCCTCCCAACCAAATACCTGATGCATCACAGAAAACTGTATAGCTCTTCCCTTGCTCTGGAGGTATTAGGACTGGTGCCGATGTCAACCTTCCCTTCAGCTTCTGAAAGGTTGTCTTGTAAGATTCTGACCAAATGAACTTCATACCATTCTTAGTCAAACCCATAAACGGCGCTGATAAGAATAAAAAGTCCTATATAAAGCCCTTGTAGTAACCATCCATCCCCAAGAAACTACGTATTTCAAACACGTTCATAGGGTTCTCCCAAGAAACTACTGCTCTCACTTTATCTAGGTCTACCACAACTCCCGCATCTGAGATAATATGACCCAAGAAGTTAATCTGTTCCATAAAAAAGTGGCACTTCTAGAGATCATCATATAACTGATGCTCTCTCAATGTACTTAGTACGATCTTATGATGGGTGGCATGGTCTTGTTGAGTGTGAGAGTACACAAAGATATTATCAACACAGATTACCACAAAATAATCTAGATACAGATGGAACACACGATTCATTAGAGCCATGAAAACGATTGGCATGTCTGTGAGTCCAAACGGAATGACCAAGTACTCGTATAGACCATATCTGCTCTGAAAGTTTGTAAGAGGTATGTTTGATGGTCTAACCTGCAACTGATGATATTTGGTTCTCATGTCAGTCTTCAAGAACACTCGTGCTCCTCGAAGTTGATCAAAAATATCATCAATCCTCGGTAAGGGATATCAGTTCTTAACTGTCAACTGGTTCAGTTTCCGATTGTCCACGTAGAGTCGAAGGGTACCGTTTTCTTTCTTAGTGAAATGGATAGGCGAACCCCAGGGATAAATATTGGTTCAGATAAAACCCTTGGCTTGTAACTCCTCCAAAATATTCTTGAGCTCCTATAACTCTGGTGTATCTATCATATAAGGAGAAATGGACACTGGTGCCTCTCCTAGAACAAGCTCAATAGAAAATTCCACCTCTCACTCAGGAGGAAAACCTGAAAAGTAATCCGAGAAGACATCCTTGAAATGATTAACCACTGGAGGGAAATCATTCTGACAAGTTCCTTGGTCATCCAAATATAAACTCACAATCTGGGTTGTCACTCCACCTTGACCACGATGCTTGTGTCCAGCTCGGCTCTCCTGAACATCCCATTGTCCCTTGTATAGAAACTCTCTGCCCTCTGGTGATGTGAAACTCACCCTGTGACGATAGCAATATACAAAGCCTCGAAAGGGTACCAACCAGTCCATCCTGAGAATGACATCATAGGTTGTCTTCTCTAAGACATAGATGTCCCATAGAAAGTGACACCCACCAAATTCTAGGGGCCACTGCTTGCACTGACACACACTTGTCATTATAATTCCAAAGGGTGTGTCTAACGTCATGATATCTGAAAATAAGAATCACAGAGCCCAAGGCTCTCCACAATAGGCATAGATATAAAGCTATGTGTAGCACTAGTATTGAAAATTATAAAAGATAAAACAAAAGCAACTAGAATAATACCTATGACAGTGGAAGGTCCGGGATCCTACTCTTGTTGGGTCTGTTGCAATGTATATGTCTGCCCAGTGTCGTGGAACTTCTCCACAGCCTAGAAACCCTAAGCTGACCGGCCCTACTTTCTCTAAGATCTTGATATTCGGATACCATAGTCTGGACCACCAACTTGTCCTGAACGTCCAGACGTATTCCAATTCCCTACCTCATAATAAGCTGTTGGCCCTAGTCTTTTTTGTGGATTCTGCATAGAACCCCTCTCACTAGTCCCTGTGGGAATCGACTTGCAAAAATTCTTAAGATAACCCATCTTGCCACAAGCTCAGCACTCCACTAGGTCACGTGGACACTGAGGTCTCTTATGCCCCTCTTTACCACACTAGTAGCACATTACCTGGCCAACTAATGAATTCTTATGGCTAGTACTACCACCGTGAGATAAATCCATCTGCCTCTTCCTCTTGCGGGTAGAAATAGTACCAAATAACTATGTCCAACTGCCCTGGTCTGCACCACTAGCTTCTCACAGGTTCCGCTCAGTAATCAATGCATGTTTACCAATATAATGCACTGTAGGAACCCTAAAAACATTCTCTAGTGCTCAGATATCATATTGAAGACCATCCTCAAAGCGTATAGACCTCAACGTATCATCATCCACCAGAACAGGTGAAATATTTTGTAGCTCATTGAAGCGGGTAGAATAGTCCATCACTAACATGGCGACCTACTGCAGATCCATGAACTCTCGAACTCGATATTCCTTTTGAGTATTTAGAATGAAAAATTCATAGAATATTTCCTAAAAATCTTCCTACTCCATGTCTCGGTGATGCTCAGTCTGGGTGGTAACATCCCACCATCTCTTGGTGGAATCACGCAGCATGTAAGTAGCGAGCTTGACCCTCCTCCCATGTGGCATCTTCAAATGATTGATGATCATTTGCATACAACCCAGCCATGACTCCATAGCCTGTGGTCCTCCATCCTCTGAAAATATAGGCAGATGCTGCGGCTGGAATATACATGTCATCTCTGCGATAGATATGGCAATTGGTTGTGCTCCCTATAAGTTCATCATGAACCACATGAAGCCTTCACAGATATATTCATCCTCTCCTGTATCTGGTAGAACAGTTGTCGCCGCATGTGGCACTACTGGAGGATCCATCAGTAGCCTTTTTCCTACCATCTCTGGAGTATAATCGTTGCCACTCTCTCGGAGAACAACTTGTGGTCATCTCGGCAGCATGACTCTACATGGTCAAATGCACGCCTTAGTTTTATTTACTGTCAAGGTGTATTTTTTCCACTTAAGAGTGAAAATGAAAAGTGGGAAAGTTCCACAAGAACTGGAAAAAAGAGACTATAGAGTGTGTATAAGTTCTACACAGCATGTAACCGTAATCCCTCAGAAGGTCGTGTTCTGATGCTAGCATGGGCGTGTCTCAACCCTAGGGACACGACGTGTTACACCCGCACATGGAATGTACACCACCCTATTTCCACAGCCACATGGCCAAGTGCAAACAGTCTCTCACTAGTCAAGACTATATGGTGTGTCCCACAGGTACACGACATGTCCTCAGTAAAATCTGGAAGACTTGTGTTCCCTTCCCCATTGTGGGTTACACGGCCTTATACTACACGATGTGTATATATAAGTACATAGTGTGTACTTATAAATTTTTCATTTCTTCCCAAACAGAAGATTACATGGTGTGTAGTCAAAACTAAACAGCGTGTATTCTAGGTTTTTCAAGACAGTAAGCCTTAGAAAATACTCTGAAGCCCATAAAAACACAAAAACGAACACCGAAGTTCCAAATTCGGATCTACGAGGGCCCATAATCTCCGTGAATCAAATCTTGGAATATTATTTATGTTATAAAAAAGGTAAACAAGTCAATGATATACCAAATTCCAGTCAATGAGGGCCCATAAAACCTCAAGAACCAATGTTTTTCATTCATTCCAACCAACACCTCTTACAAAAAATACCCCATCATACATCAGGTATTTCTATCAAGGAAAATATCAAAACAACATGCATTTTCTAGCACAACATCTATCACAACAACATGCAATTTTTAATGTACCTATATGGAATGGAAACTATGCATGACATGTGATTCTAACATGTGCCTAAATGATGGATGATATTGCATACCCTCATCTCATAAGGTTGCGAATAAATAGATCCCAAGTATAAAATATAACCAGTACACCACAAGTGTGTCACCCAACGGTGAAATCTAATCAATTGTAAAAATCATAACCATAAATTCCCAATTTAATTCAAGGAAATATGGCCTTTACCTGTACACGGGTTATCTACTCTCGGGCATAGTTTATTACCATATCACTTAACAATATATATATTTCTGTTGTCTCAAAATAATAAAATAACCCAGTGAAAAGAAATCCTTTGATTCTACTTTGTATCGTCCTAGATCCGGGTGCCACTCTATAGGGGCCCCAAACACGGCTGGCCACATGACCTCAAGTGCATTTTCCCAAACTCCAGAGGCCATCGACTATAAATGAGGGCCTAGGACTGATAGTGGGTAAAATATTCCCACATTTTTCAAAGTGTAGCACAATGGAAAAATATAAAAATACAAAAGTGGAAGCAGTAAACAATATAGACCTGAAATGGACAAGAGAACTGAATTAAAAGATAATCAACAGTCATATATATAATTATGAAACATGTCTCTAATTCTATGAAAGAAGCCAAAATAGTATACACTGTAATTTGATACAAAAAAGTACATAGTACAAATTATATTAAAACAAAACCAAAGAAGTGCAACAGGGATGCAGCAGCATCACAAGACTAAGCTCGGTCTCATACTCTCCTACTCTTATGCAACAATCATGTACCTATGTAGGGACTCTTTCCCTTATCGACACCTGCATCAATATAATCTTTTTGGGCCCAAGAAATGTCCCAAACATGGTTTAAGAAATAAATCTCAGTAGACAACCACCAAAGGCCTATGCCCAACTGTCAGTGTAAATTTGCAACAACAGTGTGCAATAATGGAATACAGTGAATTAGGAATTACTCAAAAGTAAACATTCCTACCAATTACATTGCAATTTTAATAAGTATTTAACAACTCAATATAATTGAATTTAGAGTTTTCTAAGACTCATCCATGACCGAAAATCTCCTTTACCAGTGCCACAGAAGAAACTACAACAGGTTATATAACAATTAAAATTTACTAATAATAACAAGCCTATGCTTTAGCTTGGTAGGTACCACATAACAAATCACCATAGCAAATATTCAAAGTAATCATTTTCCTCAGACATGAATGTCCTTACCCCCAGGCAAATAGAAACTGAACCCTTAGGTGACTGCCCTCAGGAATAACGAATATTTCCCTGAGGAATATGAGATATTTTCTTCAGGAAAGAGATCTACTGCCCACAGGCATAAGAAACATTTCCCTCAGGCTAAACAAATTATTTCCCTCAAGATAAAAAAAACATTGCCCTCATGCTAAACAAAACACTACCCTCAAGAATTCCATAGTAAAAGAAAGTAATTAAGATGAGCACAACTCATAATCAAGTAATTTATAAATGTTTCCTCTCATGAAAACTCAAAACAGAATATAATCATAGCATGCCCATGTTTATCCTAGCCAAATGGCTAAACAAGGGAAACACACCCTCGGGGTGGCCCTAGATCAAAGCAACGATCTCAAACAGCAGTTTATACTTATTTATTAGATTAACTATGCAATTATAGGTATCTCAAAAGTCAAAGTCTCATCCATACGACACCCTGAACATGGGTGTGTGGAACTATGATACACAAAAACAACTCGACAGTTACAATTAAACACAAGACCACCTACCTCGATCTCCTTTAACCTATATGTGTGAAAGTCACCTCTCGAAACAACCAAGAATGACGTAGATCTGAAATAAATTATTACCCATTAAAACCTAAATAACATACCTTAGGGAAATAAATGGAACAAAATATCCAATATGAGGAAATACCTTACCCGAGCGGTTCTAACAAGACCGACGAAGGAAGAATCGAAGTCCCGGTGAGTGATCAGGAGCTCCTCCAAGTCTCAGCCTCCTCTCATGTTGCTCCTGGTGTGCCCTCTGCCTCCTATGATGAATGAGGAGGCAACTACCTATTTTTAATGAAATAAAATTACTACATGGCATATACTCTCAAGTACATGGTGTGTACTTTCCTTTTTAAACTGTTCTTATGGCGGCTACATTCCACCACCTCACTGTTCATCTGTCGACTCATTACATGGCGTGTATTACCAAGTACATGACATGTAGTTAGTTTTTACACCCTTAGTCACCGACAATCCTAAACTCCATGTATTCTCATCCCACGCATCCAAATTACATGGCATGTGTATAAATGTACATGGCATGTAGTTTATTTTTACACCCAAGCCTAAATTCCTTGTATTCTCATCCCACACAGCCAAAGTACATGGTGTGTGTACAAAATTACACGCAGTGTAGTTTGTTTTTACACACATGCCTACACGCCCTGTGTTCTCATCCCATACAGCCAAAGTACACGGCATGTACCCATAAATTTGAAATTTTTCCCACATTTCCCTTGTTTTCTCAAAAACACTTAAGTAAAAGGAAAAGAAGAAACTCATACCTCCAGAATAAGAACCGTGTTCTTACACATTCTATGGTCCTTTCTATATTTTCATACATTGAAAATATAATGACCCTCAATTTTTATACATTAACAATAAATAACATTTTAAGAATACATAAAACACTACACAAATATATTCCCAAATACTGTAATATTTTAGTGTCTTTGGAAACAATGAAACATTAACACTGATACATAAGTGAGCTATATTTTCTCCCACTAGGTTCTTCTTGACTATGACTTTTATTAGACACATAAAACATAATATATATCTTCATAACCTAGGGAAGGAAAAGTAAAAAGTAGGGAGATCATTTTCACTATTAGGGTAAACAAGGGAGTTATATAAGCATAATCCTGAGCATAAGGCAATGGTAACATGATCATGAAAAAATAAGATCATACCATTTATATAAAAGATCATATACATGAATCATGGAATAAGTATTGGTAGTTAATAATATATGAATCATAAGTATATAAAGAACATAAGCCCTGAAATCATAACTTGTGAATAAAACATGGAATTTTGGAAAACATGTAATCATAAATAATATGTTTTCCATAGTTTCCAAGGCATCACTGCTAGGACCATTGTTGTATTTTAGGTTTACTCTCCATACCATATTGGTAGCCATGGTTCACTCCCATGGCCATATTAGTAGGATTAGTTCACTCCTAATACCATCTTTGTAGTCATGGTTCACTCTCATGATCATCATAGTAGTCAAGGTTCACTCCCAATACCATCTTGGTCTATCTCATGATATATAAATATTTACCCAATGCATTGGAGGGGGATATTGGTCACACCCATCTCGTAATGAAACTGTACATACATGCGCCACAATATCATTAAAAATAATATCATAACCCTTGAAATGAAACATGTAATAATATTATAACCTTTGTAAAAATACAAGTTTTATAATAATTTCATCTTAAACATAACCCATGAAAAGAAATGGGTTTCAAAACAATATAACATCGGATAGAGAAACGGGTTTCATAAAAATCATTCCATCAAAACATAATCCATTTATAGAAAGCATATAAACAGAAACATTTTATAATTTTCGTATAAATTCATGAGTAATGATAATGTATGTTATCTTAGATGGGAAAAAATTTAGAAATATCTTTTAAAAACATTTCTTGAGAAAAATATCCTTTCTACAAGGAAAAATCATTTTTAAAACATAAAAGAATTTAAAAACCTTTTTCTTTGAAAATAAAATTGAAAACTTATAAAGGAATCATTGAAATTTTTAAAAAAAAAATTAAATTCATTTCTATTTGAGAAAGGGCTTCAAATATCTTTTGAAACATGGTTTTTGAATATAATAGATTTCCGAGCGAAGATAGAGACACACATATTTTACATAAAACATTATATTAAGTACCAAATAGTAGAAAATGTTACTAATACATGATGATATATTTAATAACCATATGATAAAAAATTCATAAATTTTATTGAGAGATGGATTATAATATTTCATCAATGTAATCATAAATATAAACTATCTTTAAAAATGATGAAATTTTTTCAATAAACTCTTATAACTTGGTATCTTGGGATCATAATCTTCATGTAAAGAAAGGATATTATAGGAATCTTAAAATATCATAAAGAGAATTAAATTCATTATATAACATGTAAAATGGATGTTTATACACCCTTAAAAATAATTTCAGTGCATAACAAAACTAATTCTCAAAGATGGAAAATTGAGAAAAAAATTACCAATTTGGTAACTTTTGTAACTTAAACCACATGAAATAAAGATAATAAAATTCATATGTAAATACCCATAAATTTAATAATAAAAAACATATAATATAATCATGGTTAGTAAATACACCACACAAAAGTAAAGAGTGGAGAACACAACTCGTATCTCATGGAAATAAAAAGTGAGATAAAATCCCCATACCTTGTGTCTTCACTCTCATCTTACTCATTTATAAAACCTATATAATATATATAAATTTATTATACATATGTTACCTAACCAAATGTTTATATATAACACCGTATTTTTTTATTATGACCTTATATTACCCATTTGTTAACCCTCTTATATTAAGGTTTCACTTTGGATAATATTCACTTTGTTCTTCGCATGTGTTTTAATTTGTTATATCTTTGGTCCTTATACTTATATCATGATTCATGAATTTAAAAGATGATAAAAATATAATTTATATTCAGTATATTTTTATTATAATAATCAATATAATATAGAATTATGTAATAGAATACACTATTCATTGAGACGGTAAGTCATACGTACACATGAAGGAAGTTTCTAATTTTATTTTCATATTGAAAGAAAGAAAGAAAAATAAATATATGTATATATGTATATAATATCATTAAATTATAATTATAATGTTATATATCTCATATAAATTCACTAAACTAATCCATATAACATTCCAAGTTGTGTGTGAACGAATCACATCACATTGAGGGGGTGGTAGTACACACTTCCTCAAATGAAATTATCATGTCTACACAAAATGGAAAGTAAAAAAAGATATATTTTGTAAGAGAAATAAATAATATTAAATACATAATAAATAAAATATATAATATATATAAACAAATGGTTCATCAAAATTTCCACCATGAGAGATGGTAAGGAAAATTGAACAATCGTCATTTTGTGAGGCGGAAGTTCATTGTACACATAAATAGTATGTTCGTTTCCCATTAATTGGAGGTGTTTGTAAGTTTAGGTTGAACCCTTAGAATAAAAAATTTATATTATATTGAAGATAATTTTGTTTTTATACATTAATTTAATAAATATAGTGGAGGACTGGAGAAGGAAAATAAAATAAAGGAGCTTGAGAGATGGTGTTACATCTTAATCAGGTAACTCCTTTTGGTTTGTGCCGAAAGGATTCCTTGGAATAATTTCTACTCAAATGGGTTCTTAAATTAGGAAGGGAGGGATTTTTGGAATTTTATTGGGAAAATATTGGGCAAACCTAAGTGTTTTGAGAGGTGTGAAGAAGAGGTATATTTAATGGCCTTTTATAGGGAAGGAGGAGTGGCACCCTTTTAAATATTTGAAGTGAGAATTCCACCCCTATTGTTCATATTTAAAGTGGAAAAAATAATGATACAAAGTTTATAAAAGGAAGGATAGGGTCGCAATATGTCCATCCAATAGCTTTTTGACTATTTTATAAATCGTTTTGGATCTAAAATTTAAGGTTTTGTCATTAGTTAAGCTTAATTTTACCTTAATCGATGTAATTAATTTTAATTACTTTCACTAATATTTTTTTTTCAAAAAACTAAGTTTTTATTTATTATAAATTATAAATTATGATGATTAAAAATTTTAAATTCACTTTTCTTGATTCTACTCAAAGAAGTCGAAGAAATCAATTTAAAATTAATCCTTCAGTCGGGTCGACAGTGTGTGTTTTAAAAGAAAAAAATGGTCAAAAGTTTGCTAAATTTTTTTATCCAATTTCAATGTGAAATTGGTTCCAATTTTCCAAATTGGATTAATTGATAAAAATATAATATATTTAAACTTTTAAAATAAATTAAATTAAAAGTTAACCTCATGAATAAATTATATGAAAAAATCAGTTTTAGAATTAAAATCCCCTAATTTTCACAATTCATTCAAAAATGAAGTTTCTATGAAAAATCCAAAAAATCACCCTAAGATAATTTAGACATTATAAATTAAAAAAATAAGTTTCTTCCATAAAATGAAATTTTAAAATGTCTTTAAAATTAATTTTTATTATTTTTCACAGAAGGAAATTAAAAGATGTTCCGTCGAGAAAACAATATTTTTAAACATAAAAGTATTTTAACAAAAATCATAACTTCCATTATTAATATGATTTAATTATATATAAAAAATTAAAATTAGATATTACTGTTCATATAACTAATTGTAACATGTAGGTTATAATTATCTCATTCAAATAATTATAATAATAAAATGATATTTTGTAGAAACATCAGTGTTGTGTATAATGTACACCAAGTTGTTGTTTTATGTAATGTATGCCAATTATATGTAGTGTGAAATGAATGTTTGAATTAGGTAATTGTGTGAAATAAATTAACATTTAATTTTTTTCAAAAAACTTCTATAAGAACGCGGGGTGTTATATTCTACACCCTTAAAATTAATTTCTCCCTCAAAATTCATCGCTCGGGTAAAAAAATGAGGATACTTCTGCTTCATCATATCCTCAAGATCCCACATTGGTTCCCCTAATAGGTGATTTCTCCAAAAAAACATTTACTAGCTGAGTGGTCTTGTTTCTTATAACTTTATTTGATCAGTCAAAACTTCAACTGGTTGTTCTTTTTAAGACAGATCTTTCTCCATCATTATGACCTCTAAGTTCAATACATGTTAACGTTGGGTTTGTACTTACTCAAGATAGATACTTGGAACACATCATTGATATGAGAGTGATTTTGATAAAGTTACAACAGATTGGATATCATCCTGATAAGATCAAGAATCTCTAAGGTACCAATATACCTAGCGATTAGTTTCCCTTTCTTCCCAAATCTCATAAATATATTCCAGGGTGAGATTCATAGAAACACCTTTCCACCAACTTCAAATTATAGATCATGCTGATGGTTATCAGTGTAAATTTTCTACAGACTTCGTGTTTACTTGATATATTGCTAAATGGTTTTATCCTTTTTGATCATTTCTTCCACAATCTCAGGTCCCAATAGCTTTCTTTCTCCAACTTCATCCCAAAAAATTATAGATCTGCATTTATTCACATAAAGGGATTCATAAACGGACATATGAATACTTTATTGAAATATATTTTTGTAATAAAACTCAACTACATGAAGGTTTTGATCTGAACCACGTTTGAAATATATAGAAAAATTTATCAACATATCCTCTAGGGTTTAAAATTTTCATTCTGACTGACCATCTCTCTAAGGATGATAGGTAATGCTGAAACTCAATTCGGTATCAAGTTCTTGTTGAATACATCCCCAAAACATTGAGGTAATCCTCGAATCCTGATATATTATAATATAATTTGGTACTCTATGCAAAATTACAACTTTCTTAATATATATCATGGCAAGCTAATCCAGTGAGAAGTCTTATCTAATAGCGATTAAGTGTGTTGAGTTAGTAAGGCAATCAACTACCACCCATATATAATTAAAACCTTTAGAGTTTTTAGTAAGCCCTGCGAAATAATACTTAGTGATTTTCTCCCATTTCTATTCTTGTATGGGTAATAGATGCAACATCCACTTTCACTTTTTTCCTTTCAAACATAACTTTTTTTCATACTAAGCGCCATGATACAAAATCTGTAATATCTCTCCTCATTCCATCCCACCAGAAGTATTATTTTAATTCATTATACATATTTATACTTCTAGGATGAATAGATAGTGAATAACTATGATCTACCTCTAAAATATCATCCTTCAAATTTGGTATGGAAGGAATACATAAATGGTTCATGAACCTTATTATCCCATCCTGATCGAGGATATACTTAGGGACATTTCTAAATTTCCTTTTTATCTCTTCTCTTTTCTTATGCACCACTTTAATATTCACTTAGATATAGTGTTGAACATTTATTTGAGAAATATAATATTTAACCCCTTACTTCAGGATTTATAGATCCATCCTTTGAAATTCTAGAAATATTGGATCGTTTGTGATCCAAATCATTGATAAGCTAGCATGATCCTTCGACCCATAGCATCATCCACCTTGTTCCTTTACTAGGGTGTTAATGTATTGAGTAGTCATAATCCTTTATTGACTCTAACAATATTCTCTAGAGAATGTTCAACTCCTTCTCTGTGAATATATATTTTAGACTATTAGGATCATTATATATGTCACACTTTTCTCCATAAAGGTAATGCCTCCATATCTTTAATGAAAAAATTACCACAGCTAACTCCAAGTCATGAGTTAGTTATTTTTTTATGAATATTCAACTATCATGAGGATTAGGCTATAATTATTTTATTCTACATAAGAACACATCCTAATACCTAGTTGTGTGAATTTCTATAGATTACAAACCCTTCTCCACTATAGGGTAATATAATCACTGGTGCACTGACTAACCTTATCTTTAGTTCCTTGAAATTTTCCCCCCATTCATACGTCCAGAGAAACTTGAAACCCTTCCATGTTATCATGGTCAGTGTATTAGACAGTCTTGAGAACTTCTTCACAAACCATCAATAATATTCATCTAAACTAAGAAATAAATGGATCTCAGTCACTATGGTTGGTCTAGGAAAGTATTAAATAGACTCCTTCTTCGGTGGGTCGACTATTATACCATCTCTTGAGATTATGTGACCCTAAAATGTAACCTTTCCCATCAAAAATTCACACTACATAAATTTTTATATAGATTATCCTTCCTTAGGGTCATTAGTACAATTCTCAAGTGATCTTCATGCTCTTCCTTTCACTTTAAATTGATACGAATATCATCTATAAATACTACCAAAAATAGATCAAGGTAATATCTAAGTAATATATTCATTAAATCCATGAAGATAGTGGGAGAATTAGTAATACCAAAAGGAATCATTGTATATTCATAGTGTCCATACCTTGTATGAAATGTTGTCTTGGGTATATACTCTTTATTAACCCTCAATTGGTGATATCCATGATGAAGGTCAATTATTGAAAAGTATTGGGTTCTGCACATTTGAGAAAATAAGTCTTAATTACAGGGAATATGATACTTATTCTTGATCATGATCTTGTTCAAATCCAAATAATAAATGTAGAGTCTCTATTGGGAAAAAACCCCTCAATGCAATATTGTAGCATTTTTGGATTGGTTGTGTTTGTTGAAAAAGCAGGTTTTCATAGTGAATTGTAAAGTTCCAAATATTTTAATGACAATACATGTTGAAAAAGAACCATGACAAAGGAATGAAAGAGCTAGAGGTGTTATAAAAGAATAGATATAAGGTCGCATCATTTTCAAATGTTTGCCAATTTTTTGGGGTCCATAATTTGGTGTTTGGTGAGCATTGCGAAAAGTGGAATTCCTTGAAGATCTCACAAAAATATGAAAAAGATTTGAGTTTTTTAAATATGGGCTTCAGGAAGTGGATTTTACAATTACATGAAGAAAGTTGATGGTGATATCTTTGATTATGATGAGATTCGTGAACGGAAGATGTGAAGAGCATTGTGAGGGAGAATTATAGTGGTATCATAAAGCGTTTGATGGAGAGAATTTAGGAATCATTAAATTTCAGTGGTGCATTACGAATGCATGGAGATTCATGGAGAAATTTTAGACCGGTTCAGAAATCACACTTGCAGAATTGGAGCTCCGCGTTTTATCACACCTATAAATAAGAGGACACCCCTCTTTATTTTGGTTGATCTTAAGAAAGAAAATATGGTGTCGTTTTAATTTTTCAAATCAAGGAGTTCCATGAAAATAAATTTTTCAAATAAAGGATTGAGCTTTACGAAAAGAGAATATTAGTATTGACTAAAGTCAATGCCTCTATCAATTGAGAGCTTCAAGAAGAAAGGTTGTTCCGTGTTGGATCAAGGAGATTCTCGAAGGAAGTCACTCTACAGAGGCTTGATCTCTACAATGACCTGAAAGGTTTGAGCTCTATGAATTATTGATCTCTATAAAGGTATGTGATTTGTAAAGAGTCAAGATCTTTCTGAATTCATTTTTTCTTTGAAAAAATAGGGATCTTTGAGAATCAGTTAGCTTTATAAAAAAATAAAAGGTTATTTCCCAGTGTTTATTATAGAATGGGTATTCATCAATGGAATAGAATTGGACTTCAACAGAGCATATACATACAGTGTAGGATTAATTCATTGGTGATAATGAAATTACCTACATGTCTCTAAACTGTGAGTGGATCTTCGAAAGAAGTGGTGATCTCTCTTCAGTTTAGAGAGCAGTGAGCTTTCAAATTGTGATTGGTTGTAAACCAGGAGAGACAAAGTGTCCACATCAAAATTGTTAGTAGTAGTGTGCTTATAGTGGATTTGGTATATCATAACATCGTCAATGTATTCTCCTTGGACGTAGCCTAGTGAGGGTGAACCAAGTAAAATTTTTGTGTCTTCCACATCATTTAAGATATGTTCATGCTCTATAATGAGAAGGATAGAGAAGAGATTTTTGTTTAACAATGAAGAAATATCAAAATGGGAAATCGTTTTAATTTATCATACCATAATTCAACCCCCCCCCCCTCACGGCATCTAGACTAGTGTACCTAATAGCCTCATTGATAAATATTTCTTTTTCACTAAAAGAATTGGTCCATCCCAATTTGAAACACTTGTTTAAATGAATCCTTGATCAAGGATTTCGTGAAGCTGGTTCTTCAAATACTACTACTCAACTGGATCCATTCTATAAGAATTTTTTGAGATTTTTGTGAAAATAGGGATGAGTTCTACTGAGAACTCAAATTCACATTTTGGTGTAATGTAAGGAAACTCTTCCAGAAATATATCCATGAAATTCCAAACAATAATAATATCATTGATGTTGAGTCTCCCACCAACCATTAGAGAAAAAAAAACCCTTTTTAATGTGAATTAAAACACTTACGCTGGATGTAATATCCAGAAAAGTCCATACCTATCATCACATGGATGGATGATCATATAAGGGTTTGAAATATCTAAATTAACTTCCCTTCCTTGATAGTTTATGCGGTATTTATGCATATAAATTCAATACATTCCTAAGATGATATCAAATTCAACCAAAAGAAGAATGAGATGATTTACAGGAAGCAGATTCCTACAAACTTCAACTAGAGAGGAATCATAGAAATGAGATTGAATTATCATACCATTAGGGTTTAGTACTACTAATTTCACATCTAATTGTTGTGGTGGAATCACAACACCCTTAGAAAATTATTTATATTTATAAGAGTGGTTAGATCTAGAATGAAATATGACATTAGCAGTTCTAGATTGGATGGTAGGTTTACCTTTTTCATGTTGTTATCTCACCCCTCATCAGAAATAGTGATTGCATGATATTTCCCCATGTATCTCAGCTTAAGAGTTTGCTGATGCTGATCAGCGTCATTAGCCCTTGGGTTTGGAAAATTTTTATCATAATTCTTGTTCTCCTTACACTTGTTACACTGAATCATGGGATGTGAATTCTATCTCATCTTTCCCCATTCATAATGTTAGTTAACTTCTTCCCTAAATTTAGAAATAAAATACTCACTGAACTTACCTTCCAAACATAAAACATTTATTAGACCCATTAATGAAATTTATTCCATGATTCTTCCCACAATTGAAGCATAAAGTAAATATCTTCCTATTTTCTTTATGGTTTTTTATTTTCTTTTAATCTTTATATTCTTCTTCTTTTTAAATCCATGATATTGATACGTGACTATAACCTCCATTTCATTATTGATTTCAAAACACTCAATCCCTTCATAGATACAAAATTCTCTTATGGACAACACACTTATGATAGTTTTTTTAAGCAACTGAAGAACCTATCAACTTTACTTTTAGGTTGGATGATAGTTCCTTAAGAGTACCTCACAAGTCATGGGAAAATAAACTCATAGTTACCAAAAGTTTCATCATCCCTTTACTTCAACTCATGGAACTCTTTATCCATCTTAGTATAAAGAATAGTAGGAAAGTACTTATTGAAAAATAAGTTCTTGAAGTAATCCCAATCCATGGTTTCAATCTCATCTTATTTCCTCGAATTCTTGATTAGAGTCCACCACTAGTCTACTTCTCCTTCTAACTAATACATAGCCACAATGAATTTCTTATCCTATAAACACTGGAAAAATGAGAATATATTTTCATTAGTACAAATCCATTGTTCAGCATCTAGTGGATTAAAAGACCCTTTTAAAGAATGTGTATGTTGCCTCATGAAATACTCAACATAATTTCATTCCCTTTTTTTCTCGTTTGGAAGTCCACCATGATTCATAGCTTGAGAAATCTATGTGATCATAGAAATATGGTTTTTCATTCCATATCCCATATCAATAGGTAGATCAATAGTAGAATCGTTGAATTTTCCATCGCAATTACCATTAACATAGTTCCTTCGAATTCTAGCCTTTGACTAAAACCAAATCGCATAGAGTAAGAAACAGTTATCATAGTGAGGAACCATATAATCAGGAAAAGTATCTAATAGGATGTCTAAATCATGAAACCTTATTTAATATATGACACCATAGTTTTATCATATGTTTTTCATAGGAAAATTCTATCTAAATCATTCATGATGGTTTATGAAGAGTTTATTAATTTCCAAAGAATATCCCCTGGGAGTATCCAACCAGGTGTGTAGTAAGGCATATTGTCATGTACCAGATTACCCTAAGTTAGGCCTGGAACATCTCATTAGAGTTGTTACCCCTAGGTATATCTTTTATATAGCCACATTTTCATATAGTATACAGACAAGGATTTATTTCTAGAACACCACTCATCTATCCTTTTCCAAAACTCTAATAAATTTTACTGTACTTTTCCCCATCCTTAGACTTACCCCTAGATATGTTCTCTAGGTTCTCACTGTGTTTTTCTCATTCTAACTTCCAAAGGTTTTCTAGAAATTTTCTATGATATCAACTATAGTGACCCTCAATTTTCATACATTAACATTACATAACATTTGTGTAATACTTAAAACATTATACAAACTGACTCTGAAAGACCATACTAGTCTATTTCCTTCTGAAACAAGGAAATATAAACAGTGATACATAAGTGAGCTACATTATCTCCCACTAAGTTATTATTGACTATAACCCTTCTTATAAACATCAAACATAATACGTGTCTTCATAACCTGGGGAAGTAAATATAAAAAAGGGTTGGTCTCAATGCTCAATAAGGATAAAAAAGAGATATATGTAAGTATAATCATGATTATAAGGGTATGAGAACATAATCATGAATATATAAGATCATACCCTTCATATCAAATATCATGTACTTGAATCGTGGGAAAAATCTTGGTAGTTCATAAGACATGGATCGTAAAAAAATAAACATAATCCATGAAATCATATCATAGGAATAAAAACTGTAATTGTGGAAGATACATAAGTATATATAATATGAGTTCCATAGTAGAAAATTAGTCACTTCCAAGACCATATTGGTAGTATAGATTCACTCCCCATACCATCTTGGTAGTCATGGTTCACTCACATGGCCATATTAGTATCATGAGTTCACTCCCCATACCATATTGGTAGTCATAGTTCACTTCCTTGGCTATATTAGTTGTCATGGTTCATTCCCAAGATCGTCTTTGTATATATAATGAGATATAAATCATTACCCAATGCAATGGAGGGAGATATAGGTCCCACTCATATCATAATGAAATCATACATACATGTTCCACAATATCATTAAAATCACATCATAACCCTTGAAATTAAACATGTAATAATATCATAACCTATGAAAAAATACAGGTTTCATAATCATTTCATTGTAAACATAACACGTGAACAGAAGCAGGTGTCAAAATAATATAACCAGAGAAAAAGAAACTAGTTTTATAAATATCATGTCATCAAAATATAATCCATTAAGTTAAGTAGTATAAATGTAAAAATTGAATAATTTCCCTATAAAGGCATTAGTAACACCAATATATTTAATCATTTAAGGGAAATAATTTTAAATATCTCTTAAAAACATTTCTTTAAAAAAATATTTTCTGCATTGAAAAATGATTTTTTAAACAGAAACAAAACTTTTCAAATTTATGTTCTTTGAAAATGGCATTGAAAACATATAAATAAAGCATTAAAACTATAAAACGTTTTAAAAATCCTTTTTCTTTGAAAATTGGGTTCAAATATCTTTTGAAAACATTTTTGAAAACATGTTTTGGGAATACAATAAATTTCCTACTGAAGAGAGGGACTATAAAATTTTAGATAAACATTATCTTAAGTACCAAAGAGTGTAAAATGGTACTAATACATAACGATATCTTGAATAATCATATGAGAGGAAAATTCATGAGTGTTCTTGAGACGGTAAACTGTCTGTACACATGAACCCTATTTCCGTTTTTTTGTCATATTGAAAGAAAGAAAGAAAATGAACTATATGTATATATGTATTTAATATAATTAAATTATAATTATAATGTTATATACATCATATAATTTTACTAAACTGATTATTAATATATTGAATGTAGTGTTTGAACGAATCACATCTCTTTTTTGAGGGGGCGGTAGTCCACACTTCCTCAAACAAAATTATAATATTTAAACCAAATGGAAAGTAAAAAAAGATATTTACTGTAAAATAAATAAATAAGATTAAATAAATAATAAATATAATATATATATATTCCATCACATTTTCCTTTATGATAGGTCGTAAGGAAAATTGAACAATCATCTTTTTGTGAGGTGGAAGTTTATCGTACAGATAACCAGTAAGTTCCTTACCCATTAGATGGATGTGTGCGTAAGTGTAAATTTAACCCTTATTATAAGAACTCCAAGTATGTTTAAGATGTTTTATTTATACAATCATGTAATAAAGAGAGTGTAGTGGGTGGATAAGGAAAATAAAAGGAAAGATCTTGAGAGAAGACGTTACCTCGTAATCAGGTAACTCCTTCTGGTTTATGCCAAAAGGATTCCATGGAAGACTTTTTCCCCTAATGGAGGATTCAAGGAAAAATTTAGGTATGTTGGAAATTAAATTTGGTATATATTGGCCGAAAATATGTGTTTTTATATGTTTTAATAAGAGATAGAGGTGTTGGCCTTTCATAGGGAATGAGTAGTGGCATTCTTGTAAATATTTTAAGTGAGAATTCCTCCCCTATTTTTCATGTTGAAATTGGATCCAATAATAATATAAATTAAATAAAAGAGAGTATAGGTTCAAAATATTTCCATCAAATATATTTTTTACATTTTTTTAAGTCGTTTTGGGACTTAAATTTAAGGTTTTGTCCTTAGTTAAGCTTAATTTTACCTTAATCGATCTGATTAATTTTAATAACTTTCACAAATATTTTTAGTCAAAAAACAAATTTTACCTTATTAGAAAGTATAAATTATTCTAATTCTAAATATTTAATCCAATTTTCAAAATTCTACTCATATAAGTGGCATAAATTAATTTCAAATTGATCCTATAGTCGGGTTGAAAATGCTTGTTTTTAAAGCAAAAAATGATAAAAAGATTGATAAGTTTTAAATCCAATTTCAATATGAAATTTCTTCCAATTAACCAGATTTTATTAATTGATAAAAATATAATCTAATTAATATTTTAAAAAAAATTAATATATATTTTTACCTTATAACTAAATTAGATGAAAATGATGTTTTGAATTAAAATACAATATCTTCACAATTCATCCAAAAATGATGTTTCTCAGAAAAATAAAAAAATTCACCCTAAGATAATTTAGATGTTATAAAGTCAAAAATGAACTTTATTTTATGAAATTAAATTTAGATAAGTTTCTAAAATTAATTTTTATTATTTTTTATAGAAGAACATTAAAAGTAGTTCCTTCGAAAAAATAGTGTTTTTAAACAGATAAATACATTACCAAAAATCATATCTTTGATTATAAATATATTTTATTTACATATAAAAAATATAAAAACAATATTTAAAAACTAATTTTTACTCTTCAGATTACTAAGTTTAATGGATATGTTATTATTATCTCATTTAAATAATTATAACAATTAAATAATGTTTCATAGAAACATTAGTGTTGCGTGTAACATATGCCTTGTTGATGTACTGTGTAACGTATGCCAAGTTCATGTCGTGGGAAAGGAATGTTTGACTTAGTGCATTGTTACAAATAAATTAAGATTTAATTTATTCAAAAAAAAGTCTATAAAAACTTTGTGTGTTATATAAAAACATTCATAAGGGACTACCCACAAGTCAAGTTCTAACTCAAGGGTGTGAAAACAAGAAAAACACATTCATGTTTAGAGTATATGGTGTGTAACTCATATACATGATTTGTTCCCTAAAACACCCTCTCTAGTCATACACCTCAGGCCAACCTAGAATGCACTTCCCAGGTACATGGAATGCACTATCCCTACATGGTGTGTAATTCAAATGGGGTATATGGATGTGTACCCAACATGGGTTTGTATAGATACCCCACAAATCATTAGTCCATGCACTGAACATGGGACCTAGTATTTTAACCTACATGGTCATTTTTATAGACCTGAGGTGTTTGGATGAGTACCTTGATCACAACCCAAGTCACCATACATGGTGTGTATCCAACATAAACATTACATAACCATAATATTCTACAACACACCCAAAAAATAATAATAAATGAAATGTGTTCCTGAAATACACTCCTTCTGATCAAGTTTTCTCAAATAGAAAACCCCTTGTGATCACCCAAAATCCCTAAATCTCTCAAAAATACAACATAACAACCATTGAGGGGCCCCCAAAAACACAAAAAAGGATTTAGAAACTAAAAACAAGTGATATATGGGTAGATAATTGAAAAATAAAATATTTCCTACCACTTGGAGAAATTTTCAAAACTTCAAGCCCATATACATGCCACGTACCTGTTTCACCTTAAACTAGATCCTTAGATGAAGCCTAATGTGTGATCCCCTCTCTCACTCTTAATTAAATATTATTCAATCATAAAAGGTGGGAAAATACATTATCATATATTCACTTTCCATAGGGTTAAGAAGAAAATAAAAAAGGCAAATACAGAATAGAAAAATAAAAGGAAAAGAAAAAAAGAAAAATAAAAAAAAACAACCTCTTAAATAGCCTGACTTGATCCCTATAACCTAAAGGGAGTTTATATATTGCCAAAACTAAACACCCATCCTAGAATCAATAGATAATATTTAATTACAATATGAAACACCCTTTAAAATATATCACTGATCAAACATAAAAAAATTAATATTTATTAAATTAAATATTAAATATAATATAAAATTAAAACAAGATTTGAATTCCACAAAACATCAGTCTAAGTGTAAACATCCTATTTCAAGATAAATAGAGTGGTCAAAAAATTATTCTAAGGTCCTATTTTAGAAGAAACTATAATTTTCCACTCAGAACCACATAGGGAAAAAATAATATTTCTCCAGATTTTCTCAACCCATAATGACATAGTTCATTAAATTTTGTGTGTTGAGTGATTCCCTGTTGAAAAATGAGTTTTTGAGTGAGGCTCAAAAATATTAATTTTATATTCATCTAGATAGTATGAAGATATACAACTACCTTCATGAATATTATTTAAGGTAAGGAATGAAGAAATATATTCTTGATTTTACCATGAAATATTTAATTTTTCAATAGGTTAAAGATGAGAAAAACTAACAAAGGGGATAATTCATCCATTCATAGTGACGAAATGAAAATAATAAAATATATAAATTGATTTCATGGTGGGATTACCAAATACATATTTAGGTAATGATGTGATCTGGGTTATTGTTGATTGTTTGACTAAATCTATGCATTTTTTCTATTTGAGATATTATTGTCTTTGAATCATCTTTCCAAAATCTATACTAAATATGTGGTCATGTTTCATAGAGATACCCACTCTATTGTATCTTATCATGATCCTATATTTATATACAATTTTTAAAATGTAATTCAAAAGACTTTAGGTACTGAGTTATATTTCAGTACAGCCTTTTATCCTAAATTTGATGGAAAATATGAGAGAATGATTCAAACTTTAGAAGATATGATCTAATATTACTCTTGGGATTATTAAATAATTTAAGATCAAAATATTTCATTAGTATAATTTTATTATAAGGGATTTTTTCATTCTAGTATAGAGATGGAACTATTTGATGAATTATTTGCAAGGCAGTGTCAGACACCAACTTATTGGGATAAATTCAGAGAGAGAAAGTTATTAGGACAAATATTGGTAGAAGAGATACTTGAAAAGGTAAAATTGTTTCAAAACCTTATTAGGGTAAATTAGAACAGGAATAAAAGTTTTACTGATAACTGGGTTAAATGTTTTTCATTTGAGTTAAGACATCATGATATTATTAAAATATTTCCTTGGAAAGGTTCCATGTGTTTTTGTAGGAAAGGAAATTTAAATCCATGACTTATTTTACCATATAATATTCTAGAGAAAGTTGGAACTATTTATTCCTGAGTTGACAGAGCACTACTTTAATCATAGTTAAAAGATATGTTTTATGTTTTTTAGTTAAAGAAATATATACCAGATGTATCTCGTGTTTTTATCCCTTAAGTAGTTCAAATAGAGAATAATATTTCTTATAAGGAAAATATAGTTCATATTCTAAATAATATAGATAGGGTGAAATGAAATAAGGTTACTCACTTGGTTAGATTTTTATAGAAGAATCGTATTATTAAAGAATCAACTTATGAATCTGAAAAATATATGAGGGAAAAATACCCTCACTAGTTCAAGTAATGGATAAAATTGTGAGGATATAATTTATATAGGGGGAGAATGTGAAAACCTAGATAATATTAAAAATAAATAAATTTTATAATTTATACATATTAATTTTATTTATTTATAAGAATCAGGGTTTTATAAATAATTTTATATAATTTCTCAATCGAAATAGAGAAAATTTATTTAGATGTTTTTTTCTATATATTTCATGGTTCAATTTAAAAGATAAATTTCATAATTTTATGATTTTAAATTGATAAAATAGACTTAATTTTTTTATATCATCAATCCAAAATAAATCTATGATAATTTTTTGGGATTCTTTGGAAATAGTAGATTTTTCTATGAATAGTGAAAAATATTGTATTCTTAAATACCATAAAATTTAATTTAATCAAGTATTTACAAGGTTCTTTTCAGTTTTAGATTAATTTAAATTCCACATAAGTATCCTTTGATTAAACATAATAAAATTAATTCCCTAGGAATCAGCAGTATACTTTCTTTTGGTATAAAATTACTTTTAACCTTAAAATTGACATTTTTCTAAAACGGTTTTTTATTTCATTTTTTGAACTTATATTTAAATTTGTTTTTAAAAATATATAAATTGAATATTATAAAATGTATTCTATATTTAGGATCATAATTTTCTAATTTTGTAATAATTTAAATTTCATTTTTATTCATACTGAATATTTTCTGTAGTAAATGTTTTTCAGCACGATAAAGGTTAAAAGGATTAAATAAAATGTTAAACTAAGAGATAAGGATTAATATATATATATATATATATAACTTAGAAAAATTTGATTCAATTAGAGTGTTTAGAACTTAACTTGTGCTATATCTAAAATTAAAGAAAATTTGATCCATGTTTCATGAGAAATACTATTATTATATTGTAAATTTATTAATATTTACATGGGTAAAATCCTCTCACTAATAAAATTGAACCTCATCTCCCCACCTCCCCACACACTTTGTGCAACTTATCTCAACCACATTATATTAGTTTTTCAAATAAGATCATATTCCTGTTATTTTGTGAATTTATATTTTTTAAACGTTTTTTGAAAGAAAAGTATATTTCTTCTAATTTTTATTAGATAAATTAAATTAATTTTTAGTATAGGATCAAATGATAATTATTATCAGTGTTATGATGGAAATGAAAGGTTTTATATGATTTATTAATGTTATGGTTATATATAATTTTATATGGTGATTGGTGGGTTTGATTTAACCTTTTAATTCATTGGTTAATAATCTGTTCTCCAAAAAAGACATGTTAGAATTAACCATGAAGTCTATTCCATTTCTAAGGGTGATTATAAGACGGATTTTAATAGTTATAAAAATATAATTTCCCTATAAAGTATCATATTTATAAATCCAATACTTTATGTTTCCAAGGCTAATAAGTGTCAAAGGAGTTCTTGAAACCTTTTTCCTCTCTAATTTATTAGTTATTTTAATTAAAATAACATTATAAACTTCTATTTACTCTTGAATAAACCTTTTACCTCATGTATAGGTAAGTCTGGTAACCCTTAAAAAGATACCTTATACTATGTATGGGTGGTCTCATAGATGGGTAGTTCAAGAACTATGTAAAGGTATAGGTACCTTTATAAATATTTTATAAAGTTGGGTTTTTATCTATATAAAAGTAATTACATACATACTACCCCATGTAAGGGTCATCTCATTCATTGTGCGGAGGTAGTTTGGGTTCTATAAAGCCTAAATCAAGGAAATTACAAGTTTTATTTTGTTGTGTAGGGGTATTTAAAAGTTCTTTATTCTTGTGTAAGGGTCTTCCAAATGTTTTTAAAAGGTCATCCAAATTTTTTAAACCCTACAAAAGTGTAACCATCCATATAAGGTTAAAACCCATATAACCTATAAGATATGCATGCTTCTTATATAAGGGTGGTTTTTTGTATAGAACCTTCCATTTTTCTTTATCTCTAACTTATATCATATTTTCCATGAACTTAATGGTATTTGATGTGTTAAATTAGAGTTTTTTTATTAGTTAAGAGTTTTAAATCAAATATTTTGACTTCCCTTAATTTTAGGAATTTTTAAGGGTTTATGTGTGGAATTAACATAGAATTCTGAGAATTCTGGATTAAATAGGAGTTTTCATAAGGAAACATTGGGGGATCTAAGAATGATCTATTATTTATAAAATTATATTTACCCCTCTAATTCATTTTATTTTCCCTATCATGAATTTTGGTGATCTAAAACCTAATTGTTCATGTTTTGTGAGTATTTTATGAATCAACTAAGTCTTATCCAACTTCCAAACCACAATGAATCATTTTTTATCATTACCACAAGTTCTTTTTGTTTTTCCCATGATGATCCTTATTAAAGGCAGGGGATTCAAGTTCTCTACTTCTTATTTCCTTGATTATGTGATAGTAACATGCTTTTGATTCTTTTTAGGTGGATGTTAAGAGTCTTCCAAATAAGTATAATTAATTATACTTAATGAAATTAGTGGGAATGTGGATTTTCACATATAATTTACCTAATTTCTCAATGTTTCTAATGTATAAGGGTAGTTTATTTTGGTTTTTTTGATAGTTTTTATTTTAAATCTTGTGAGTTATGGTGTGATCACCCATTAATAAGTGATTAATAATGAAAAGATGGAAATTTAACCGGTTGTCTGTAAATAATATATTATTATGTTACACCTTGCTTTTGAATTTTTTTTATGTGTGTTGGTTGTGATATGTGGTTTTTTGGTAGTTGGGGTTATGGTGAGGATGTTTGTTATAGAATCAAGGAGTTTATTTTGGAATGGTTGATGGTTTCATGAATTGTATTAGTAGTTTCCTGATTATTACGGGATTCTTGAAGGATAGTAGGTTCTAAAATAAATGAAATTTCGTAGGACTAAAGGGAATGGTGATAGAAATGAATAAAAGGTAAATAGGATAACTAAGTGTAATTTTAATATGGAAAGATAATAAAAGAATTTATATGTGGATGATAATTGATATGGATAAAATGGAACTATGAAATATAGGTGTGATTATGTTTGATAAGTGGGACTAATGGGTGGATAGTTTTATAGAAGCAATGTTGTCATTCAATCATGGTGATGAAGAGGTTGAAGTAGTTGGGTTGTTTTCTTGTGTGTAATAATAGATTTTTCTTGTGTGTAACTATTATATATTGTATTTTCATGGTTATTTCCATATGATCCCCACTTGAGTAGTGTGTTTACACTGATTCCCTATGTTATTAGGTTCTGGTTGTTTTCCCCCCAAACATCCCGGTTATCGAGGATGCATGGATGGCTACCCAATCTTATCTGCTCTCTCTTCTCGATGAGGTTATTATTTGTAGGATATAATGCCTTAAGAATAGTGTACTAGAGGGTATGTTTGTCGATAGGATTATGTGGATCATAGTTGGGGTCATTCATGGTAGAAGGAGGGTATGAGGTTGATTTCCTTCATGTTTAAGATACCCTTTAATTATAGTTTATAGTGGTTGTTATGGAATGATGATGTTGTGATGAAGTCAATGGAATGATTTGAGATTTGTAGAATTCCTTTTGTGATGAATCTTGTTATGGAAAAGGGTTGATGGGTATAAAATGGATGTGATTTTTAGGACCTATAATGTTGGTCTATGAAAACAAAAAATTAGGGTTAAAGTGGTGAAAGGTAACCTTTTATAAATATTATTCTTCATATGTTAATATACTTAGATGTTTTATTTAGAGAGAGAGCCTTGGTGAGGTCTGGAACTAGTTGACTTGATAGGTGCTTATTTAGTTTATAGTTTTTTCACTAGGGAATTAGTATTCTCTTCTCACATTTTCATGATAGTCATTTGGTATGATCCAACTAAGTATACATGTTATTCTCACCCTGTGTATATACAAACGTATTTTTTCAGGTATTCTGGAAGACTTCAGAAACCAAGATGGAGACCACTATCTTCATCATTGGGGATCTTGTAGATTTTCTACCATAAAATTGTCTTGGGTAAATTACTTGGATAGTTTCATTTTAATTCACATGACATTACATGAATTGAGGGTTTTTCTAGGTTTTTTTACTTATCTTGTAGAGTTTTATGGTTATTGATATCATATCTATCAATATTACTTCTTCTATTTATGGTAATGTACCCATATGTGTAACTTTCGCTATACCATGGGTTCTGATCACTGACTTAGGACCTACTAGAGGTACGACTCAAGGGTTCATTATATATATATTCCATTATTTTTATTCTAATAGGGGTACCTTTGGGGGGAGGTGGTCATGAAAGATTATTATCAATGGGTATTTTGAGTGAAAGGATATATCTTAGGGTTAGGAACTTGTGAGGACTACATGGGTTAGTTGCTAAATAATATCAAAATAGCTTGGTGTATGATATATACTAAGGAGACGAGATAAGAAATGGGATTTTAAGGCCCCCATGATCTAATGCAAGGACTCTAAGATCATTGAATGACCATGTGAGGTGGTGTCTCATGTAGGGTAGATACCTATTTGAGGTATATGAATTATTATTTTTTGTGATTAAATGGGATTAATTTGGGAATTTAAGTGAATTTAAATTAAATAAACATAATATTCCATATTAATGGTCTTAGTAAATCCTAGTTTTCCATTTATTTTTTCCTCATGTTCATTGTATTTGTGTGGTTTAGGTTGGTGAGGTTTAGCGAGTTGTCCTGGTTGACTATCAATGGGTCAATCTAGTTGAGGAGGAAGAGTAATGGTAGAGGACGTTTCATTACATTTAATTTAAATCTATGTAAAAGTATGAGGGTAAATTCTCTGGTCAAGAGATATAGCACTAATTGTATGATCTTAAGATCAATTGTATCTTGATTCAAGCATGGGAAAAGTAATAGGTTCCACTAGAAGTCATTTAGATGAGGGGTGTACCATGTCAATGGTGGATATTATATCTCAAGAAGCAGGAAGAGGTAGAAATTTTGTGGGTAGATTTTCCAAAGGAGTTCTGGGAGAAATTACTATCATTAATGATGAAGGAATCAAATATGTGAGGGCTAATTTATCTTCAGTATGGGAGACTGACTATGTGAGGGCTAATTTATCTTCAGTATGGGAGACTGACTATGTGAGAGCTTGGGTCAGGATTAAGGTCCTTTTAAATGTTGTCCCTAGTATTTTTTCTAATAAGGAGTCCCATTCATGACCTCTTGTGGATGAGCTTAGTCCGTCTATCCATTGTAAATTTAATTTATTTTCATTGTCAATATATTTGGAGGAATATAAGGAGGAAGAGAAGATAAAGTGAATGCACTCACATGGAGGGTGGTCTCAAAAGTGGAGACAGTAAGTTTTCTTGAGGGGAAGGGTTATTGATGGATGAACTTGGATGTCAAGGCCTTTGAGGTTTTGCCCAGTTGGGAGTCAAACTATGTAGTTTTATTTCTAGTTTTCTAGGGCTAGTAGCTCTATTTATCTTCCAAAATGTACCTAGACCAGTTTTATTTGTTTTAGTGGGTTTTGGTCATCATTGGTATGAACTCCATGTGGTCTATAGAGCTCAATATGGTGGTAGAAGTTAGGTTAATCATCAGCCTCAGTTGGATATTCGAATGAGGTCATACAAACTACAAGGATAGATGAATTATGCTCCACTAATAGAAGATGGTCTAGGTAGGAGAAAACATTGAAATGTGCCTCATCTTTAGGAAACCTAAATTGATAATGGCTATAGAGGTGGTATACAACAATGGGGTACAGGAGAGAGTAATTTAAAATTTTATGCCATAGATATTACAACACCATAGGGGTCAAAGATCATTATATATATGATTATCTACCCTCATGTCTACTTGGTTTGATTCAGGATACTCACACTCCTTTATTAAACTCGCTATATTCCATTCTCTAGGACTAGATGTGTAGAGGATTCTCATGACTTTATTGTTGGATATTCTATTTGGTGGTTATACCTGCTTATTTGATGTGCTTCAAGGTGTAAATTGATGATGGGGTAGTATCAATCATGTATGTATTTCATCTTGCTACTAATTTAGAAATATGATATCATTATTTTCATGGATTGGTTATATTATATTCGGGTTATTATCAATTTTTTTAGAGGAGAGTTTTATTCTCTAATGTTCACGGTCGGTTTGAATTTTTCATCGGTGAAAGGGGTTATCGGATGTGCAATAAGAGTATGCAACCCCTTATTTATTTAATGGTATAATTTATAGTGACCTCAGTGGGTCTCAAGATTGTGGAATATCCTAGATTTTTAAATGAATTTCTAGATGTTTTCCCTAAGGATATTGGAACACTACCCCCTCGGTGTAATGTTGACTTTTGGATAGAGTTATATTACAGATTCTCTCTTATTTTAATGAATCCTTATGGGATGGTACCTTCTAGGATATTAGAGTTAAGGATCCAGATAGATGATCTGATGTATAAGGGTTTCATCCATCCTGGTTTTTTGTTTTGGGGTGCTCTATTTTTGTTCACCAAGAAGGTAGATGGTAGTCTTAGGATATGTATAGATGACCAAAGGATGGATAAGATGATGATCAAGAATCATTACCCAATTTTAGGATTGATTATCTTTTTTTATAAGTTGGTAAGATCTAGTTAGTTTTTCTAAGATCGATCTATGTTCTTGGTATCATTAGTTGAGGGTAAATGAGGAATATATTTTGAATAATCCCATCTGATGAAGATATGGACACTTGAAGTTTCTAGTTATGTTTTTTGATGTCATAATCATGTCAAAAGTGTTCATGGGACTCATAAGATTCTTATTTCATGAGTTCATAGACCAGTTCATATACATGATCATCAAAAACATTCTTATTTACTCAAGGTCAGAGGAGGATCACACCAAGAATCTAAGGATCATTTTAAAAATTCTCTGACACTATTAACTATATAGAATGTTTTTTCTGTACAAGTTCCTGAAATGAGAGGTTCATATCCTTGGACATGTTTTCTCTCAATAGAGTGTATCAGTGGATCTATTAATGGTTTATGTGGATAATTTTTGGGTGGAACTAAATAATGTAGTGTATGTTCATTGATTTGTTGGTCTTGTGGGATATTATTAGAGTTTTGTGTCTGAATTCTCCCAAAAAATTAACATATTGATGGATCTAAACAAGAATGAGATTACCTTTAGATATAAGGTATTACTTAATTGATCCTTGGGTTTTCTATGATGAGGTCTGAAAATATTTCGATAATCAAAATTTGAAAACAAGGGTTTTTGGAGAAAATTGGAAAGGCACACGGTTAAAGCGCAGTGTTAGTTTAACCATGTGATAATTGTCTGGTATGACTCAATGAGTTTTGAGTGGAATTATTCATGGTTTGAGGATGATTATTCACACTTTTAATCCTTCTTAAAGAACCATATGGTATTTTTAGTGGTTGTTTAGGGGTGTCACATAGTTTGAGAATGGTTTTCCCAAACCATATGGCCCCCGGTGAAAATCATGCACCCTATGGATAGAGGGGGTTTCACAGTTGGAGAAAATTTAATCTAACCATGTAGGAAATCCAAACCCCCTCCTACAATAGAGAGTAAGACTGCATTATTAAGTCATAAATTTAGTTTCATATTATGGCATGCCCCAATAAACTATGAATCCTTCTTCTAAACTATTAAAAAATGGGATTTTACCCTATTTTCTTATGTTATTTTAAAGTGAAATCACCCCCTAATATCATTTTGTCTCATACTAATCTTTCCTTGGTGATTCTTAGGTATCTTCCCTTTTGTTATAGGATGAATTCCTTTGTTATTTATGTACCACATTGAGGCATGTTGCATTTTTATCTAGTTTCTTCTCTTCCTTATAGATATATGCTAGATCTATTATCATATCATCTTGTTTGACCCCAATTGGGTTGTGATTCTTGATATAATGGGTTTTCTATAGGATTGAAGTTTTTCTTATAGATCTAGGATTTTGAGGACCTGATATATTATTTCCTGATCTCTATTCTCAAAGGAAGTTTCTCCTACCTCTATTTTTAGGTAGGTATTTCTATACAATGGGGTAATTAAATGAATTTCTTATAGTTATTATAAAATTACTTTCATTTATTTATTTATTTAAATTTATTCTTGGTTTCAAGGGATTTTTTATAAAGATTCATGTTTTTAAAAGGGGTTTTTATTTAAAAATAGTTTTTTAAACATCAAGCATTTGATTAAATGCCCAAATTGTGGTTTTGAATTTGAAATCGGTTTTCAAAAACTAAAATGGAATGTCTTGGATTTGAAAAAAAAAATTATATATTATTATAATTATTTTTAAATTCTTTCTAAAAATGGAACATTGGGAACCTTGGGTGCATCTATAAAGGGACATGGGTAACCCTAGTGTGTGTGGAGCCACTAGGGGTTACTTTTGAGATATCGATAGACTATGCTAGGACTCGATATTAGATGTTACCAACATATGTCTAGTTTAGGGTATTTTATTTATAATATATATTCTCATATTTTTGGGCCCAATATGGTGTGATTTTTTATTTATGGTTGTTATTGAATGATTTTTTTTCATGGATAGTTGCTCACATTTTGGTTTCACATGAGGTTGTATCACATGGATATTCTTTATGAATTATTTCATGGATATGTATTTACTTAATTATCTTATGGCGTATGGATATGATACCCTATTTTATCATTTATAATTTTCATATTCTTGGGTTTTTGGATATTAAATGATTTTATGAAAAACCCAAAGGAAAATTATTTACAAATGGGTTTGGATTTATGAAAATTATTTTAAAAAATATTTTTATTTTAAAATCTATAACTACTAAATTATTACTATTAGACTTTTTATACACTCTATGTTGGAATCCTACTTGGATTTTTTCTCACATTTTACTTTTGACTTTGATAGGTAATCAATATTTTTTTATTGGACTCAGGTAAAGGGAATGTCATTATGTTTCATGATGTCTTCTCTTTTCATTGTTTTTTTATAGAGTGATAGTTTAGAGGTGACGGTTGGCCACATAGAAAATTTTTGATATTTTTTTAGACATTCTAGATTAGATAGATTTGGATTTATTTTTTTGATCTTAGATGTATTATTTTCCTTAAATGTTTCACTATGGTTGTATGTATTGGTTTTTTATATTCAAGACGTTATTATATTATCTTTGTTATGCCTCACCATGTGACGTGAAAATTAGGTTGGTTTTTCTAGTTGAATTGGGTTGGTATGTTAAAATTTTGTATTACAAGTGTTTTCATCTATAATTGTTTTAACAATACAAGAGTATGGTTCTATGTCTTTGTTAGACTGGATTTAGGACAATTGTAACTCGGGTAGTAAGTGAATGTGTATTCCTGGTGATCACACTTTTGTTTCTGAAATCGAGTTACCATGGGTGGTTAGAAATTTTTTGCAAAATTTGAGGCTTAGAGATTGAGGTAATTTGAATGAACTATTTAGGAATTTTATTTTAATATACCCAATCATTTAAGCATTGTTTTTTGTTTATGGAATTAAATATTAATTTAAATTATTGATTTTTTAAAGAATCGACATGAATTATTGATGTTGGTTCTAATATTTTGGAATATTCACTAATTTTGATTGTTTATTATGTTTCTCTTGAAAGAAAATTCCTCAGATAATATATATTACAAATATAAGAGAGGAATATGTGAGATTCGATCTACAGGAAAGTCCTATAGTGGACCCTTATTTAGTGGACTCTATGACCTGTACAATTCAATCTCTGGGTATAGTGGGTTTCAAGAACCCAAGATGTGTGGTGGATCATGGATCTGATTTCACTAAGAAGCATCCACCCAGCTTCCATGGTGACAAGGGACCCTAGGAATATAAGTAGTAGAATTAGTGTATTCATAGGATCTTCAACATCTCCAAGGCTCAATAGGAAATGATGGTGTTTTCTCCATTTATATGATTGAGGGACTAAGAAGGAGGTGGTTGGAATCTATTATGAAATCTAAGTTGCATGAGGACCATACTAGGTCATATTTCAAGAAAATATTTAATCAACGTTTTCACGCTAAGATGTTATGTGTATCAAATAACAGTAAGTTTCTGACCTTGGAGCAATGGGAGACTACCATTCTAGATTATTCTGTCGGTTTTACTGATATGGTGCATCTATACTAGGATCTTTTCACTAATGAGTACCTAAAGGCTCATTGTTTTGAGTTTGGACTGAGGTTTGATACTTAGTAAATGTTTATTCTCATGTGTCTTTCAATATTTTTGGTGGTAGTTGAAAAATCATCTTTTTTTGAGGTTGACATATCTGAAATGATAGGTTTGGGTGGAGCTTTGGTTGGTTCATTTTTTATCCAGGGTGTGTATTATGGCTATAAAAGGAAGCGCTAGGGTGGTAGGTTTTCTTTAGAATCATTTTTAGGGGATTCATAAGGACAGTGTGAAAGGTGTAGTCATAACAAGACTAATAATGTAGAGGATCTTAATACTTTTCATCAATATTGATTATTGGGATATATTAAGTGTTTTTTATAAAGAATATACCAAGGAACTAAGGCATGATCCAGTCTCGAAAAGAATTCATAGGTTCCTGGTGATGATTCAAAGGGTGATGGGTCTAATCCACAATCCATGGGGGATGTTTAGGTGGCTAAGACTATAAGGATTTTTGTGAATGAATTTGTTCTAATGGAATCTGAAGTAGATCTAGCTATTATTATAGGTACAGTGTTTATTTCATATTCTATGGTGCTAAAATTGTTTGATAAAGGTTATACTCATCATTTTATATGATAAAATCTTATTGAGATGTTTTATTTATGATCAAGTATTATGTTGTACTTATTTTATATTTATATTCCTTTGGGAAAGAGTTTTGTACAAGGTTTCAAGTGTCCCATGTGTAGGGTGATGATAACCACCTATGAGGTGATATTGGACTTTTTAGTTCTTGATATCGAAATGTTCAACTGAACACATTGAATGGATTGATTGATCATTGTTAAGGCCTAGAGAAACTATTATCGTCATCATGTTTAGCTTTTATCTTTTTATGGGGTCACTCATTTTTTCAAGGTTAGTGGGACACAAGATCGGGAAGGGAGGGGAATGTTGTTCCTTATACTAGGGTAATATCATGTCAATTTTCGGAGATTATTCTTTATTTCATTGAAACTTTTTTGGGTATTTCTCTTCTAATGGTGGTGTGTGCATACCCCAAGGACTTTTCATGTTATTTTTTGGGGTTATTATCACAGAGAGAGGTCGATTTTACTATTGAATTCTTCCCTTGTATGATGCCAATTTCTATGACATATTATCAAATGGAGCCTACATAGTTGTTGGAACATAAATTCTAACATGAGGATCAAGAGGTTAAGGGGTCTATTTATCCTAGTATGTCACCATGATATTCACCTAGTCTCTTTCCTAAGAAGTTATATCTAAGTCTTCGAATTTTCTTGGATTATCAAAAGTTAAACCGGGTGACTATTATGAAAAAATAGAATTTTCATAATATTATTTTTTTTATCATTCTAGAGGGGCATGATGTTTTGAAAATATTGACTATCGGTCAGGGTACCATCAGTTGAGATTCTAAGAATAGGATATACCTAAGATAGTTTTTAGGAGCTGGTATGGGAATTTCATGTTCTAGTTTATGACATTCAATCTCACCAATGCTCCTGTGATATTTATAGATTTGATGAGCCAAATATTTCATCGGTTCTTGGACTCTTTTTTGGTGTTCATGGATGTTATTTTTGTCTACTTCAAGATAGAGGAGGAGTATATAGGCCATTTTTATATAATCATTAAAACCTTGAAATAACATCTTCTATATAGTAATCTTTCTAAATGTGATTTTTTGACCGAGTAATTGAAATTTTTGGGGCATGTTATATATGAGAGAGGATTCTCAGTGGATCCTAAAAAGATATAGGATGTTATTTCCTAGGAGTATTCCAAAAATTTGTTTGAGATCACAAGATTCTTGAGTTTGGCCTGTTATTATAAGAAGTTTTTTTAGGATATCTCCAATATCCTCAGTTTTCTGTAAGCCTTAAACTATATGGGTGTATATTTTTAGTGGAATGAAAAATGTCAGAGATCTATTTAGGTGATGAAGGTGAGGTTTACTTCTGCACCAGTTTTGATTCTTCTGTAACTGGGTTTGGGTTATGATGTTTTCTTTGATGCTTCTGGTACGGGTATAGGATTTTTCTTGATGTAGGGGAAATAGGTGGTGGAATATGGCTCTTTCTAGTTATTACCTCATGATAAGAACTACCCTACCAATGATTTTTAGTTGGAAGTATTTGTGGATGAAATTAAAATGTGTTGTCACTATCTCTTTGGGGAGTGGATTATAGTGTATTCTGATCATAAGAGTCTAAGATTTATTTTTACTCAAAGGTGTCTAAATTTGTGATAGAGACACTGAGTGGAGTATCTTAAAACATTTTATTTTGAATTTTCATACATTCCTAGTAAAGGTAATATGTTTTTCGATTCACTGAGTTGAAAATTACTAACATGGTCCATGAAGGAAACATTTGAAGAGTGGTCTCTGAATAGTTTGTTTACTGATTTGAGCTTGGTAGTGGAAGTGGTTGATGGATATGTGTTATTTTATTTGATGAAAGGTGAACAATATTTTGATGTGTGATTTAAAATCAAGCTAGTTATAGACATAGAGTTCCAATACTTGGGTAAAATAATTAATTGTGAGGATACATCAGGTGGGTGGTCTTGGTCTCCTAGTATATATTTATTATTTTATAGTAGGATGGTTGTTCTGGTTTCTTTGAGGTAGGAGTTGATGGATAGTGGACACTGGTAATGTTGGTCCACACTCCCTGGGTCTACCATGATGTATCACAATTTGATACATTGATATTGGTCTCTAGGGAAGAGGTGATCGATTGGTGATTTTTTTCATGGTTTCTCACGTATCAGAAAATTAAGTCAGAATATCAGACACATACTAGTTTGGTGAAACCTTTTTCCATTCTAGTATGGAACTGGGATGATATTTCAATGGACTTCATATTTGGTTTTCTAGGAACTACTATTGGAAACGATACAATTTTGTTGATAATTGATTAAATTAAAAAAAATAACTCATTTATTACCTATCAAGGAGGGAATGGAAGTTGAATAACCTAGGTATTTGTATGTCCGAGAGATTTTGTGACATCATGGGGTTCTATATACGGTTGTATGTGATAGGTATTTAAGTTTCACATCTAGGATATAGATTTTTTTTCAAGAGGTGATGGATTCCCAATTGAAATTGAGCATGGATTATCATTTTTATATCGATAGACACACAAAGAGAGATATCCAGTTTCTTGAGGATTTGTTTCGGACATGCGTGCTTTCTTTCATTGGATCTTGAGAAAATTATTTTCCACTAGTAAAATTTTCCTATAAAAATGGTTATCATGATTTGATAATGATGGGGTCCTTTCGTGTTTTTTATGGGTGAAAATATGGATATCCCTTGTTCTGGGAAGAGTTAGGAGAGTGATACTTGTTTGGGTCGAATCTCATTCAATAGATGACAGAAAATGTTTAGTTGATCTAGAATAGGTTGGTAACATTATAAAGCTATCAGAAATCATATGAATAACATCATCATCAGTCGCTAAAGATTGATGTTAGTGATTGGGTTTTCCTCTGAGTTTCACCGCACTCAAGACATCATGGTTTGGGTAAGCAGGGAAAGATGGAACCAATGTTTGTTGGAAACGTTGAAATCGTGGATCAAATAAAAAAGGCAGAATATCAGTTGGACTTACTATCTCATTTTACAGTTATCCATAACTTGTTTTTTGTTTCATAGGTGATGAGGTATCAACCAGATCATTCCCATGTGATTGAGTGGGTGGATGTTGATCTTTATCCTAATACCACTATTATTGAGCTACCAGCACAGATTATAGATCATTGGAATAAGATACTACATGGTAAAATGATTCCCTTAGTTTGGTTACTATGTAATTGAGAATAAGATAGCCATGATATGTGTGAGTAGGAATCATTGATGAAGTAGCAGTGGCCTTATCTTTTTGTAGGTTCAATATCTTGATTATTTTATGGGGACTTAAAGTGATTATGGTTGTGAGAATTGTGATGCCCTTCGAATCACATGTACTCCTTAGTTGTGCCTCAGTTTTTCCCTTTTGAGGTCTAGAAAGAGTTTGGGGATCAATGGATGAAAACAAGGGTTCTTGGAGAAAACCGGAAAGGTGAACAGTTAAGGTACATGGTTAGTTTAACCGTGTGGTAACTGTGTGGTATGCCTGTGAGAGGTTCCAATGTAATTTTTTAGGGTTTTATCATAGTTATTCAAATTTTGTGACATTCTTAGGGAACCATGTGGGGTGTATGGTGTTTTTCCAAGAATCTCACATGGTTTGAGCACAGTTTTTCTTGTGTATATGGTAGTTTAGTTTATGTGGTCTCAACTACCATGACCAGTACTCCACAACTAGATTCCCATATATTAACACTGCTACAAAACTGATCCCAAATGCATCACAAAACATTATATACTCATTACCCAACTCTAGTAGGATCCTGATCGGTGCATTAATCAACTGCATCTTCAACTTCTAGAAATCATTATCACATGCTTCAGACCATTAAAACATAAATCCCATCTTGGTCAATCCATAAAGTGGTGCTTCCAAGGGGGAAAAGTCCTAGATGAAAATCCAATAATAACCTTCTAATCCTAGAAAACTATGGATATTGATAACATTATTATTTTACTCCCAAAAAAACATCATTCACTTTATCTGGGCCTACAGACACACCTTCTTGTGAGGTGATGTGACCTAAAGAATTTACTTGATCAATCCAAAATTGAAACATTGATAGTTTGGCCTATAGCTGATGCTTACTCAGTGTACTCAATATGATTTTGATATGTTGGGAATGATCTTTATAAGTCTTGTAGTACACCAAGATTTCATCCATAAACACTACCAAAAACTAATCCAGTAACTAGTGTAAATAAATCAAGTCCATAAATATAAAATGATTGTTCACCAGCCCGACCAGTATAACAATGAACTCATAAAATCCATACCTACTTATGAAAGCATTATAAAGTATATCAGAACATAAAACTATCAACTGATGATACCCTAGTCTCAATTTATCCTTGGAAGACACTCAATCTCACCTAAACTAGTCAAAGAGATCTTTGATATGGAGAAGATGATATTTTTCCTTCACTTTCATCTAGTTAAACTTTCTGTAATCAATGAATTAGTGCATGGTTCCATCATTATTTTTTGTAAACAAGAGTGAAAACCCCTAAGGTGATGTACTCCAATGGATAAATCCCTTATCCATTCACTCCTCCAGCTAGGTCATAAGCTCCTAAAGATCTATTAGTGTCATTATATAGGGTGGAAGAGAAACTGTTTCATCTCTAGGCATGCGATCAATCATAAATTTCACATCCCTCTCAGGTGGAAGCCCTGAGAATTATTTGGGAGATGTATCATGAAACTGACCCAATATTAGTGGAAAGATTTCATGCCTTACACCCCCATCATCCAGCAATAGACTTGCAACCTAGGTGGTGAGATCCCCTAGTTGATGACGAACTGGCCCTATATGTCCTACCTGGATATCCACCTCTCTATGGTAAATATAATTTTCACCCTCTGTAGATGTAAGTTTACTCTCCTACAGTAATAATTTATGTGGGATTAGTATGCCACCAACTAGTCCCTACCCATAATTAAGTAAAATTATGACATATAATGAATGTACATATCCCATAGAAAATGATACTCCCCACCCTTGAGAGAACACCCCTTGCACAAATAGACGTCTCTCGATCGTACTACCAAATGTGTATCGATATTCATAACCCCACTCACAAACTCCACTACAAGACTCAACCCAATCAAATGATAAGTAGATATAAAACAATGAGATGAACCAACATCAAATAAGGAACTAGAAATCATATAATATTTAAGAAAAAAACATCTAACTGTTGATACTCCAGCCTCTCTATCTACAAGTGTAGGCTGAACTGCATGAAACATTCCTACCACACTTCCCTATGAAGTAGTCTGAATCACCTGAGTTTCACTACTCTATTGATACAACCACTCCTTCCCAAATCACCTCACCCACTACCTTGACTACCACATCTAGTACAATTATTACTGTTAGACTGTTATGGTGAAAAAGACCCCCTTCCTATAACTTGTTTATACTTACATTATCCTTCACTACCCATCTTTCATGGGTTCCTTTAGAATCATTGTAGGTTTTCCATATCACTGAAAGTTTGATACTCTACTGGTGGTTTGTGACACTTCATAAGAATGTATCTTGACCTACCACATAGGTGGAAGGTCAATCGAGTAAGGTCCTAAGCAATTGAACCTTCCCCTTGCGCACTTTTCTTTCTATCTCCCTAGTCGACATTCTCAAAGAGATGGATCCTTCTCTTTGATGTCATTCCTCCTATTCATCCTGTAAAAACCATATTTCCTCCACTAGAATCCTCCATTAGGTTCCCCTTAGATATGAGTGCCTGATTTACCACTTCTGAAAACATATTCATCCTGAATATATTGACCTGGGAAATAATTTCACATTTCATCCCATCATGAAATCATTTCTCTACAATAGCCTCATCCCCTTCCAATGTGGTAACAAAGCACTAAAAATTGGTAAAGAGCCTTGAATAGTTCATTATGGACACAATTACCAAGGTCATCCTCATGAACACTTCTACACTATCTTTCCTGAGCATTTTAGGGTAAAATTTCTCCATGAAATTATCCTGATATTTCTTCTATACCATGTTCTCTATCTTTCCATACCATATATGAATATCCCACCAATTCTCCTCTTGACCACATAATAGATAAGAATCCAATTTGACTCTCTTTTAACAAGAGTATCTAAATGGCCAAGAGTCTTATAGATTGACTCAATCCAAAACTAATCTAACTTAGGTCCACCATATCTGATGAAAGTCGGAGGGTGCTGCAATTGGAACTCCCATTTCAAGTCAGACATGATCTTCATAACTTGCCCTAGGTCTCTTTCAATAAATTGTAATTAGATATCAATATTCTCATAGAAGTGATCTTTGGTTCCTTCACTCGGCACTATCAGATCCTTAGTTTCCACTACTAGAGACACATTTCTAGCCATGTCTTCCTGTAATTCTATCAAAAAAGTGTCATCATGGAGGCATAATTATAAAATTACAAACACACATCTTATGACACATAACACAAATTTTACACATTTACATAATAGGGGTTCCTAAAAGTTCATAACCAGTCATCCACTATACCCCGCACTAAGGTCAAAATTGACGTGTTATCACTACCCATAACCATCCCTTACCTTGATAATGGATCTCATAGGGTAAAACATTTTCAAAATAAACTTTCTCATTAGACACCCATTTATCCATTTAATTTTTCCAAATTAGAAACATAGATAATTTTTTTCCAATTTTATATTATGAACCTTTTCATTTAATTTACACAAGTAAAGAAATGAATTTTTATTTAAAAAACGTACCCCAAACCTGCTTTTTTGTGCATTCCTAAAATGATGCATATCACAATAAACCCTGAGTGCCTAGAATGATGTATGCTTACACAAATATTGTTCAATTATAGGACATAATTAAAAAATATTAGAAAACAATAACATCACACAACAAGTGCCTCACTCATGGTGATATAATATCCAACTATAACAAAGAACATAAATAAGAAAAATCCCACCATGGTATTTGATTTTTACCCCCATACATGGGTTAGATACTCCCATGCATGAGCTCTTGACAAAGGTCCAACTCATACTAATATCTTATCTAAATTTACCAAGTAGTAATGAGAAATAAAATAAATGGAAACAATTAATCTAATATCACTTTTTAACATCCCAACTCAGGTCCCACATATCAGTACCCCGTGACAGTTCACTATGTGACCTCGAGTTTGCCACTTCATACACCAGAAATTGCTGACTAGTAGTGAGGGATAAATATACAACATGGGGAAACTATACCCTCTTTATCAATGTAGCACAAAAATAGAAATAAATAAAGAATAATCAAATTATAATAGCCATAACTAGAGTAATACCGTTATCACATAATGAAAAAAATAGGAATATAATATCAAAACTAAAGCAGTATACATGCCATTCTAAATCTGTGTCAAGTGACTAAATAAAACCCAAAATAAATATATACTGAATACTCCCAAAATGGGTCCCAACTATATTTTATGTTTCCATATCCATTCTCCATCCCAAATCATCCATCTAACATAGGGATATTACCCTTATCCTACCCTGAAAATATGAAGACTATTTAGGTACCAATCAGCTAGCCTGAATAGGGTGTGAGTACAACTCAATAGGCCACTACCAGTGGTGTCTAAAAAATATCCATTCTATAATAGTGTATATTGTCTTATAAACAATAAAATAAAGTAAAGTAAACATTTATCACACTTAATTATTCTTTAATTAACCCCATAAATTACTCAAGTTCATGATGAAACCTGAACCATCAATACCTGCATTGACATGTGCTAGAGTATGAACCATAATATATAACTCATGCTTTTTCATTTATCATTTCATTTAATTTTTAATATTACGGCTACATGGAACCATAGTCCAATGCCAGAATATTGGGCTTAGAATATCATGTATAGAATCTTGTGGGTATTTGAAGCATCATTCCATGTCCCACAACCAGTTTATCAATAAATCACATATGGCCTTTTGAAGAATTAGTCTATTTCCCACAAACATATATTTCATGCATTCATTGGGGTATAGAATATCAGGTCTAGCACCCCGTGGGTATTTGAAGCATCAGTATGTGTCTCGTAACCCATTCATTAATCCATTACACATTTCACATATATCACATTTATCATGGTTAATTATCATTAACCCTGTTATCAACAATTCTCATCGTGGTCTACCATTTTAATTTATACAATGTTTATCACCTTAATTCTAATTGAATAATATGAACAATTAACTATTAAAACATTTATCGATATTTATTCATATAAACTATTTACCCTTTAAGGTTAATCCAACCATCCCATCATTACTATTATCAATCAATTATATATATATAAAATTAACTAATTACAGAAACCCATAAATTGGCTAAATTGATAATCCCAATATCCCATCAATTGTATAATCACATCTTTTCATTAGTTAATTAACCAATTAATTAATATAATTTTAGATGATATTTACTAGAATTTAAATTTCTATTTCATAATTCCATAAAAAATTATAATAAAAAATATTGTATTGGAAATTTAGACCACCAACCTCAATATGTTTTATGACTGTTGATCCAGCAAAATCCCCAAATTGAAGCAGAATGTTCAATTGCACAATAAAGAATGAGATCTAAAACAAAAACCTAGATAAAAGATCCAACAAAGTTAGATATATCATAACATAGATATAAACCCTTAATAACAAGTAAAAAGAAACTCATATTTATCCAGAAGGAGATATGGGAGAGAGATTAAACCACACATGAAGATATTTTTTACCGGGGTAGGTGAAGATTCTTCAATCTGTTCCTTGATTCATCAAGAACGGAGTTCCAAAAGACATGAAATACAACTAGAAGCCTCCAAAATTGAAAAACAAATCATCTTAAATGTAAAATGGATAAATGAAGGTGAAATCTGGGGTGTTGAACAATTTAAAATAACTTTTTGGGATATTAAAAACTACATGCATGGTTTCTTGGGTAGGGGTGCACAGTTATCCAAACCGTGCAGCTTAACATGGCTCCTCACCTAAGGGTAACACATTTTCTACCAACAATGTACACATTTTGAAAAACCATTCTCCAACTATGAAAATACCCTATGTTTCAGCTTTCATGGTTTTTTATCATGGGTGAACGATTTGGGAAAACTGTGTGCCAACCATTCACTTCCCCTTCTCCTTCCAAATTTCATAATTTTCACCAGAAACACCCCCAAAGTAAAACCTAATCATGTTATAGAAAAATAAGAATGAAAATTACCAATAAAACATAACAAGACATCTCAAAAAATGGGTCAGGATATTACACCAACTAATGCACATCCTACTTCCCTAATCAGTTGGATTTTATCAATTGTCCAACCGATAAAACAATTTTCACTAACCATCCAATAGGCTTCCTAGAGATCCTCAACTATACCTATTATAAAATTGATCATATAACCATAGATCATTGGATATATCTCTATCCAATCAACCACAAACCTTTCAATCCAATGTAGTAATGTACATAACTTTTACTGGAGTGAAAATGACTCTGTCAAACAAAACATGGTCTAATGGGCACAGTCCGATATCCTTCATATATCATCATCCTCCATATCTTTATATTATCTAAAATTTTATATATTTTAGAACAATATTAATATACTTATAAATATCATATTAAATGTATGTCCAACAACTTCAACTTCTTGGAAACTTCATTTTCCTATGACTTATCATTCAAAGTACTTCTTTCCCTTTGTAAGAATATATTAAACCTCTATAACGTAGACTTATTTCCATAATTTGTATAATAAAATCATCCCTAATCCATATAATAAAAATTTTCAATATCAAAATTTATAAAAAATTATCTATTATCAAGATAATTTTCATGATGTTGGGAACTTAAAGAAGGGTACGATATCATCTGACTTATTAAGAAACATTTGGTCGCATTCTTAAGGAATGTTTCTTAGAAAATACAACATCTATTTCTTACCTAAAATACCAAAAACATTGAGAGTAAGATATATTGACAAAAAATAAAAAAAAAACTTATTATATAAATAACCCAAATTATCATCACTATCCACCTTCTTACCCTCTCATCCAATTAGAAATTAAAAAAATCATTAGTGCTTATGTTCTAACTAACTCCTCCATGAACGACACACTTATTTTTTCAGGAACACCTCATATGGAAATTCATAAGGATTTATTTAATGAATAAATATGATATTTAAAATATGATAATGATTCTTTATAGGTAAACCTTCAATAAATTTATTACCATTTCATCTTTTAGAATAATGAAAATGTTGATCATGTGTACGTGCGGACAACTATCTTCATCAATGAAATATCTCATTTTTTTCTCAATGAAATATATGGATGGTTTTAAAATAATCTTTATTGAATAAACAAAATAATTATAACATGTTTAAGACTCTATAGATGATGGAACTATGACCCCATTTACTATGATCAAGACACTAAACTTATTCTGGACCAAACAACCTGAAGACATCTGACATGAACTTAATAAATTTAGTATCTAAATAAAATTTAATAATAAGTTAAATAAAAGGAATAATGATAATGGATTGAACATGAAAATATTTCTTAAGAAATTAATTAGTTAATATGATTTTATTCTTTAAGAAAGTAAAATATGTACCTATTGATTTGGTGTTTGAGGTAAGTAATTTTTATTTAAAACCCTGTTTTAAATGTTTCAAAATATCTCTATTATATATCCATATTCTGAAATGTTTCAAAAAAATTATTTATACTTAAAATATTTTTAAAGGTCATTTTAAACTACATTTTACTTTCTTTATATTGTTTAAAAATAAATACTTTCAAAATTTTCCATATAGATTATTTTTTTACTTTCTTTATAAAATTGAAAAATATATATATTTTTTAACATTTACCACATGACCGTATTTTCCCATAGATAAAGACATTATTAATTTTAAATATTCTTATAGAAGTTTATATGGATTTTTAAATAAGATTGTGTTCATGTTGTTCCGGGAAATTTTATTTTTTAAAAGGTTTTCAAAATAAAATGGTATTTCTTCTCATTTTATTGACATAACTAAACATTATTTTACTTATGGGATAAAATTACAATTGTTATGACTGATATAATGTAAATTCCATATTATATATTTTCATTCATGTTATGGTTAATATATTATTTTTATGATGATTGGGTAATTTCATATCATTCACACCAATTTAAACTCCATTAGAAAAAATAGCAGACACATGATTTTTAGCTTACAGTGGTGGTTTTTGATTTAATAATTTAGAGTCATATTCCATGAGGGTAGAAATGTCAAATATATATGGATAATAAAAGATTAAAATATATATTCACTCAAAAATAACTGAATATGAGGTAGATGGTATGGTTCGAACTCATAATGCATTATGATTTCATGATTCTATATCATCTAAGTAAAGCCGACATAGTAGTTGATATTTTGAATTGAAAAGATACTGCATCATTAACCATTATATATTTATAAGATGATCCTTTAGTAAATATTTTAATTAATTGTGGACTAGAAATTATGCATGTTGAAACCCATTCTATTTTTATCTTAGGTATCTATAAAATCATACTTTTCATACACAATTAGGAATGCTTAAAAAGAAAATCATGGTTTGGATTAAAGAATAGAATTGGTTATGGAAGATAAATATTCTAATTAATAATTAGATAATGAAGATGTTATAATATTTGGAAACAGGTTGTGTGTCATGAACCAAACAGGTTCGACCTGAGATTACACCTAATCCAGCTCATGAAAAGGCATCAAGTGATCCTCCCCATACACTAGGGACTACCAACTAGCATCAAGGGTCTAAAGATACATTATGGATATACTATACCCTTCTATCATAATGAAATAATAAGATAAATAATTGAACACGTCCACATCCATAAACATTAGTGCATTCACAATAAACAAACAAAATATAAGCATTCTATATCAAGTAAAAATGTTATATATAGACTCATGATAATTCCATAACACAACAAATTATTACCCACTGGGCCAACCACGTATATGGAATACATAAAAAATCAAAAAAAATAAGGATTTTCTACCATCCCTGAGTCTTACATCAAACCTGGTCTCCAACAAATTTCAAGTTTCTCCATCCAAATTATCTAAATCCACCTAATAAATATCACTCAATCATGAAATATTGTGCCTCTTCCATATCCCCTAATCATCATGTGATCAACCTAAAAGCTTATATAAGGGTCTATATGGGCACCAAAGTGCTCGTACAGAGGTTAAGAACAAATATTAGTAGTATACACTCAATGATGAACCTATCATATATTTTCAAATGAATGTGTTTGAACATGTGATATGACCAACCTATATGAATAAGATCTAGAATGAAAGAAAAAACTAAAATAAAATCCAGAAATGAAAATATAAACCAAAAACTTAAAAACCCTAGGTTTTAAGGTTCCACCCCAGATTCATTTATCCTACTCCCATTGGAGTCGGAAAACTCAAATTATGCTTATCATCAAGTCTCTCAGAAAAATAAATTTCTTCTAATCCTAATGAAATCTTACATACATATAACACACCAAAATATAATAAACTTGGACTAAAGTATCACACCCTATGTTTCTAATACAACTACATACACCACTATCAGGCTCTTGGAATCTAATAGTATGATCTAAATTAGTGGAAAGAACCTCTATTTTGACACAACTAGAGAGGCTGTAAAAGTTCTAGGAGTCTAATAGAACTAGTCAAGATAAAAATAACCCATTAGTGAAACACTATCTGTCTAGTCCAAAATCAATCCATGTGAATGGACACATCTATAATCTGTCCCATGGATGAAACATCATCAAGTGGGCCCCAACCCCTTTCTAAAGCATAAACTAACCTAAAATTGGTATTTGTGAACTCATCCTTATCATTAATTAGATCCATAGACCCACCTAACACTAACCAACCAATCATGAAAGAAGAGTAACATAAGAAAATTAGGTCCAATTATCTATCGAATAACATCTTCAAGATATCCTATGACATCCAAAACCTACGAGAAAACATTCTCAAACTAACATTACACCAAACACAAAACTCAATTTCATACAATGACCAAAACATGTTTAAAAAAATGAAAATAATAATTTTCCATCTTCGGTTCAACAAAACATGAGGCACTCTCAAGGTCCCCTTGAGCCTTAGTAAGAATAGAACACCTAGAAAGGGGCTCCTCTAGTACATGAAAAACCTTGGTCCAATATCATTATAATAAATATTCTCTAACCTCTATAGAACATAACACAAACCTTGAAAAACAACCCTCATATAAGGTAATCATAAAACAACATCATACCCATAAGGGAACACTAAAAATGTTCCTCATACACATTGAAAACTCTTCCAAATGGAACCCAACTACACTTGACACCCCATAGTGTCTCTCAATCCTGAAGTCTATAATTGAACTGAACCTCAAGAAACTAGCTAGAGAAATAAATCCAAGGAACTATTTGATCCCATATTTCAGGATCCCTCTAAAATAACCTCAAACTAAACCACTTGCAATCCTCAAGAAAAGATGACTGAAAAAATTAGTACCCTCACTTGATCCTCACACCACACTTCACTTACCTCAAGATGATTATAAAACAAAAGCCTAATGAAATCATCTGGATAAACCATAGACCAACCCAAATAATCTCTAAATCATATCACTAACAGCCTCAGATCTCCCCATGGTACATACCGTCACATATTATATGGGAAAAATTATTTTCAACTAACTAAAATTCCACTTCTAATACTAGTGTGAGAAAAAAAGTGAAACATGTCTAATGGGAGAGTACATAGTATGTTCCTCATGTACATATCATGTTCCCCCAAATTCCATCATTGGTGGTTCACCATAGCCCAACCCTGCATATTCTTTGCCAGTACACAATGTGCACTAGCCCTACATGGAATGTTATTCATATTGTGTATCTGGATATATACCCTACATGGTCTCTAGCCTAATACCCCACATGGCCTCAGGTCATGCAATATACATGAGGTCTAGTTGTACACCCTACATGACCATGTTCTATGAAATATAGTGTCTAGCTAAGTACCTTAGACACACCCTGAGTCTCCCTATAGTATTAGTGCTAGAAATACACATTTTTTATCCATAATATTCTACACCACACCCCAAAATAAGAACACATGGAATTTGTTCTTAAACTACACATCCTGGGATTAGGTTTTTCTAAATAGAGAATCCATTGTGATCACATGAATCCCATGGTTCTCTTAAAAACACAACACAATGACCCTTATGGGGTTCCCATAAATACAAAAATTTCTTTAAAAACTAAAATAATATATGGAGATATTGATGGAAAATCAAATATAACCTACCTATTGGAAAAAATAGTGAATCATTGACCCTGGATTTGCCTCATGCACCCACTTCACCTCAATCCAGCTCCTCAAACAAACTCTGAAATTTCACCCCCTCTCCCACTCCCTATTATATCTTAATCAATTGAGATAAAGGTCATATCCTCTCTAAAATGCACACAAATCCAAAGGGGGTAGGAAAATAAAAGGTATAAAATAAAATTAAATTAAAATAAAATGTGTTATTAAATGGTTTGACCTAAGACCTAGAACCCAAATTGATTTTACACCTCACCGAAGCTACACCCCTTATTTTGGACTTAATATTAAGGTTTTAATTTCTATATGATACTCCATTCATGTGATATCACTAATTGAACAAGTGAATTTTAAAAATATATAATTAAGTAAATATTAAATTTTCTTCCCGAAAAATATTACTAGCTTGGAATTCCACCAAACTCTATCTCTTGGGTAAGCACTATATTCTAAGACCAAAAATTTGGTAATAAAATTATTTTGGGATCATATTCTAGGTGAAATAACCATTTTCCCACTCAATACCACCTAGGAAAAAAATTAAAATTTCCCCAAAAGTTCTCAAATTGTAATTTTTTGGTTCGTTACAAACTCCCCACCATAATTATTCTCTCCTATGAGAAGTCTCAATGACCAAAAAGATGAAAATATTTCACCTCAAGAATAAAAGTACACAATTCCACCGCAATTATCCACCAACTAGTCTCATATAACCTAGGACCATTCCAGAATGAATGTATCTCAACCATAGTCAATAATATTCTCCCCACTATAGGAGTATCCTCATCATCTCCCCACAAAAAAAATAAAAAACTTTCTAGGCCTCAATTAATCCACTATCAAGAATAATGAATACACATTATCAACTTAATCATGCCTAAACATCAACACAAAATCCCAACCACTACCCATTCCGAGATACCTGGGAATGAAAACCACCATACTTAGCAACCCACATAAAAAAGGATCACACCCTATAAAATAATATAGTACACTCCCCTCTATAAGGATTCCTTCACACCACTACTCAAGAACTAACCATAAAAATTCCATTGTGGTTACATCACTCGGGTCCCCCCAAGAACCAAAAAAACTCCCAACCAATATTAATGATCATGTTCCCCTTCACAACCTTGTCACACAACTGGATTCACAACACAATGATCCTCGGATAATGCACTTAAACCATTCATCATTCTCCACTCATAGGTCAATTCCGATCAGTAGAAGCACCCTCGGTGCTCCTCTATAATAATGAGTCACATATTTAAATCTATAGATAAACACAGATTAACATCTCATTCAGGAATAATTCCAAAACTATGATAATCTTACCATGTTCCCACTGCTCTATCCGAATCACAACGAAAACTAGCATAACCAATAGGGCCAGGAATCCAACCTGCCCCACCCTCTCAAACTTAACCTGAATCCAATAGAACTCCCAATGACCCACCTATCAGTACAAAGGAAACATCATGCCTAACCATAAAACCTTAACAGGGAAACCATAACCATAGGGAAACTCAATCCCAATCCCAAACACCTATCTGTCATCCTTTCCCTCATCAATCCACCAATATGGTACCCAAATCTTGCACCGACCTGCTAGGGACTCCACACAAAATTCCATAAAGGCACTTCATTACCATAACCAAATAAAATATCACCATGATATCCACTTTACCCAACATCAAAATAAATATACTCATGGTTCAGTTAACTATAATTCTACTAAGATGATATATGGGACAATGCCTTGTAGTTTTTAAAAAATTTAAACAATTAAACCACCATCATTAATGATATCACACATAGAAAGGAAAATGTCATGTGAATCCTACATGACTAATATAATTCATATAACCATGAATCATTACAATGGTCCCATATCTAAAAACTATAATAAATTAAAAATCTAAAAAACTCAAGGGTGTCACGGAAGGTGAAATCCTTAAAATGTAAAATAAAAAACAATGAATGATAATCCCATATCCTGGTAACCTATAATTCCTACCTAAAAATGTTTTCTCAGCGCACCAATATAATATCAATTAAAAGTCCTAAAACATTCCTAAACCACCTATATAATATTGTCCATAAAATAAAATAAGAAATATAGATGTTTATTAATCTATTTTGTCCCAAACTGGTATGGGTCAACCAAAAATGTCACTCGATGTGGCACATGGAAAGGCCTCAAGTGTGCTTCCTCATATGGAAGAAAATTATAACTAATGGTGAGGGTCAGAAGAGAGGTAGTGGAGAGACTATACCCATAGATAAGAGTGAAATAATATTGGAAATAAACAAACAAATCCACATCTAAAAACATCAGGTAATATATGATAAAAAACGAAAACATGTTATATCATGTGAAAATGATGCATACAGACTCACGATCATGCTAAAACACAACAAATAATTTCCCATTGGGTAGATCGCATATCTAAAATACAAAAAAGAAATAATAATACACAAGTATCCACTTTCATCCCCAAGACATACCTTAAACTTGGTCCCTAAAAATTGTAAAGTTTCTCTGGCCTGATCATTAGACTCCACATGAGAAATCCTCCACAATCATGAAGCATTAGACCTCTTCCCTATCCATTGTTCATAATTTTCTCAACATTAAAGTAGAAGTAAGGGTCTTCATGAAAATCAATGTGCTCATATAAGGGTGATAAATAAATCTCAATAAGTCACCCCCACTGGTGAACCTAACATATATTGTCATATTCAAGTGCATGCACAAGTGATTTGCCCAGGATAGTCAAATAAAAATAGTAATAAAAGTAAAATAATGAAATAAAATTATTAAAGGTAAATATAGGCAAAATAACTGACTAACCATATGCGTTAAGGTTCCAAATATGATATATCTAAACCACCCAATCCATATCTGAAAGAATTAGAGAACACTACTCATCATGCCACACAAACCAAGCATATTCTCAAGACTTAATGGAATATTTCAAACATTTAACACACCAATAATCACAAAATATGAAATCAAGGATCTCACCCTATGTTTCCAAGATAGAAACATGCACCACTACAAGGCTCTAGGACTCTAATAGTACAATCAAAATAGGTAAAAATAACCTCTTGTGTGACTTAACAAGAGAACCTATCATAATCTTCAAAGTAATACTGAACTAATTAGTAAATAAACTACTATTTTATGAAACACTACCTAACCATATCCAAACACATTCCGTGTAAATTTCCCTATATATAATCATTCCAAGAATTGGAATAGTATCTAATGGGCCTCAAACCCTAGCCAAAACATAGTACTAAACTAAGGGGGTAAATGTGCACTTATCTATATTTTCCACTAGCTCCCTAGACCCACATACCACCAACAAACCAAATAATAGAGAATATAATTATAAGAAAATTAGGGAAAATTCTCAATATAATAATATCCAAATGGTATAATCTAAGAAATAATATCCTCAAAAAAAACATCAACCAGCCACAAAACATGGGATTGGCCAAATCATGAACCCATCTTTAAAAAGACTGAAATTCATCATCGACCCTCTAAGGGTTAACAAAACATGGGGAACTCACAAGGGTTTCCTAAGACTTATTAAGAATGGGAAACCCAATCAGGGGATCCCCTAATTTTTTAAAAACCTAAGTTCAATCCCATCATAATAAATATCATCCTTCCACTCTATTATATGACCCAAACCTTGAATAACAACCCACCTACAAGGTAATCCAAAAAATGACCCTTACACCCATCTCAAAAACTAATCAATAGCACATAGTCACACCCAAAACCCCAAGTTATCTCCCAATACCAAAGTCTTTAAGTGAAATAAATATTGAGCAACCGAATAGAGAAACTATCCAAGTAAATTCTTGGTCTCTCCTTCCATGAATATTCTGAAATAAAAATAATAATATACCTATTTGAATCGCCAATCCAATCTAACCAAAAATATAATGACCCTCTCCCAAACCTCACACCATACTTTATATACCTCATGAGGATTTAAAAATAAAATAAAAAAGGAAAACTCCTACTAAATCATGAACTAAACCAACCCAACCCCAAAACATCTCACTAACAGCCTATGATCTTTATGAATCATTCTGGTTCTAGGTGCCACTCAATGGGTTCCCCGAACCAGGTTGGTCACATGACCTCAAGAACATTACCCTAAATTCCAGAGCCTACCAACTAGAAGCAAGGGCCTAGAAATGATAGTTGTGAAACTATGCCCAAATTTGTTAAAGTGTAGCATAGAGGAAAAATATAAAAATACAAAAGAGGAATTTGTAAACAATATAGACCTGAAATAGAAAACAGAACTGGATTAAAAGATAACCAACAGTCATATATATGATTATGAAACATGTCTCTAATTCTATGAAAGCATCCAAAATAGGATACATTTCAATTTGATACAATACAGCACAAAGTACAGCAAAACAAAACCAAAGCAGTGCAATAGGAATGCAGCAGCATCGCAAGCCTAATCTCGATCTCATGCCCTCCTACTCCTCTACAACAATCATGTACCTGTATAGGGACTCCAGCCCTTTTCGACACCTGCAGCAATATAATCTGTTTGGGCCTAAGACATGACCCAAAAAGGGTGTGAGAAATAAATCCCAGTATCCAACCACCAATGTCACGTGCCCAACTGTCAGTGAAAATGTGCAACAACAATGTGAAATAATGGAATGCAGTAAATTTGGAAGTACTCAAAAGTAACCATTCCAACCAGTTACATTTCCATTTTAATAATTATTTAACAATTCAATATAATTTAATTTTTTGTTTTTCGAGACTCATCCTCAACCAACAATCTCCTATACTAGTGCCACAGTAGAAACTACAATAGGATATCTAACAATTTAAAGTTAATAATAATACCAATCATGTGATTTAGCTTGGAAGGCACCACATAACAAATAACCACAATGAATATTCAAAGTAAATATTGTCCTCATACATGCAAGTCCTTACCCTTAGGAAAATAGAAATGGAACCCTCAGGTGACTACCCTTAGCTATAATGAATATTTCCCTTAGGCATACAAAATATTTCCCTCAGGAAAGGGAGCTATTGCCCACAAGCATAAGAAACGTTACGCTCAGGATAAACAAAACATTTCCCTCAGGCTAAAAAAACATTGCCCTTAGGCTAAACAAAACACTTCCCTTAGGCATTCTATAGGAAAAGCAAGTATCCAGTATGAGACCAATGCATATCAAGTAATTTATATATGTTTCCTTTCAATAAAACTCAAAACATGCTATAATCATGGCATACCCATGGGTATCTAGTACAAACAGCTAAACAAGGTAAACATACCCTCGGGGTGGCCCTAGATCAAAGCAACAATCTCAAATAACAGTTTATACATATTCATTATATTACCAATGAAATTCTAGGTATCTAAACAGTCACAGTATCATACATACGAGACCCCAAAAATGGGCGTGTGGCACTATAGTACAAAAAACAACTGAATAGTTTGAATTAAACACAAGACCACCTACCTCAATCTCCTCAGATCGATATACGTGAAAGGCGCTTCATGAAACAGCCAAGAATGATGTAGATCTGAGATAAAATATTACATATTCAAAACTAAATAAATTCCCTTAGGAAAATAATTGGAAGTAAATATTTAGGAAGAGGGAAGACCTTACCCGTATGGTTCTAACGAGACTGGCGACGGAAGAATCAGAGTCCCTGTGAGCGATCTAGAGCTCTTCCAAGTCTCGGCCTCCTCTCATGTTGCTCCGGGTGAGCCCTCTGCCTCCTCTGCTGAATGAGGAGTCTACTGCATGTTTTTAATGAAAAAACCTAACTACACAGTGTGTACTCTCAAGTACAGGGTGTGTAATTTCCTTTTTAAATTGTTCCTCTGGCGGCTACTTTCCACCACCTCACTGTTCATCTACCGGCTGATTACGCGGCTTGTATTACCAAGTACATGATGTGAAATTAGTTTTTACACCTTTAATTGCCGACAATCCTACATGCCCTGTATTCTCATCCCATACAGCCAAATTACACGGCATGTGTACAAAAGTATATGGTGTGTAGTTTGTTTTAACAGACAATCCTATTAGCACTGTATTCTCATCCCACACAGCCAAAGTACATGGCGTGTAGTTTGTTTTTACACCCAAGTCTATACACCCTATATTCTCATCCCACACAAACAATTTACATGGTGTGTGTACAAAATTAAATGGTGTGTACCCATAAATTTGGGATTTTTTCAACATTTCCCTTGTTTTCTAAAAAAACACTTAAGGAAAAATAAAAGAAGAGACTCGTACCTCAAGAATAAGAACCAGGTTCTTAAAAACTTCCCCCATTAAAGCAATATGTCCCAAAATTTCCCTTCTAAGGGTGGTGAAGATAAATCTAAGAACAATTCTGGCCACTAAGAACGTACGTCTGTCTCATGTTCCCAGGTTTCGTCCTGTACTCGGCCATGCTACCACATCACCGGTACGAGAGGAACTGACCAGCCTCGGAGAACCTTCTTGCTCCTATCAACAATATGAATCAGATGCACCTCAACGGATGCATCAACATGCAGTTCAACCTCCTCGGGCTAAAAAACTTTAGATGGGTCTAAGTGATAATGGCATAGATAAAAATACATGGAAGAAGTCATGCATGGCCCGGTACCTCTGTGGTAACTGCAACCGATATTCAACCGGCCTGACTCTCTCCATAATCTCAAACGGCCCTAAATACCACGATGAAATTTTACCCTTTCTTATTATCATCTTGTGTCCCATCCTCAGTGAAACACACTAGAAAACCTAATCTCTGACCACAAACTCCAAGGGTTATTTTCGGTGATCAGCATAAGATTTCTGACGAGACTGTGCAGTACCATCCGCTTCTGAATCAACTGGACCTTCTCTGAAGTCTCCTGCATGAGATGTGGTCCCAGTAAAGCTGCCTCACCTGCCTCCAACCAGCACAAGGGTGATCATCATGGCCTAACATATAAATCCTTTTAAGGTGCCATCTCAATAGTTTACTGAAAACTATTATTGAAGTAAAACTCGACCAGGGGTATGTGCTTCTCTCAAGAGCCCCCAAAGTCCATGACACATGAACACAGCATGTCTTCTGGCACCTGTATTGTACACTCTGACTGGACATTGGTCTAAGGGCGGTAAGTTGTGTTGAAAAGCACCTGTGTACCCAGTTCCCTCTGAAAACGATTTTAGAAATGTGACGTAAAACGGGCGTCCCTATCTGAAATGATAGAAGGAGGGACCCCATGAAGATGTACTACCTCTAGGATATACAACGTCCTGAGCTCATCATCACCGTAGGTCTCCTTGATCAGAAAAAAGTGTGATACCTTCATAAGTCTATCCGAAACAACCCTTACAGCATTATTTCCTCGAGGTGACCTCAGAAACCCAGTCATGAAGTCTATCGCGACATCATCCCATTTCCACTCTAGAATGGGTAACTGTCGTAATAGTCCAGCTAGCCTCTGATGCTCTGCCTTCACCTGATAAAAGTTTGAACATCTCGTAAGAAGAGAAGCTTCTTATCTTTTCATACTTAGCCACTAATACTAACTTCTCAAGTCACAGTACATTTTGGTAACTTCAGGGTGCACTACCCAAGATGAAGCATGAAATTCCTGCATCAACTCCTCACGTATATCCCCTAGAACCCACAATTTTCCATGGATATGAAGTACCTCATCATCACCCATCGTCTAACCAGGAGGAGGGTCCTCACCTGCCACTGACTCTCGTAGATCTATGCCTTCTAAATTTAATAGTTGTCTCATCCTCACTCTATCCAAGAGGGTAGAAGTCACAACTAAGGATGAAAGATAGGTTTGCCCCTGACTATCATGCACCTCCAAAATAATCTCAGAGAAAAAATCCATAAGCTACAACTCACCACTTTCCTCCTACACTGCCTATATCTGAATCCTCCTACTCAGTGCATTAGCTACTGCATTACCCTTACTAGGTGTATAGGTAAGATCAATGTCGAAGGAATGAAGGTATTCAACCCACCTTCATTATCTCAAATTCAATTCCCACTGGGTAAAGATGTATTTAATACTTTTTTGGTCTGTAAACACCACAAAATGTTCTCCCAAGAGATAACGACTCTAACAGTGTAATGCATGAACAACTAAATCCAACTCAAGGTCATGTGTAGAGTAATTCATCTCATGTTCCCTCAACTGCCGAGACCCGTATGCAACTACTCGATCACTCTGCATCAACACTGCTCCTAGCGTAGTACCTGATGCATCATAGTAAACTGTATAGATCTTCCCTTACTCTGGATGTATCTGGATTGGTGTTGATGTCAACCTTCCCTTTAGATTCTGAATGGATGTCTCTCAAGATTCTGGACAAATGAACTTCATACCCTTCTTATTCAAACCTATCAATGACACTTCTAAGTGGGAGAAGTCCTGTATAAAGCACCTATAGTATCCAGCCAGCCCTAAGAAACTCCGTATTTCAAACACATTCTTAGGCTACTCCTAGGAAACAACTACTCTCACTTTCTCTAGGTCTACCGCAACACCTGATTCTAAGATAATATGACCCAAGAAGTGAATCTGGTCCACCCAAAAGTGGCACTTTGAGAGCTTAGAATATAACTAATGCTCTCTTAGGGTACTCAGTACGATCTCAAGATGGGTGGCATGGTCGTGTCGAGTGTGAGAGTACACCAAGATATCATCCACCAAGACTACCACAAAATAATCCAGATATGGATGGAACACATGATTCATTAGAGCCATGAAAACTATTGGTGCATTTGTGAGTCCGAAAGGCATGACCAAGTACTCGCATAGACCATATCTTCTCTGAAAGGCTGTAACCGGTATGTCTGATAGTCTAACGTGCAACTGATGATATCCAGTTCTCAAGCCAATCTTTGAGAACAATCGTGCTCCTCGAAGTTGATCAAAAATATCATCAATCCTCAGTAAGGGATATCGGTTCTTAACCGTCAACTGGTTCAGTTTTCATTTATCCACGTAGAGTCTGAGGGTACCATCTGCCTTCTTAGTGAAAAAGGACAGGCGAACCTGAGGGAGAAATATTGGTTCGGATAAAACCGTTGTCTTATAACTCCTACAATAGCTTCTTGATCTCCTTTGACTCTTGTGTATCCATCCTATAAAGAGGAATGGACACTAGTGTCGCTCCTGGTAGGATCTCAATAGAAAAGTACACCACTCTCTTAGGAGGAAAACCTAAAAATTAATCCATGAATAAATCCCTGAAATGATTAACCACTAGAGGGAAATCATTCTGACAAGTTCCCTGGTCATCTAAATATAAAATCTCAATCTGGGATGTCATTGCACCTTTCCCACGATGCTCAGGTCAAGCTCATCTTTCCGGGACATCCCATTCTCCCTTGTATAGAAACTCTCTACCCTTTGGTGACGTGAAACTCACCCTGTGATGATAGAAATCTACAAAGGCTCAAAAGGGTACCGACCAGTCCATCCCAAGAATGACATCATAGGATGTCATCTCTAAGACATAGAGGTCCCATAGAAAGTGACACCCACCAAACACTAGGGGCCACTCCTTACGATGATGCACACCTGCCATTATAATTCTCAACGGAGTGTCAAGCGTCATGATATCCGAAGAAGAAGACACCCATAGCCCAAGGCTCTCCACAACAGGCACATATATAAAGCTATGTGTATCCCTAGTATCAAAAAGTACAGAAGACAAAATAGAAGAAACTAGAATATTACCAATGGCAGTGGAAGGTCTGGGATCCTACGCTTGTTGGGTCTGTTGCACTGCATATGTCTGCCTAGTGTCGCGGCCCTGCTACACATCCTGGAAACCTTGAGCTGACCCGCCCTACTGTCTCTAATATCCATGTGTCTGGCTACCATAGTGAGGACCACCTCCTTGTCCTAAAATTCCTAATTTATTTAAATTCCTTAACACATAAGAAGTTGTTGGCCCTGCTCTTGCACGCGAATTCTATATAAAACTCCTCTCACTAGTCACTGGTAGAAACGCCCTACAAAAATGCTGAAGATGACCCATCTTGCTACAAGTTCAGCACTCCACCGGGTCACGTGGACACTAAGGTCTCTTGTTCCCCTCTTTACCACACTGGTAGCATATTACCTGGCCACCTAAAGAATTCTTCTGGCTAGTATTGCCACCGTGAGACAAATCCATTTGCCTCTTCCTCTTGCGGGTAGAAATAGTACCAAAGACCAATGTTGAACCGCCCTGATCCACACCACTAACTTCTCGTAGGTTCGGATTAGTAATCAATGCATGGTTCATAATAGAAATCACTGTAAGGAACTTGAAAACATTTTCCAGTGCTCAGATGTCATTTTGAAGACCATCCTTAAACATTCTTGCACTCAACATCTCATCACCCACCAGAACAGGTGAAAAATGTTGTAGCTCAGTGAAGCGAGAATAATAGTCCATCACTGACATGGTGCCCTGTTGCAGATTCATGAAATCTTGAGGTCGATCTTCTTTAGTGTCTCTAGAAAGAAATCGTCATAGAAGACTACCTGAAAATATTCCCATGCCATGTCTCGGTGATGCTCAGTATGGGTGGTAACATTCCACCATCTCTTGGAGATATCACAGAGCATGTAAGTAGCGAGCTTGACCCTCCACCCAGGAGGCATCTCTGGATGCTCGTATATCATCTTAATATAACCCAGCCATTAATCAGTAGCCTGTGGTCCGCCATCCCCTGAAAACATAGGCATATGCGGTTGCTGGAATATTTGTTTCAGCCCTTCCATTGATGTGGAAACTAGCGGTGCTCCTTAGAAGGTCTGCATAAACCATATGAAGCCTTCACGAAACTTCACATCCTCACCTATGTCTTTTATAATGGCTGGAATCACATCTGGCACTGTTGGAGGATCCATCAGTATCCCCTGGCCTACCATCTCTAGAGTATAATTGTCGCCTCTCTCTTGGCGAACAACTCGTGTTCATCTCGACTGTATGACTCTACAAGGTCAAACACGTGCCTTATTTTAATTTACTGTCGAGGTTTTTTTTTGTCCGATTAAGAGTGCCAATGAAAAGAAGGAAAGATCCACCAAAATTGGAAAAAAGAGACTACATGGTGTGTATAAGTTCTACACGGCGTTTACCCTTACGCCCTCACATGGTCGTGTTCTGATGTCGTCCTAGGCGTGTCTCAAACCTAGGTACACAGCGTGTTACACCCACACATGGTGTGTACACCACTATGTTTCCCCAGCCACACAGCCAAGTCCACATGGTCTCTCACCGGTCAAGACTACACGGCGTGTCCCATAGGTACATGGCGTGTCCTCAGTAAAATCTGGAAGACATGTGTTCCCTTCCACACAGTGGGTTACAAGGCCTTATACTACACGGCGTGTACATATAAGTACATGGCCTGTACTTAGAAATTTTTCATTTCTTCTCGAATAGAAGAGTACATGGTGTGTAATCAAAACTACACGGCATGTATTCTGGGTTTTTCTTAATAGTAAGCCTCAGAAACTACTCCGTAGCCCAGAAAAACACTGAAACAAACACCAAAGTGCCAAATTCTGATCTGTGAGGGCCCATACTCCCCGCGAATCAAAGCATGGCACCTTATACAAGTTATAAACAAGGTAAACAAGTAAATGATCCACCAAATTCCAGTCAATGAGGACCTATAACACCTCAAGAACCAATGTTTGGTTTTCATTCGAACCAACACCTCTTACAAACAATACACCATCAAACATCATGTATTTTTATCAAGGAAACTATCACAACAGCAGGAATTTTCTAGCACAACATCTATCACAACAACATGAAATTTCTAATACATATATATGGCATGGAAACTATGCATGACATGTGATTCTAACATATGCCTAAATGATGCATGAGATGGCATACCTTTATCTCATCAGGTTGCAACTATATAGAACCCAAGTATAAAATATAACAAGTACACCACAAGTGCATCACCCAACGGTGAAATCTAATCAATTGTAATAATCATAACCAAAAAATCACAATTTAATTTAAGGAAATCTAGAATTTACCTGTACATGGGCTAGCTACTCCCAAGAATAGTTTATTATTGAATCCCTTAACAATAATCTCTTTTCTTTGTCTCAAAATAGTAAAATAACCCAGAGAAAAAGAATCATTTGATACCACTTTGTAACTTCCCGAATCTGGGTGCCACTCAATGGGTGCCCCGAACCTGGTTTGTCACATGACCTCAAAAGCATTTCCCAAAATGCCAGAGGCTGCCGACTATCAGTGAGGGCCTAAGACTGATAGTGGGTAAACTATGCCCTCATTTTTTGAAGTGTAGCGCAACGGAAAAATATAAACATACAAAAGCGGAAGCAGTAAACAATATAGACCTGAAATGGACAACAGAACTGAAGTTAAAGATAACTAATAGTCATATATATAATGATGCAACATGTCTCTAATTCTAAAAAATCATCCAAAATAGGATACACTGCAATCTGATACAATATAGCATAATGTACAAAGTACAGCAAAACAAAACCAAAGCAGTCCAATAGGAATGCATCAGCATCGCAAGCCTAAGTTCGATACCATGCCCCCCTACTCCTCTGAAACAATCATGTACCTGTGTAGGGACTCTTTCCTTTATCGACACTTGCAGTAATATAATCTGTTTGGGACCAATACATGACCTAAACAGGGCGTGAGAAATTAAATCCTAGTAGGAAACCACCAAAGGCCCGTGCCTAACAGTTAGTGAAAATGTGCAACAACAATGTGCAATAATGGAATGCAGTAAATTAAGGAGTACTAAAAAGTAACCATTCCTACCAGTTATAATAAAATTTTAATAATTATTTAACAATTCAATATAATTGAATTCTAAGTTTTCCAAGACTCGTCCTCGGCCGACAATCTTCTATACCAGTGCCACAGCAGAAACTACAACATGCTATCTAATAAGTAAAAGATAATAATAATACCAAGCCTTTGATTTAGCTTGGCAAGTACCACATAAAAAATTACCATAGTGAATATTCAAAGTAAAAATTTTCCTCAAACATGAATGTTCTTACCCTCAGGAAAATAGAAACAGAACCCTCAGGTGACTGCCCTCAGGAATACGAGATATATCCCTTAGTCATGGGAGCTACTGCCCACAAGAATAAGAAACATTGCCCTCAGGATAAAAAAACATTTCCCTCAATCTAAACAAAACATTTCCCTCTGGCTAAACAAAACACTGCCCTCAGGATTTCCATAGGAAAAGTAAGTAATCAGGTTGAGCCCAATGCATAAGCAAGTAATTTATATATGCTTCCACTAAATAAAACTGAAAACATGATATAATCATGGCATACCCATGGGTATCCTAACCAAATTGCTAAATAATAGAAACACACCTTCGGGGTGGCCCTAGATCAAAGTAACGATCTCAAACAGCAGTTTATACTTATTCATTAGATTACCTATGTAATTCTAGGTATCTCAACAGTCAAAGACTCATCCATAAGACACCCCGAACATGGGTTTGTGGCACTACGATACAAAAAAACAACTAGACAGTTGAAATTAAACATAAGACCACCTACCTCGATCTCTTATAATCAATATACATGAAAGGCACCTCCCGAAACAACTAAGAATGACGTAGATCTGAGATAAACGATTACTTGTTAAAACATAAATAACATTCCTTAGAGAAATAATTGTAAGGAAAGATTCAAGAAGAGGGAATACCATACCAGCATGGTTCTAACAAAACTGAAGGTGGAAGAATCAGAGTCCTGGTGAGTGATCGGGTGCTCCTACAAGTCGCAGCCTCCTCTCTCACTGCTCCTGGTGAGCCCTCTGCCTCCTCTACCAAATGAGGATGCTACTGCCTATTTTTAATGAAAAAACATAACTACACAGCATGTACTCTCAAGTACAGGGTGTGTGCTTTCCTTTTTAAACTTTTCCTCTGGCAGCTACATTCCACCACCTCACTGTTCATCTGTCGACTGATAACACGATGTCTATTACCAAGTACATGGCGTGTAGTTAGTTTTTACACCCTTAATCACCGACAAGCCTACATGCCCTATATCCTCATCCCACACATCCAAACTACACTACGTGTGTATAAAATTACACAGTGTGAGGTTTCTTTTTATACCCAAGCATACATGCCCTGTATTCTCATCCCACACAGCCAAAGTACATGACATGTACCCATAAATTTGATATTTTTCCCACATTTCCCTTGTTTTCTCAAAAACACTTAAGTAAAAGGAAAAGAAGAAACTCGTACCTTAAGAATAAGAACCGGGTTCTTAATCTTTTCATGGTCCTTACTATAGTTTCCTAAATTGAAAATATAATTACTCTCACTTTTTATACATTAAAATTACAAAACATTTTAAAAATATGTAAAACATTACACAAATAGATTCCCAAATACCGTAATAGTTTAGTGTCTTTGGAAACAAGGAAACATAAACACTGATACATAAGTGAGCTACATTATCTCCCACTAGGTTTTTCTTGACTATAAATTTTATTAGACACATCAAACATAATATATATCTTCATAACCTAGGGAAGGAAATGTAAAAATTGGGGACATAAAATTCTCAGTAAGGGTAAACAAGGGAGATATATTAGCATAAGGCTATGATAATATGGTCATGAAAATAAAAGATCATAACATTCATATAAAAGATCATATACATGAATCATGGAATAAATATTGGTAGTTCATAAGATATGAATCATAAGGAAATAAAGAACATAATCAATGAAATCATAACATGTGAATAAAACATGTCATTTTGGAAAACATATAATCATATAAAATATGTTTTCCATAGTATCTAAGGCATCACTGCCAGGACCATTGTGGTATTTTAGGTGTACTCTCCATACCATATTGGTAGTAATGGTTCATTCCCATGGCCATATTATTAGGATTAGTTCACTCCTAATACCATCTTGGTAGTCATGGTTCACTCTCAGGATCATCTTAGTAGTCAAGGTTCACTCCCAAGACCATCTTGGTCTATCTCATGATATATAAATCTTTACCCAATGCATTGGAGGGAGATATAGGTCCCACCCATCTCGTAATGAAACTGTACATACATGCACCACATTATCATTAACAATAATATCATAACCCTTGAAATGAAACATGTAATAATATTATATCCTTTGGAAAAATACATGTTTTATAATAATTTCATCGTAAACATAACTCGTGAAAAGAAATGGGTTTCAAAACCATATAACATAGGAAAGATAAATGGGTTTCATAAAAATCATTTCATAAAAACATAATCCATTTATAGAAAGCTTATAAATGGAAACATTGAATAATTTTCATATAAATTCATGAGTAACACCAATTTGTGTTATCTTATATGGAAAATAATTTTGAAATATCTTTTAAAAACATTTCTTGAGGAAAATATACTTTCTATGATGAAAAATGATTTCTAAAACATAAAAGCATTTGAAAACCTTTTTCTTTGAAAATAAAATTGAAAACATATAAAGGAATAATTGAAAACTATAACACATTTTTAAAATCATTTATCTTTGAAAAATGGCTTCAAATATCTTTTGAAAACATGGTTTTTGAATATAATAGATTTCCGAGCGAAGAGAGAAACATGCATATTTTACTTAAAACATTATCTTAAGTACCAAAGAGTAGGAAAATGGTACTAATACATGATGATATATTGAATAACCATAAGATAAAAAATTTCAGGAATGTTATTGAGATATGGATCATAATATTTCATCAATGTATTCATAAACATAAACAATCTGGAAAAATGATGAGATTTTTTCAATAAACTCTTATAACTTGGTAACATGGGATCATACTCTTTATGTAAGAAAAGGACATTACATGAATCTTAAAATATCATTAAGAGAATTAATTTCATTATATAACATGTAAAATAGATGGTTATACACCCTGAAAAATAATTTCAGTGCAAAACAAAACAAAATTCTCAAAGAAGGAAAATTGAGAAAAAACAATTTACCGATTTGGTAACTTATGAAACTTAAACAACATGAAATAAAGATAATAAAATGAATATGAAAATACCCATAAATTTAATTATAATAAACATATAATATATTCATGGTCAGTATATACACCACACAAAAGTAAAGAGTGGAGAACAAAACTCATATCTCATGGAAATAAAAAGTGAGATGAAATCCCCTTACCTTGTGTCTTGACTCTCATATTACTCATTTATACAACCTATATAATAAATATAAATTTATTATACATATTTTACATAACCAAATTGTTATATATATCACCATATATGTTTTTATTATGACCTTATATTACCCATTTGTTAACTCTTCTATGTTAAGGTTTCACTTCGAATAATATTCACTTTGTTCTTCGCATGTGTTTTAATTTGTTATATCTTTGGTCCTTATAATTATATAATTATTCAAGAATTTAAAACATGATATTAATATAATTTATATTCAGTATATTTTTATTTTATTAATCAATATAATATAGAATTATCTAATGGAATACACCATTCATGGAGACGGTAAGTCATACGTACACAAGAAAGAAGTTTCCATTTTATCTGTCATATTGAAAGAAACAAAGAAAAATAAATATGTGTATATATGTATATAATGTCATTAAAGTATAATTATAATGTTATATATCTCATATAAGTTTACTAAACCCATCCTTAATACATTACATGTTATGTGTGAACAAATCACATCACTTTAAGGGGCGGTAGTACACACTTCCTCAAACGAAATTATCATATTTACACAAAATGGAAAGTAAAAAAGATATATTTTGTAAGAGAAATAAATAATATGAAATGAATAATAAATATTATATATAATATATATAAAAAATGGTTCATCATAATTTCCACCATGAGAGACGGTAAGGAAAATTGAACAATCGTCATTTTGTGAGGCGAAAGTTCGTTGTACACATAAATATTACGTTTGTTACCCATTAGATGGAGGTGTTTGTAAGTGTAGGTTGAACACTTAGAATAAAAAAATAATATTATATTGAAGATATTGTTGTTTTTATACAATAATTCAATAAATATAGTGGAGGGGTGGAGAAGGAAAATAAATTAAAGGAGCTTGAGAGATGGTGTTACCTCTTAATCGGGTAACTCCTTTTGGTTTGTGCCAAAAGGATTCCTTGGAAGAATTTCCACCCAAAGGGATGTGTAAGGTATAAAGGGAGGTATCTTTGTAATTTAATTGGGAAAATATTGGCCAAACCTAAGTCTTTTGAGAGGTGTGAAGAAGAGGGATAGGTAATGGCCTTTTATAGGGAAGGAGGAGTGGCACTCTTTTAAATATTTGAAGTGAGAATTCCACCCATATTTTTCATGTTGAATGTGGAAAAAATAATGATCTGAAGTTGATAAAAGTAAATATAGGGTCGAAATATGGCCATCCAATATCTTTTTTATTGTTTATAAATCGTTTTGGGTCTAAATTTTTAGGTTTTGTCATTAGTTAAGCTTAATTTTACCTTAATCGATGTAATTAATTTTAATTACTTCCACTAATATTTTTTGGTCAAAAAACCAATTTCTCCTTAATATAAATTATAAATTTTGATTATTAAAAATTTTAAATTCACTTTTCTTGATTCTACTCGAATAAGTGGAAGAAATAAACTTAAAATTAATCCTTGAGTTGGGTTGACAATGAGTGTTTTTAAAGAAATAAAATGCTCAAAAGTTTACCAAATTTTTATATCCAATTTTAATGTAAAATTCTCTCCAATTTCATAAATTGGATTAATTGATAAAAATAAAATATAGTTAAACTTTTAAAATAAATTAAAATATAATTTAACCTTATGAATAAATTAGATAAAAAAGCAGTTTTGAATTAAAATCACGTAATTTTCACTATTCATTCAAAAATGAAGTTTCTCTGAAAAATACAAATATTCACCCTAAGATAATTTAGACATTGTAAATTCAAAATATAAGTTTTTTTTATAAAATTATATTTTAAAATGTCTTTAAAATTAATTTTTATTATTTTTCATAGAAGGAAAGTAAAAGATGTTCCATCGAGAAAACAGTATTTTTAAACATAAAAGGATTTTACAAAAAATAATATCTTTCATTGTTAATATGATTTAATTATATATATATAATTAAAATTAGTTATTACTATTCATATTACTAATTTTAACGTGTAGGTTATAATTATCTCATTCAAATAATTATAATAATAAAATTATATTTTATAGAAACATCAATGTTGTATATAATATACACCAAGTCGATGTTTTGTGTAATGTATGACAAGTATATGTAGTGGGAATGGAATTTCTGACTTAGTTAATTGTATGAAATAAATTAACATTTAATTTTTTCAAAAAAAAGTCCATATGCCCTCAGGGTGTTATATTCTACCCCCCCCCCCATTAATTTCTCCCTCAAATTTTATCACTCGGGTAAAAAAATGAGGATATTTTTGCTTCATCATATCCTCAAGTTCCCAAATTGGTTTCTTTAACTAGTGATTTCTCCACAAAACATTTACTAGATAGTGTTATTATTTTTAGAACATTCTTTGATCAGTCAAAACTTCAAATGGTTGTTCTTTTTAAGACAGATCTTACTTCATCGGTATGACCTCTAAGTTCAATACATGTGAAGGATGTGTTTGTACTTACTCATGAAATATACTTAGAACACATCATGTACATGAGAGAGTTTTTGATAATGTTAAAATAGATATGATATCATCATGATAAGATCAATAATATCAAAGGTACCAATATACCTAGCGATTAGTTTCCCTTTCTTCCCGAATCTCATAACCTTATTCCATGGTGATATTTATAGAAACACATTTCCACCAACATCAAATTATAGATCATGCTGATGGTTATCAGTGTAACTTCTCTACCTACTTCAAGCTGACTTGATATGTTTCTGAATGGTTTTATCCATTTTGACCATTTCTTCTACAATCTCAGGTCCCAATAGCTTTCTTTCTCCAACTTCATCCCAACACATTATAGATCTACATTTATTCACATAAAGGTATTAATAAAGTGTCATATGAATGCTTTATTGAAAGCTCTTTTTGTAAAGAAACTCAACTACAAGAAGGTTTTGATATGAACCACGTTTGAAATCTAGAGAAAAATATATCAACATATCCTCTAGGGTTTGAATTTTTCTTTCTGATTAACCATCACTCTGAGGATGATAAGTAGTGCAAAAACTCAATTCTGTATCAAGTTCTTGCTGAAGACATCACCAAAACATTGAGTTAACCCTTGAATCCTAATATATTATAATATAATTTGGTACTCCATGCAACCTTATGACTTTCTTAATGTATATCTTAGAAAGCTTATCCAGTGAGAAGTCTTCTATGATAGTGATGAAGTGTGCTAACTTATAAAGGCAATCAAATACCACCAATATATAATTAAAACCTTTATAGTTTTTAGTAAGTCTCAAGAAAAATACATAGTGATGTTCTCCCATTTTTATTCTTACATGGGTAATAGATGAAACATACCCTTTGACTTTTCCTTTCAAACTTAACTTTTTTTATACCAAGAACCATGATACAACCTCTGTAATATCTCTCTTCATTCCATCCCACCATAACTATTATTTCAATTCCCTATACATATTCATACGTCTAGGATGAATAGATAATGAATATATATGAGATAACTCTAAAATATCCTTCCTCAAATCTGGTATGGAAGGAATACATAAATGGTTCATGAACCTTATCATTCCATCCTGATCAAGGATATACCTAGGGACATTTCTATATTTATTTTTTATCTCTTCATCTTTCTTATGAACCTCTTTAATATTCACTTGGATATAGGGTTGAACATTAATATCAGAAATATAATATTTTACCCCTTCCTTCTAGATTTCTAGATCCATCCTTTAAAAATATATAAATATTGGATCTTTTGTGATCCTCATCATTGATATGCTATCATGATCCTTCGACTCATAGCTTCATCCACCTTGTTCTCTTTAGCAGGGAGTTAATATATTGAGTAGTCATAATCCTTTATCAACTCTAACCATATTCTCTAGAGAATGTTCAACTCCTTCTGTGTGAATATATATTTTAGACTTTTAGGATCAGTATATATGTCACACTTTTCTCCATAAAGTAAATGACTCCATATCTTTAATAGAAAATTTACCCCAGCTAACTTCAAGTCATGAGTTAGGTATTTTTTATGAATATTCAACTATTGTGAGGCTTAGGCTATAATATTTTATTATACATAATAACACATCCTAATACCTAGTTGTATGCATCTATATAGATTACAAACCCTTCTCCACTATAGGGTAATATAATCACTGGTGCACTGACTAACCTTATCTTCAATTCCTTGAAATCTTCCCCCTATTCATTCGTCCAGAGAAACTTGAAACCCTTCCATGTTAACTTGGTCAGAGGATTATAAAGTCATGATAACTTCTTCACAAACCATCGATAATATTCATCTAAACTAAGAAATAAATGGATCTCAGTAACTATGGTTGGTCTAGGCCATCATTAAATAGACTCCTTCTTTGGTGGGTCTATTTTCATACCATCTCTTGAGATTATGTGACCCAAATATGTAACATTTTCCATCAAAAATTCACTCTACTTAATTTTTTTATATATCTTATCCTTCATTAGGGTCATTAGTACAATTATTAAGTGATCGTCATGCTCTTCCTTTCACTTTGAATAGATAAGAATATCATCTATAAATACTACTAAAAATAGATCAAGGTAATCTCTAAGGAATTTATTCATTAAATCCATGATGAAAGAAAGAGAATTAGTAATACTAAAAGGAATCACTATATATTCATAGTGTCCACACCTTGTATGAAATGTTGTCTTGGGTATATACTCTTTATTGACCCTCAATTGATGATATCCATAATGAAGGTCAATCATGGAAAAGTATTGAGCTATGCACATTTGAGAAAATAAATCTCCATTACAGAGAATAAGATACTAATTATTGATTGTGATCTTGTTCAAATCCTAATAATCAATGTAGAGTCTCTATTGGGATAAAAATCCCTCAATGCAATATTGTAGCATTTTTTGTTTGGTTGGGTTTGTTGACAAAGTAGGTTTTCATAGTGAATTTTCAAGTTCAAAATATTTTAATGAAAATACATGTTGAAAAAGAACCATGGAAAACGAATGAAAGATCTGGAGGTGTTACAAAAGCATAGATACAAGTTCGCATCATTTTCTACTCTTTTCCAAATTTTTTAGGTCCAAAATTTAGAGTTTGGTGAGCATTGTGAAAAGTTTAATTCCTTAAAGATCTCACAAAAATATGGAAAAGGCTTATGTTTTGGAAATACGGGCTCATGAAGTGGATTTTACAAAGACATGAAGAAATTTTATGTTGATCTAGAAGATTATGAGGAGATTCGTGAACGGAAGATGTGAAGAGTATTACGAGGGAGAATTGTGGGGTAACACAAAGAATTTGATGGAGAGAATTGTATAATCATCAAATTTTAGTGGTGCATTATGAATGGAATGAGATTCATGGAGAAATTTTTGACCAATTCAGAAATCACACTGGTAGAATTGGAGCTCCGTGTTCGACCGCACCTATAAATAAGAGGCAACCCCTCTTTATTCTGGATGATCTTAAGAGAAAAAATCTGGAGTCATTTTGATTTCACAAAGCATGTACTGATCTAAGAAGAAATGTTTCAAAGAAAGGATTGAGATTTACAAAAATACAATCATAGTCTTTACTAAAGTCAATGCCTCTATGTATTGAGAGCTTCACGAAGAAAGGGTGTTCCATGTGGGATTAGGGAGCTTCTTGAAGGAAGTCACTCTATGAAGGCTTGAGCTCTACAATGACCTGAAAGGTTTGATCTCTATGAATTAGTGATCTCTAAACAGGTGTGTGGTTTGCATAGAGGAAATATCTTTGCGAAGTCTTGTCTGTGCTTTGAAAAATAAGGAGCTTTGAGAATCAGTGAGCTTTGTAAATAAAATTCAAAGGTTATTTCCCAGTGTTTATTGGAGAAGGGGTATTCTTTAATGGATTAAAATTGGACTTCAACAGAGCTTCTATATAAAGTGTAGGATTAATTCATTAGTGATAAGGAAATTACCTACATGTATCTAAACTATGAGTGGTTCTTCTGAAGAGGTGGTGATTCTCTTCAGTTAAGAGAGCAGCGAACTTTCAAATTCTGATTGGTTGTAAACCAAGAGAGACAGCGAGTCCACATAAAACTTGTAAACAACAGTGTTCTTATAGTGGATTTGGTATATCAGAACATTGTCAGTTTATTCTATAACACCCTGACCCCAATTACCCAGAGTTAGTGCATTTTTACATAACATTGGCATGATCACAAGAAAATCATGTCTCGAATGACCAATCAGTTTAGTATTATTGAAAACAATATTTATACATAATTTCAACTTTAAAACTTGAAAAGAAATAAAACACAAATTTATTCCATTAGAAACATCCAAGCCTTCTAGATTATGATTTCAAGTAACTCATAACTAACTTCTTCATATCCTAGTAAAATGAAACATAATAAAGGGATGATCTCAAAAGCTCAGTAAGGGTAAGAAATAAAATAGAAGATAACGTAAATATTAAGCATGGTGAACAATTGAAACCACATGCCTTTACCAATAAAAAACATGAATACTTTATGGCAGGAATATGAGGTGAGTAAATAATGACATAATAAAACATAATCATGGGTATTCTACTAGTCGAATGACCACATGAACCATCAATTTTATTTTCATAATGAGGTAATGTATAATGTCAGACATTCTGAAAAATTTTGTCAAGGCCTCGGCCAAGACATCTGAAAATTATTAAGGCCTCGGCCAAAACCATATATCAAATTGGGAAAGGCCTCATCCAATTCCTTTCCTAATTGACTCATGTGACCTACTGATGCATTGAGGAGCTATAGCGGTCTCCGACCTTCACTTACTATGTCCAATACATTCCTCATATGAATAGGTTGAAATATAACATAAACATTCATATTAAAACTGGCATACGAAATGTCAATACTTTAACCATAAACCATGAATGGTATAAAAATAGAACATCCATAGTCAAACATATCACAAAACCTTCAATACAATAGGTAAGTTTTGTATCATAATACATCAACTTCAAATAAACTTAAAATCTCTCAAAGGATGTTGACATAGATGAAATCAAAACCCTTTTTAGACAAATATCTCTTTCTATTTTGAAATCATTTAAGAGTCGCATAATTATAAATAAAACATTTATTTTGAAAATATTCTTATAATATTGTAAGGGAATATTTGATGATGTTATAATGCCATAAAATAGCCACACCCACCGTATAACTTAAAAAAAGACATTCTTACCTTAATTTTGTCGAAAAGGTTATAAAGGACCCTATTTGGAAAACGATAGAAAGCTTCCTTTGTAAATATATTATAAAAATTAAAACAAGGGTATAAATTACTTTAACCCATAGTTTATAAAATACTAATAATTTTTTGAAATATGTTTTTAAGAAACATGGATGTGGATGATAAAGATGCCCCAGTAGATAATTACGTATAAACAATGTTGGATAATAAAGAGATCGTGAAATTAACCCTTACCTTGTACATTCCTTGGTCGAGGGTAGGTTAAACTCTTGTATAATGGTGAAATAATTTTTATTAAATTATAGAATAATCATATACATTAATATGATATCATTTATGATCTTTTAACATTGCTTTGTTAATAATATCTTGTTGTTATTGTCATTTTGGTTGTTAAATGATTCATTTTCCTTTATATGTTTTGTTATATAAGTAATGTTTATCATGGATAGGTTGTATCGTATTAATATTTAGAATGATATTAAATTTTTAAATATTATTTTTAATCATCTAATAAAAATTAGTCTTGATTGGATACGATGGGGAATGAATCTCATCGCATTCGTGGAGACGGTAATCCATACGTACGCACGAGGGACAATATCATTCTTTTGATATTAAAATAATATATAATTGGATGGTATATAATATATAAAGGATCATTATCATGTTATATTTATTATTTAAATTAATTACACATCATTATTATACCCATCAAAATAATAATGTATTGAATAACAATTACACCACGACGTGGAGACGGTAAGCCGTACGTACGCACGTATGGTGACATGTCATTCAAAGGATGGATAGAATAATGAATATGGTTGTAACATATTAATAATAACATCATAGTATATATAAGATACTAGATTTATTATTTTATAATGGAAACAACAAAGAAAGAGGAAGTGGAAGAAGAAAGGAACTTGAAAGAGGTGGTGAGATATTTACCACTTCTTCGGGTTCTTCCTTTAGATTTGATCAAAAGGGCTCCTTAGGATGGATTTCTGACTAAAGGAAGGCCTCTAGAATGAAGGTATTACAGTTTTGAGGGTATTTGGGTAGTTTTGGATGAGCCAAATGGCTTTGAAGGTGTGAATTAGAGGGATGGGGAGTGCCCTCTTATAAGAGGGGTGAGGGGAACCTTAGGAAAATCTAAAAATATTATTTTATAATAAAATAATTTTTGGTTTTTAATGGCTCCAAAATAGATTATATATATTATAAGGTAGTTATGGGTCGAAACCCACTCAACCAAAAGGTTTTAGATAGGTTTGGGTCATTATATTAACTTTATCTTTTAGATTTAACTCTTAGTTAAATAGTTTTACATTTACCATGTCTCTTTGTATTTTTATATTATATGGTTAATAAAAATACTATATACATCCAAGAAAACCTCAAGTGGTTCATTAATGATACACCTATCATTATATAAGTCCTTTTCCCAATGCTTATATCTTTAGGAATAGAATATCAATTAACAATATAATATTTGGTTTAAAAACTCCTTTATGTCAATTTTGACACTATTTGGTATTTTGTTTTTTTCTAAATTTATAATAGAATTATTACTTATAAAACAATTCATCTAACCAACCCTAACATGTCATATTTACCTATAAAATTAGTTTAATTCATAAAAAGTCTCAAATTTCATTTATTTGGATATTTATAATATCAATTATTTTAATACTTCATTAATTAGGTAATTACTGCATCATCATTGTTTCATAAATAAATTAAATTATTTAACATATAAAAATTATAAATAAAATACCATTATGTAGGAAATAATTTTATTTTTCTAATTAATACTTATAGTCGAATTTATCTTATTTATATCCCTGTATTAAAAATGTTATAGTTATTAAACATTGATTTTAACTCTTTTAACTCTTCTTTAAATAAAATAATAATAAGTGTCCTAATCTAATCCAAGTGGTCCAAAGAGGTTCATATTTTATTTTTAAGGTTTTTTTGTTTGAATTACACTTATCAAATAAAATTGGTACATGTGTTAGGGTAATAATAATAACATTTTTACCCTTAATTGCCCTATTTACTTTTAACCGTGGTAAATAAAAGTTAAAACTTACTATTCACCAAACATTATATTCATCTTATTGAACCACATTTTACGTACTAATATCAACTTTGTCTCTTGGATTTTTGAAATTCCACTCACAGAAGCGGTAAAATTATGTTTTTTTGAATTTGAAAATTCTCCTACGAGGTGGGTAAAAGACGGTGAAAAGTTCATTAAAATTTTTATATATCGAAAAATATTATAAACTGACTCCAATGAATTGAATTGAACTTATATAAGTATTATGTATCTATTTTGACCTAAAATAAATTTAAATAAAATAAATAATTATTTAAATAAAAAATTTGGTTTTAAACTATAACTCAGTGTTTCTCATTATTCATCAAAAATTGAATGTTTTCAGAAAAATACCAAAAATTAACCCTAAGCTAATTTTGATATTCCAAATCAAAAAATGAATTCCATTTTGAAAGTTAAAATTTATAAAATTTCAAAAAGTGGGTATTAATATTCATAATGTCTACTTTGATTGGTCGTGGTGCGTTAGAATCTCGATGTTGCGTACAATACAAGCTATTGCATTATTCAAAGGGAAACGTACTGTAGAAGCTTGGGGTATTACATTCTCCTCTCCTTAAAATAATTATGTCCTACAAATTTCTAGAATACTACCACATGAAAAGACTCAGGTGGTTCTTCATCATAATTTCCTTAGGTTCCCATGTTGTCTCTTCCATATTATGGTTTCTACATAAAACTTTTACCAGACGAGTCGTCCAGTTTCTCATCACTTGTTCTATTGTATCAAGAATATTGACAGGATCTTCGCAATAAGACAGATCAGGATCCAATTCTAATTCCTCATAGGTGAGTACATGAGTTGGGTCATGCATGTATTTTCTCAACAATGATATATGGAACACATCGTGAACTTTGGAGAGACTTGGCGGCATTGTCAAACGGTAAGCTACATCCCCAATTCATTCTAGAATTTCGAAAGGTCTGATGTACCTGGGACTTAATTTTCCCTTCTTACGGAAACATATAACACCCATCCATGGAGATACCTTCAGGAAAACATGATCTTATACCTGAAATTCCAATTCCTTCATTTGGTTATCAGCATATCTATTCTGCCAACTTTGAGCTACTTTGATGTGGTTTTAGATTACCTTCACCTTTTCCATCATTTCCTCCACAAGTTTTGGGCATACGAGTTTTCTTTCGCCAACATCATCCCAACAGGTTGGTGTTCAAAATCTCTTACCATATAACACTTCATATGGTTCCATCTTAATACTTGAATGGAAGATATTGTTATAGGATAATTCTACCAGAGGTAAATATTGATCCCACATACCTTGAAAGTCAAGTGAATATGATCTCAACATGTCTTATAAGGTTTGAATATTATGTTCTGATTTTCCATCATTTTGGGTGTGGTAGGCAGTGCTCAAACGAAGCTCAGTATCCAGGGCTTTCTGAAGACGTTTCCAGAATCTTGATGTAAAACAGGGATCACGATAAAAAACAATTGATAGTGGTACTCCATGAAGTTTTACAACTTCATTAATATATATTATTTCTAATCATTCAAGTGGTAAATATTCTCTTATAGCAAGAAAATGTGCTAACTTTGTAAGATGATCAACAATGACCCATATTGCATTGTTCCTTCTAGGATTCTTTGGTAGTCCCATGAAAAAATCAATCATAATATTATCCCATTTCTACTCATGTATAGGAATAGGTTGCAAGACTCCTCCAGGCCGTTGCCTTCCAACTTTCACTTATTGAAAAACCATAAATCGTGACACAAAATCAGCAATCTCTCTCTTCATGCTGTCCCACCAAAAATTTTCCTTCAATTTTCTATACATTTTGGTGCTATTAGGGTGTATAGAGAAATTGGAACTATGAGCATCATCCAACTATTCCCTTTTTAGATCAGGTATATCGGGAACACAGTCTCTTCCCAAATTTCAAAATTCCATCTTTATACAAAAAGTCACTCAATCTCCCATCATTCAAAGCTTTAATATTTTTTTGAAACTCTTCATCATTGGTCTGAGAACTCTTTTTCCTTTATAGTAAAGATGGTTTGGAAACAATTTGAAAATGTATTTATGTTTCACCTTCCATGGTGATTCCCATATCCATCTTTACTAGATCCATGTATATAGGATCCTTTTTAACTCTCATCTTGATCAAGACTCCATGTTCCTTTCTACTCAAAGGATATTCCACCTTATTTTCCTTCCCCAGGTGGTAGTGTATCATGCAATCATAATCCTTGAGTAGTTCAAGCCATCTCCTTTGCCTCATGTTGAGTTATTTCTATGAGAAAATATACTTAAAACTCTTGTGGTAAGTATAAATCTCACATTTTTCACCATATAGATAGTGTCTCCAAATATTCAAAGAAAATATTACAGCTGCTAACTCAAGATCATGAGTAGGATAGTTTTTCTCCTGAATTTTCTACTATCGTGATGCATATGAAATAACTCTATCATTCTGTATAAGGACACAACCAAGTCCTTTCTTCGATGCATCACTATAAATAACAAACCCATCATTCCCTGAAGGTAGAGTCGGGATAGAATCATTGACTATTCTTCTCTTCAGTTCTTCAAAACATTCTTCACACACTTTTTTCCAAAGGAATTTAACCCCTTTTCGTGTGATCTTTGTTAATGGGTTAGCCAACCGGGCAAAATTCTGGACGAAACGTCGATAGTAACCTACTAAACCAATAAAACGGCATACCTATGTTATACTCGTCGGTGTTGTCCATTATTGTATTGCCATGGTCTTAGAAGTATTAATAGAGATTCCATCCTTGGAGATAATATGGCCAAGAAAAGAAATATCATGTAGCCAGAATTCACACTTGCTAAACTTCCCATATAATTCATGTCTTCTCAGAGTCTTTTGGATAATGCGCAAGTGATTTTCATGATCTTCATATCTTTCGGAGTATACCAATATAGAATCTATAAATACCACTACAAAGTCATCAAGATATTCCTTGAAAACTCTATTCATTAGATCCATGAAGACATAGGGTGCATTATTCAATCCAAAAGGAATTACTATAAACTCGTAATGCTTGTACCTAGTTTGAAATGTTGTTTTCGGAATGTCATCCTTATTCACACACAACTGATGATATCCAGATCGAAGGTCAATCTTTGAAACGTATTGAGCTCGATGAAGTTTTTCAAATAAATCATCAATGCAAGGTAGGGGATACTTTTTCTTTACTGTTATAGCATTGATCTCCCTGTAGTCAATACACAACCTCATAGATCCATCTTTCATATTAACAAAAAGGATAGGGGATCCCATGGAGAAACTATAGGGTGAATAAATACCTTATTAATCAATTCCTCTATCTCTTTCTTTAGTTCCATTAATTCCACAGTGGACATTCTATAAGGGGTCTTCGATATGGGCCATGAACTAGGAATTAAATCAATTGAAAACTCAATTTCTCATTTTGGATGATGTCCAGGTAAATCTTTTGGAAACACATCAATATATTCTTTCATAATCGATAAATCCTCTATTTGAACATTCCTTTCCTCACCCATAGTTATTTCATTCTCTTCCTCCCCAATAATTGAATTTAGTTGGGCTACTAGGGGTGGATCTAAATAAGAATTAGGTTGTGATGATTCTGCTCTAAAGATAAGGTGTTCTTTATCATCGTCATCAAAAATAGTAACCTCCTTATTCTTAAAATAAATTTTTGCATCATGGTCCAAAATCCAATCCATACCGAGGATTATGTCAAATTCAACCATGGGTATGATGATGAGATCAGAAGATAAAGAACATCTATATGCCCTAATGGGGACTGATTCACAAAACATTATTGCAATGATACTTCCCTTAAGAGTTTTGACTTAAAACTCCCTTATTAAATAAAATTGGAAATGTCTAATTTTCTTAGAAAACTGGGAAGATATGGAACAATGTGATGATCCAGAATCAAATAAATTATTGGAAAAAGTTGAGTAAACCATTAAATAACCCAACAACACATCTTTCGAGGCTTCAACCTTAGCAGTAGTGATCGCATAAGCATGGCCTTGATCCCATGGCATTTTCTGAGGTAAATTTCCCTTAAACTTAGGACATTCATTTTCATAATGTCCCATCTCTCTACAATTGTAGCATTGAACATTGGTATCATATTTCTTTCCCTTACAATCACCAACAATATGGCCTTTCTGTCCACATTTTTATAATAATCCTTTTCCTTTTAGATAAGCACCAGGGTGCTTCCTTCCGTAATTATCATAGTGTGGAAATTCAATTCTTCCCTTCTTCCTTATTTTCTTATTTACTTTCCCAGAGTGTTCAGCAGATCTCTTCTTCTCTTGCTTTACTTTAAAGTCATAAGACATAGGGAATTCCTTTTCTGTCTTGATAGAACACGAGACAATATCTTCGTATGATGAGAAGGATTATAATACTAATGCTCTATGGAGAAATGGTTTTAACCCATCAAATAAACAGTCAATCTTACTTATTGGGTTATGTATATAATCTGCTGCATGCCTTTATAACCTTGTAAAGTTAGCTTCATGCATTATGACATTATCATCCTCCTTTTGCCTCAGACTCAGAAATTGTCTTTCCATATCTTCTCGATGGTTATAAGGAAAGTATTTTTCTTAGAAAATTTATTTAAACTCCCTCCATTCCATATTTGATACTTCATCATCTTCCATTGTGTTTTGCATCAATGACCACCATTGATCAGCATCTCCGGTGAGGTGGTAAACTATTATGATAACTTTTCCCCTTTCGCTACTCCCCAAGGCATGGAATATTTTCTCTAAGGAATTTATCAATTGCTCAGCTACTAATGGATTTGTACCCCAATTGAATATTGGTGGTTGTTTCCTCATGAAGTGGTCTGACATTGATCCTTTGCGTTGTAGATAAAGGTGCTCCATATAGGTAAGGTTATTATTCATAACCTATGTGAGTTGTCCCAGTATGGTGATAAGATGATCAGCACCAGTTGTATCACCAGCTCCACTATAATTATCATGAGCAGGAAGGAAATCCCTACATGGATTGCGTTCATTGATACGGTTTACATTCCTTCCACTATGCGCCATTTCTAAACAATGGCATACACTATATTAGTTTATGAATCGCAATACATAAATCCATACTTGAAAAACACTTAACATAAATTGAATATTTTATGGATATAATCCATAATCATAAGAATGTTATCTTTGAAGAAGTATATACTCATAAACCCTTAATAATGGTTTTTAAAGAAAATGAGAATTATCCTAAGCATATTCCCTGGGAGTGTCGTAACCAAGCGTGAAGCGAGGCCCATTGTCGTGCACCAGTTCCCATTTGAGTCTAGCTCAAAGCGGTGTTTTTGGTTTTTACCCCTAGGTACATATGTGCCTGAGCCACCTCTACCTGCTCGTATCCATATAGGGATGTATTTCTTGGAAAACTCAAAAAATATCTACAGTACTAAAATTCTAGGAAGTTCTTCGATACTAATCCTCAAATTCTATCATAGGGTAATGTGCTCTAATCAAAGTTTATCGAAATCTAGTTTCCAAGGTTTGTACTAAACTTCCTCTAATACTAACTGTAATGCCCCAACCCCAATTACCCAAAGTTTGTGCATTATTACATAACATTGGAATGATCACAAGGAATTCATGTCTTGAAAGACTAATCAGTTTAGTATTATTGGAAACAATATTCTTACATAATTTCAACTTTATAACTTTAAAAGAAATACAACACGAATTTATTCCATTAGAAACATCCAAGCCTCGTAGATTATTCCTGTAAGTCACTCATAACTAACTTCTTCATATCCTGGTAAAATGAGACATAAAAAGGGGGTGATACCAAATGCTTTGTAAGGGTAAGTAATACAGCGGAAGATAACATAAACATTAATCATGGTGAATAATTGAAACCACATGCCTTTACCAATAATAAACATGAATAATTTTATGGCAGGAATATGAGGTGATTAAATAATGACATAATAAAACATAATCATGGGTATTATACTACTCTAATAACTACATGAACCATCAATATTATTTTCATAATGAGGAAATGTATAATGTCGGACATTATGAAACATTTTGTCAAGGCCTTGACGAAGACATCTAAAAATAATTAAGGCCTCAGCCAAAACCATATATCAAATTTAGAAAGGCCTCGGATAATTCTACGTCTAATTGTCTCATGAGACCTACCGATGCATCGAGGAGCTATAGCGGGCTCCACCCGTCACTTACTAAGTCCAATACATTCCTCATATGAAAAGGTTGAAATAAAACATAAACATTCGTATTAAAACTAGCATACGAAATGTCAATACTTTAACAATAAACCATGAATGGTATACAAATAGCACATTGACAGTCAAATATATCAAAAAACCTTCAATACAATATAGAAGTTCTGTATAATAATAAATCAACTTCAAATAAACTTAAAATCTATCAAAGGATGTTGACATAGATGAAATCAAAACCCTTTTATGAGAAATATCTCTTTCTATATTGAAATAATTTAAGAGTCGCATAATTATAAAGAAAACATTTATTTTGAAAATATTCTTATAAACTTGTTAGGGAAGCTTTGACGATGTTATAATGACATAATATAGCCACACCCGCCGTATTAGTTAAAAAAATACATTCTTAACTTAATTTTGTCGAAAAGGTTATAAAGGAACTTATTTGGAAAACGACGGAAAGATTCCTTTGTAAACATCTTATAAAAATAAAAACAAGGGTATAAATGACTTTAACCCATAGTATATAATATAGCAATAATGTTTTGAAATATGTTTTTAAGAAACATGGATGTGGATGATAAAGAGGTCCCAGTAGATAATTACGTATAAACAATCTTGGATAATAAAGAGATTGTGAAATTAACCCTTACTTTGTAATTTTCCTTGGTAGAGGATAGGTTAACCTCCTGTATAATGGTTAAATAATTGTTATTAAATTAAACAAGAATCATATATGTTAATATGATATCATATATGATCTTTTAATATTGCTTTATTAATAATATATTGGTATTATCGTCATTTCGGGTGTTAACTAATTCATTTTCCTCTATATTCTTTGTTATGTAAGTAATGTTTATTATGGATAGGATGTATCTTATTTATATTAAGAATTATATTATGTCTTTAAACATTATTTTTAATCATCCAATGAAAATTAGTCTTGAATGGATACGATGGGGAATGAATCCCATCGCGTTCATGTAGACGGCAATCCATACGTACGCATGAGTGACAATATCATTCTTTTTATATTAAAATAATATATAATTGGATTTTATATAATATATAACAAATCATTATCATGTTATATTTATTATTTACATGAATTACACATCATTATCATACCCATCCACTAGTAATGTATTGAATAACAATTACAGGACAACGTGGAGACGGTAAGTCGTACGTACGCACGCATGGTGACATGTCATTCAAAGGATGGATAGAGTAATGAATATGGTTTTTCCATATTTATAATAAAATCAAATTATATATAAGATATTGGGGTTATTATTTTATAATGAAAACAACAAATAAAGAGAAAGTGGAAGAAGAAAGGAACTTGAAAGAGGTGGTGAGATATTTACCTCTTCTTCGGGTTCGTCCTTTTGATTTGATGAAAATGGCTCCATAGGTTGCCTTTCTGACTAAAGTAAGGCATATAGGATTAAGGTAAGACATTTTAGATGCTATTTGGGTAGGTTTTGGCTGAGCCAAATGGCTTTGAAGTTGTGAATTAGAGAGAAGGGTGGGTTCCCTTTTATAAGAGGGGTGTGGGCACCTTAGGAAAAGCTAGAAGTATTATTTTATAATAAAATCATTCTCAGTTTCTAATGGCTCAAAAATTGATTATTTAAAGTCTATGGTGGGGATGGGTCTAAAATCACTCATCCAATAGGTTCTAGATTTGTTTGGTTCATTATATTAACTTTATATTTTAGATTTTACTCTTAGTTAAATAGTTTGACACTTACCATGTCTCTTTGTATTTTTATATTATATGGTTAATAAACTTACTGTATACTTCAAATTGAACCTAAATCGGTTAATCAATGATATTCCTATCATTATATAAGTCCTTTTTCTGAACCTTAGATTTTTAGTAATAGAATATCAATTAATAATAAAATATTTGTTTTAAAAACTCTTTTATGTCAATATTGACACTATTTGGTATTTTGTTTTTTCTAAATTCATAAAAGTATTATTACTTCGAAAAAAATTCATCTAACCAACCCTAAAATGTCATATTGACATATAAAAGTATTTTAATTCCTAAAAAGCCTCAAATTGAATTTATTTGAATATTTATAATATCTATTATTTTAATATTTCATTAATTAGGCAATTTCTGCATCATCATTGTCTCATAAATAAATTAGATTATTTAGTGTATAAAAAATATAAATAAAATAAAATTATGTAGGAAAGATTTTTATATTTATAATGAATATTTATTGTCGAATTTAACTTATTTATAACTCTATAATAAAAATGTTTTAGTTATTAAACTTTGATTTTAACTCTTCTTTAAATAAAATAATAATAAGTGTCCTTATCTAATCCAAGTGGACCAAAGAGGTTCATATTGTATTCCTATGGTTGTTTTCGGATGAATTATACTTATCCAATAGAATTAGGACATGTTTCATGGAAATAATAATATCATTTTTACCCTTAATTACCCTATTTACTTTTAATCGTGATAAATAAACGTAAAAAATTACTATTCACAAAAAATTATATTCATCTTATTGAACCAAATTTTACTTACTGATATTAATCATGTCTCTCGGATTTTTGAAATTACACTCACAGAAGTGGTAAAATTATGTTTTACATGAATTTTCAAATTCTTCTAGGATGTTGGTAAAAGACGGAGAAAAGTTCAATAAATTTTTTATATATCTAAAATTATTATAAACTAAATCCAATGAATTACATCGAACTTATAGAGTTATTATATATATATTTTGACCTAAATAAATTTAAATAAAATAAATAATTATTTAACTAAAAATTCAGTTTTAAACTATAACTCATTGTTTTTCAATATTCATCAAAAATTTAATGTTTTCAGAAAAATACCAACAATTCACCCTAAGCTATTTCGATATTACAAATCCAAAAATGAATTCCATTTTCAAAGATAAAATTTATAAAAATTCTAAAAGTGGGTATTACTATTCATAACGGCTACTTTGATTGGTCGCGATGTGTTAGAATCTCGAAGTTGCGTACATTGCAAGCTATTGCATTATTCAAAGGGAAACGTACCGTGGAAGCTTGGGGTGTTACATATTCTCCTTAGGCGTAGCCTAGTGAGGGTGAACCAAGTAAAATTGTTGTGTGCTACGCATGATTTTAGATTTATTGAGGATCTGAAATGAGAAGGAGAGAGAAGGGAGTTTTTTTAACAATGAATAAATATTAAAATGGGAAATTGTCTTAATTTATCATACCCTAATTCACCCCCCCCCCCCCCCTCAGCGTATCTAGACTAGTGTACCTAACAGTCTCATTGGTCCATATTTCTTTTTCACAAAAAGAATTGGTCCACGCCAATTTGACACACTTGTTTTAATGAATCTCTGATCAAGGTTTTTATGAAGTTGGTTCTTCAATTCCTATAACTCAATTGGATCCATTCTATAAGGATTTTTTGAAATTTTGTTGGAAAAAGGTTTGAGTTCTACTAAGAACTCAAATTCACGTTTTGGTGGAACGTAAGGAAACTCTTCCATAAATATATCCAAAAAATCCCAAATAATAAGAATATCATTGATGTCGAGTCTCCCCCAACCATTAGAGAAAAAAAACCCCTTTTCAATGTGAATTAAGACCCTTACGCTGGATGTAATATCCACAAAAGTCCATACATATAATCACATGGATGGATGATCATATAAGGGTTTGAAATATCAAAATTAGCTTCCCTTACTCGACAGTTGATGTGGTATTTATGAATATAAATTCAATACATGACTAAGATGATATCAAATTCAACCAAAAGAAGAATTACATTATTTTCAGGAAGCAGATTCCCGCAAACATCAACTAGAGAGGAATCATAGACTTGAGATTAAATCATCATACCATTAATGGTTTGTACTACTAATTAAACATATAATTGTTTTGGTGGAATCATAACACCCTTATAAAATTCTATATATATAAAATATTGGTTAGATCTAGAATGAAATATGACATTAGTAGTTCTAGATTAGATGGTAGGATTACCTTTTCTCACGTCGTTATCTAGCCCTCATCCAAAATAGTGATTGCATGGGATTTCCCCTTGTATCTTAGCTTAAGAGGTTTCTTATGTTGATCTGCATCATTAGCCCTTGGGTTTGAAAATTTTTTATCATAATTCTTGTTCTCCTTACACTTGTAACACAAAATCATGGGATGCGAATTCTATGTTGATTTTCCCCATTCAAAGTGTTAGTTAACTTCTTCCCTCACTTTAGCTATAAAATACTCACTAAACATCCCTTCCAAACTTAAAACATTTATTAGACCCATTAATGAAATTTATTCCATGATTCTTCCCACACAGTAAGAATAAAGGAAATATCGTCCTATTTTCTTCATGGTTTTTTATTTTCCTTTAATCTCCATCTTCTTATTCTTTTCAAATCCGTGATATTGATACGTAAATATAACCTCCATGTCATCATTGATTTCAAAACACTAAATATCTTCATAGCTACAAAATTCTCTTATGGAAAACACCCTTATGAGAGTTGGCTTTAAGCCACCGAAGAACCTATCAAATTTACTTTTAGGTTGGATGATAATTCCTTAAGCGTACCTCACAATTCATGGGAGAATAACCTCATAGTTACCAAAAGATTCATCATCCCTTTACTTAAACTGAAGGAACTCATTATCTGTATTAGTAAAAATAATCATAGGAAATTACTTATTGAAAAATAAGTTATCAAACCAATCCCAATCTATGGATTCAATCTCATCTTGTTGCCTCGTATTCTCGATTAGAGTCCACCACTAGTCTGCTTCACCTTCTAACCAATACATAGCCAGAATGAATTTATTATCCTCTAAAAACTAGATAATTGAGAATATATTTTCATTAGTACCAATACATTGTTCAGCAAAAAGTAGATTAGAAAACCCTTTGAAAGACGGTGGATGTTGCCTCATGAAAGACTCAACAATATTTCATTCCCTCTTTTTCTAGTTTGGAAGTCCACAATGATTCGTAGCTTGAGAAAGCTATGTGATCATAGAAATATGGTTTTTCATTCCATATCTCATATCATTCGGTAGATCATGAGGATAATTGTTTCATTTTCCTTCACAATTACTATTAACATAGTTCCTTCTTATTCAAGGCATTAACTAAAACCAAAAAGCATATAGTAATAAATAGTTATCATATTGAGGAACCATATAATCATGAAAAGTCACTAATAGGATGCTTAAGTCATGAAACTTTATTTAATATATGAAACTATAGGTTTATCATAGGTTATTAATAGGAAAAATCTATTTAAATCATTCATCATGGTTTATAAAGAGTTTATGAATTTCCAAAGAATAGCACCTGGGAGTATCCAACCAGGTGTGCAGTATGGCCTATTGTCATGTACCAGATTTCCCTAAGTTTGGTCTGGAACATCTCATTAGAGTTGTTACCCCTAGGTACATATTTTATATATCAATATCTATATGTAGTATATAGACAAGGATTTATTTCTATAATACCACTCATCTATCCTTTACCAAAATTCTAATAAATTTTCTTGTACTATTTTGCATCCTTAGACTTATCCCTATACGTGTTCTCTGGTTTCTCACTGTGGTTTTCTCATCCTAACTTCCAAAGGTTAACTAGAACTTTTCTATGATAACAACTATTGTGACCCTTTATTTTCATACATTAACATTACATAATATTTGTGTAATACTTAAAACATTATAGAAACAGACTCTGAAAGAACATACTAGTCTAGTTCCTTTTGAAACAAGGAAATATAAACACTGATACATAAGTGAGCTAAATTATCACCCACTAGGTTCTTCTTGACTAGAACCCTTCTTCGAAACATCAAACATAATATATATCTTCATAACCTTGGGAAGGAAACATAAAAAAGGGTTGATCTCAATGCTCAATATGGGTAAACAAGGGAGATATGTAAGTATAATCAAGATTAAAAGGGTATGAGAACATAATCATGAATATAGAAGTTCATACCCTTCATATCAAATATCATATACATGAGTCATGGGATAAATCTTGGTAGTTCATAAGACATGAATCATAAAAAAATAAAGAACATAATCCATGAAATCATAACATAGGAATAAAACATGTAATTGTTGTAGATACATAATTATATATAATATGAGTTCCATAGTAGACAAGTAATCATTTCCCAAACCATCTTGGTAGTATAGATTCGAGCCCCATACCATCTTGGTAGTCATGGTTAACTCACATGGCCATATTAGTATCATGATTTCACTCCTCATACCATCTTGGTAGTCATGGTTCACTCCCTTGTCCATCTTAGTTGTCAAGGTTCATTCCCAAGACCATCTTTGTATATATCATGAGATATAAATCTTTACCCAATGAAATGGAGGTAGATATAGGTCCAACTCATCTCATAATGAGATCATACATTCATATTCCATAATATCATTAAAATCATATCAAAACCCTTGAAATGAAACATGTAATAATATAATAACCTATGAAAAAAGTCATGTTTCATAATCACTTCATTGTCAACATAACGCATGAAAAGAAGCATGTGTCAAAAGAATATAACCTAAGAAAGAGAAACAAGTTTCATAAACATCATTTCATCCAAAAATAATCTATTCAGGTAAATAATATGAATGTAAAAATTGAATAATTTCCCCATAAAGGCATTAGTAACACTATTTAATTTTATCATAGAAGAGAAATAATTTTAAATATCTCTTAAAAAACTTTCATTAAAAAAAATATCCTTTCTGCATTGAAAAATGATTTTTAAAACGAAAAAAACATTCGAATTTATTTTATTTGAAAATATCATTGAAAAATTATAAAGAAAGCATTAAAAACTGTAAAACGTTTTAAAAATCCTTTTTCTTTGAAAATGGGCTTCAAATATCTTTTGAAAACAATTTTGAATACATGGTTTTGGAATACAATAAATTTCCAACCAAAGAGAGAGACTATAAAATTTTAGCTAAACATTATCTTAAGTACCAAAGAGTTTAAAATGGTACTAATACATAATGATATCTTGAATAACCATATGAGAGGAAAATTCATGAGTGTTCTTGAGAGATGGATCAAAATATTTCAAAAGAAGAAAAAATATAAACAATCTTGAAAAATCATGAGATAGTTTCAATGAACTCTTATAACCTATTAACTTGGGATCATACTCTCTATGTAAGAAAAAAGAAATTAATTGAAGCTTAAAATATCATGAAAAGAAGTAAATTCATGATATAACATGTAAAATGGAAGTTTACACACCCTGAAAAAGAATTTAGATGCATAAAAACATGAGTCTCATAGAAGGAAAATTGAGACAAACTTATTTTCTGATTTGTTAACTTTTAAAAATTTAAACCCGTGAAAGAAATATCATAAAATAGATATTTTAATACACATAAATTTAATATAATAAACATAGAATATAATCATGGTCTGTATATACATCACAGAAAAGGAAAGAGTGGCAAACATAGCATGTATCTCACAGAAATAAAAAATGAGATGAAATCCCCTTACCTTGTGTATTGAATATCATCGTACTCATTCAAAACACATTTCAAATAAATATAAAGTAACTATAAATATTTTTAATAACTATATTGTTATATATTACACCATATATGGTTTTATTATGACCATATATTACCTATTTGTTAATCATCCTTTATTAAGGTTTCACTTCGGATAATATTCTCTTAGTTCTTTGCATGTGTCTTAATTTGTAAAATCTTTTGTCCTTATGCGTATATCATGATTTCAAAATTTAAATAATGATATAAATATATTTTTTATTTAGTATATTTTTTTAATAATAATATATATAATATAGAATTATGAAATGGAATACACGGTTCATGGAGACGGTAAACTGTATGTATGCATGAACATTGTTTCTATTTTTATTATCATATAGAAAGTAAGAAAGAAAGAAAATGAACTATATGTATATATGTATATAATATAATTATAGTATAATTATAATGTTATATATATAATATAATTTCACTAAACCCATCATTAATACATTCAATGTAGTGTGTGAACTAATCACATATCTTTTTGAGGGGGCAGTAGTCCACACTTCCTCAAACAAAATTATCATATATACACCAAATGGAAAGTAAAAACGATATGTATTGTAAAATAAATAAATAATATTAAATAAATAATACATATAATATATATATATATATATATATATATTCCATCACAATTTCCGCTATGATAGTTCGTGAGGAAAATTGAACAATCATCTTTTTGTGAGGTCGAAGTTTGTCGTACAGATAACCAGTATGTTCATTACCCATTAGATTGATGTGTGTGTAAGTGAAAATTTAACTGTTATTACAAAACTAAAAGTATATTTAAGATATTTTGTTATATAATCATTTAAAAAATAGAGTGTAGTGAGTGGATAAAAAAAATAAAAAGAAAAGATCTTGAGAGAAGACATTACCTATTAATCGGGTAACTCCTTTTGGTTTATGCCAAAAGGCTTCCTTGGAAGAAATTCTGCCCTAATGAATAATTCAAGGAGGAATTTAAAGATGTTGTAAAGTTTATTTTTTATATATTTTCCAAAAATATGTGTTTTTATATGTTTTAAGAAGAGGTAGAGGTGTTGTCCTTTCATAGGGAATGAGGAGTGTCATTCTTGTAAATATTTTAATAGAGAATTCCCATCATGTTTTTCACGTTAAAAGTGGGTACAATAATAATAAAAATTAAATAAAATGCAGTATATGTTCAAAATATTTCCATAAAATATATTTTTTACATTTTTTAAGTCGTTTTGGAACTTAATTTTAAGGTTTAGTCCTTAGTTAAGCTTAATATTACCTTAATCGATGTGATTAATTTTAATAACTTTCATGAATATTTTTGGTCAAATAAATAATTTTACCTTATTAGAAAATAAAAATTATTCTTATTCTAAATATTTAATCCAATTTTCCAAATTCTACTTATATAAGTGGCATAAATTATTTTAAAATTAATCTTGTAATTGGGTCGACAATGCGTGTTTTTAGAGCAAAAAATGATCAAAAGTTTGTTAAGTTTTAAATCCAATTTCAATGTGAATTTGGTTCAAATTAACAAAATTTTATTAATTGATAAAAATATAATCTAATTATTCTTTTAAAACTAATTAATATATAATTTTACCTTATAACTAAATTAGATGAAAAGGTAGTTTTTAATTAAAATCTGATATCATTACTATTCATCCAAAAATGATGTTTCTCAGAAAAATCCAAAAAATCCATAATATAATTTAGATGTTATAAATTCAAAAATAAAGTTTATTTTATCAAATAAAATTTATGAAAGCATCTAAAAGTAATTTTTTTATTTTTCATAGAAGAACATTAAAAGCAGCTCCTTCAAGAAAATTGTATTTTTAATCATAAAAAGACAATACGAAAAATCATATCTTTAATTGTCAATATTTTTTATTTATATATAAAAAATATATAAAAAAATATTTGAAAACAACTTTTTCCTCTTCAGATTAATAATTTTAATGGATAGCTTATTATTATATAATTTAAATAATTATAACAATTAAATAATGTTTCGTAGAAACATTATTGTTGATTGTAACATATGCCAAGTCGATGTTCCGTGTAATGTATTCCAAGTTCGTGTTGTGTGAAAGGAATGTTTGACTTAGTGCATTGTTATAAATAAATGAAGATTTAATTTATTCAAAAAAAAGTCTATAAAAACATCGGGTGTTATAGAAAAACATTCATAAGGGACTACCCACAAGTCTAGTTCTAACTCTTGGGTTTGAAAGTAAGAAAAACACATTCAGGTTTAGATTATATGGTGTGTGACTCATATACATGATGTGTTTCCTAAAACACCCTCTCTAGTCATACACCTCAAGCCAACCTAGCATGTACTTCCCAAGTACATGGAATGAACTATCCCTACATGGTGTGTTCTTCAGATGGGGCACATGGACGTGTACCCAACATGGGTTTGTCTAGATATCCCACACATCCTTAGTCCATGCACTGTACATGGGACCTAGTCTTTTAACCTACATAATCATTTTTATAGACCTGAGGTGTTTGGATGACTACCCCGATCACAACCCAAGTCACCACAAATGGTGTGTACCAAATATACACATTACATAACCACAATATTATACACCATGCCCAAAAAATAATAACAAATGAATTGTGTTTTTGAAATACACTCCATCTAATCAAGTTTTCTCAAATAGAGAACCCCTTGTGATCACCCAAAATCCATGAATCTATCAAAAATACAACACAGCAACCCCTGAGGGGTCCCCAAAAACACATACAAGGATTTAAAAAATGAAAACAAGTAATATACGGGTAGATCAATGAATAATAAAATATTTCCTACAAATTGGTGAAATTTTCAAAACATCAAGCCCATATACATGCCACATACCTGTTTCACCATATACTAGATCCTTAGAAAAAATCTAATGTGTGATCCCCTCTCTTGCTCTCACTTCAATCTTGGTCAAGCATAAAAGGCGGGAAAATACATTATCATATATTCACTTTACATAAGGGTATGAAGAAAATAAAAAGTTAAATACAGAAAGGAAAAATAAAAAGGAAAAAGAAAAAAAGAAAAAGAAAAGAAAACGGCCTCTTAAACAGCCTGAATTGATCCCTAAAACCCAAAGGGAGTTTACATATCACCAAAACTAAACACCCATCCTAGAATCAACAGAGAAGATTTAATTTTAATATGAAACAAACTTTAAAATATATCATTGATCAAATATAAAAAAAATAATTAATATTTATTAAATTAAATACTAAATATTCTATAAAAACAAAACAAGATTGGAATTCCACAAAACTCCATTCTAAGTGTAAACACCCTATTTCAAGATAAATATAGTGGTCAAAAAATTATTCTAAGATCATCTTTTAAAAGAAACTATAATTTTCCTCTCAAAACTACCTAGGGAAAAAATCATATTTCTCTAGATTTTCTCAACCCATAATGACATAGTTCATTAAATTGGGTGTGTTGAGTGATTCCCTTTTAAAAAATGAATTTTTGAGTGAGGCTCACAACTCTTAATTTTATATTAATCTAGATAGTATTAATATATACAACTACCTTCATGAATATTATTTAAGGTAAGGAATGGGGAAATATATTCTTGATTTTACCATGAAATATTTAATGTGTCAGTAGGTTAAAGATTAGAAAAACTAAAAAAGGGGATAATTCATCTATTCATAGTGACTAAATGAAAATAAGAAAATATATTAATGGATTTCATGGTGGGATTACCAAATACATACTGAGGTAATGATGTGATCTGGTTTATTGTTGATTGTTTGACTAAATCTATGCATTTTTTCTATTTGAGATATTATTCCCTTTGAATCGTCTTTCCAGAATCTATAATAAAGTGGTGGTCATGATTAATGGATTTCCCTACTATATTATATGTGATCATGATCCTATATTTATATCTAATTTTTAAAAAGTAATTAAAAAGACTTTAGTTACTGAGTTATATTTTAGTACATCCCTCATTCCTCAATTTGATGGAAAATCTGAGAAAATGATTCAATATTTGGAAGATATGATCACAGATTACTCTTGGGATTATTAGGGAAGTTAGGATAAAAATATTTCATAAGTATAATTTTATTATAATGGATTTTTTCATTCTATTATATAGATGTAACTATTTGATGAATTATTTTCAAGGCAATGTCAGACACCAACTTATTAGGATGAATTCAGAGAGAGAAAGTTATTTGGGAAAAATTTGGTAGAAGATATACTTGCAAATTTAAACATGCTTCAAAACCTTATGAGGGTAACTTAGAATAGGCATAAAAGTTTTCCCGATAACAGGGTTAAATATCTTTCATTTTAGGTAAGACACCATGTTATTATTAAAATATTTCCTTAGAAAGGTTTCATGTGTTTTTGTAGGAAAGGAAATTTAAATCCATGACATATTTTACCATATAAAATTCTATTGAAAGTTGGATCTATTTATTACTTAGTAGGCATAGATCTACTTTAATCTTAGGTAAATGATATGTTTCCTGTTTTTCTTTTAATGAAATATATACTTGACGTATCTCATGTTTCGAGCCCTTAAGTAGTTTATATGGAGAATGATATTTCTTATATAGAAAGTATAGTTCATATTCTCAATAATAGAGAGAATGTGAAATTAAATAAGGTAACCCACATGGTTATATTTTTATAGAATAAACATATTATTAAAGAATCAATATTGGAATCTGAAAATCTATGAGGGAAAAATTCCCTCACTGATTCAAGTAATGGATGAAATTGTGAGGACATAATTTCTTTAGGGGGAAGAATGTGAAAACCTAAATAATTTAAAAAATAAATAAATTTTATAATTTATACATAATAATTTTATTTACTTATAATAATCGTGGTTTTTTTAAATAATTTTATATAATTTCTCAATCAAAAATGAGATAATTTTATTTTGATGAATTTATTTCTATATATTGCATGGTTCTATTTAAAAGATAAATTTCATAATTTTATGATTTGAAATTGATAAAATGGACTTATTTTTTTATATCATCAATCCAAAATAAATCTATGATAATATTTTGGGATTCTTCTGAAATAGTAGATTTTTATATGAATAGTGAAAAATATTGTATTCCTAAATACCGTAAAATTTATTTTAATCAAGTATTTAAAAGGTTATTTTCAGTTTTAGATTACATCAATTTCCACATAAGTATCCTTTGATTAAACATAATAAAATTAATTCTCTTGGAATCAACATTATACTTTCTTTTGGTATAAAATCACTTTTAACCTTAAAATTTTCATTTTTCTAAAAAGGTTTTTTATTTCATTTTTTGAACTTATTTTTAAAATTATTTTTATAAATATATAAATTGAATACTATAAAATGGATTATATATTTAGGATCATAATTTTCTAATTTAGTAATAATTTAAATTTCATTTTTATTCATAATGAATAGTTTTTAAAGTAAAAGTTTTTTAACTGGATAAAGGTTAAAAGGATTAAAAGAATTTTATATTAAGAGATAAGTATTAATATATATATATATATATAACTCGTAAAAATTTGATTCGATGAGAGTATTTTGAAATTAACATGTGCTATATCTAAAATTTGAGAAAATTTGATCCATGTTTCATAAGAAATACTACTATTATATTTTAAATTTTTTAATATTTACATGGGGAAACTCATCTCACTAATAAAATGGAACCTCTTCTCCCCACCTCCTCACACACTTTTAGCTCCTTATCTCAACCATGTTTATTTTTGATCCATCTCTTATAACCTATTAACTTGGGATCATGCTCTCTATGTAAGAAAAAAGAAATTAATTGAAGCTTAAAATATCATGAAAAGAAGTAAATTCATGATATAACATGTAAAATGGAAGTTTACACACCCTGAAAAAGAATTTAGATGCATAAAAACATGAGTCTCATAGAAGGAAAATTGAGACAAACTTATTTTCTGATTTGTTAACTTTTAAAAATTTAAACCCGTGAAAGAAATATCATAAAATAGATATGTTAATACACATAAATTTAATATAATAAACATAGAATATAATCATGGTCTGTATATACATCACAGAAAAGGAAAGAGTGGCAAACATAGCATGTATCTCACAGAAATAAAAAATGAGATGAAATCCCCTTACCTTGTGTATTGAATATCATCGTACTCATTCAAAACACATTTCAAATAAATATAAAGTAACTATAAATATTTTTAATAACTATATTGTTATATATTACACCATATATGGTTTTATTATGACCATATATTACCTATTTGTTAATCATCCTTTATTAAGGTTTCACTTCGGATAATATTCTCTTAGTTCTTTGCATGTGTCTTAATTTGTAAAATCTTTTGTCCTTATGCGTATATCATGATTTCAAAATTTAAATAATGATATAAATATATTTTTTATTTAGTATATTTTTTTAATAATAATATATATAATATAGAATTATGAAATGGAATACACGGTTCATGGAGACGGTAAACTGTATGTATGCATGAACATTGTTTCTATTTTTATTATCATATAGAAAGTAAGAAAGAAAGAAAATGAACTATATGTATATATGTATATAATATAATTATAGTATAATTATAATGTTATATATATCATATAATTTCACTAAACCCATCATTAATACATTCAATGTAGTGTGTGAACTAATCACATATCTTTTTGAGGGGGCAGTAGTCCACACTTCCTCAAACAAAATTATCATATATACACCAAATGGAAAGTAAAAACGATATGTATTGTAAAATAAATAAATAATATTAAATAAATAATACATATAATATATATATATATATATATATATTCCATCACAATTTCCGCTATGATAGTTCGTGAGGAAAATTGAACAATCATCTTTTTGTGAGGTCGAAGTTTGTCGTACAGATAACCAGTATGTTCATTACCCATTAGATTGATGTGTGTGTAAGTGAAAATTTAACTGTTATTACAAAACTAAAAGTATATTTAAGATATTTTGTTATATAATCATTTAAAAAATAGAGTGTAGTGAGTGGATAAAAAAAATAAAAAGAAAAGATCTTGAGAGAAGACATTACCTATTAATCGGGTAACTCCTTTTGGTTTATGCCAAAAGGCTTCCTTGGAAGAAATTCTGCCCTAATGAATAATTCAAGGAGGAATTTAAAGATGTTGTAAAGTTTATTTTGTATATATTTTCCAAAAATATGTGTTTTTATATGTTTTAAGAAGAGGTAGAGGTGTTGTCCTTTCATAGGGAATGAGGAGTGTCATTCTTGTAAATATTTTAATAGAGAATTCCCATCATGTTTTTCACGTTAAAAGTGGGTACAATAATAATAAAAATTAAATAAAATGCAGTATATGTTCAAAATATTTCCATAAAATATATTTTTTACATTTTTTAAGTCGTTTTGGAACTTAATTTTAAGGTTTAGTCCTTAGTTAAGCTTAATATTACCTTAATCGATGTGATTAATTTTAATAACTTTCATGAATATTTTTGGTCAAATAAATAATTTTACCTTATTAGAAAATAAAAATTATTCTTATTCTAAATATTTAATCCAATTTTCCAAATTCTACTTATATAAGTGGCATAAATTATTTTAAAATTAATCTTGTAATTGGGTCGACAATGCGTGTTTTTAGAGCAAAAAATGATCAAAAGTTTGTTAAGTTTTAAATCCAATTTCAATGTGAATTTGGTTCAAATTAACAAAATTTTATTAATTGATAAAAATATAATCTAATTATTCTTTTAAAACTAATTAATATATAATTTTACCTTATAACTAAATTAGATGAAAAGGTAGTTTTGAATTAAAATCTGATATCATTACTATTCATCCAAAAATGATGTTTCTCGGAAAAATCCAAAAAATCCATAATATAATTTAGATGTTATAAATTCAAAAATAAAGTTTATTTTATCAAATAAAATTTATGAAAGCATCTAAAAGTAATTTTTTTATTTTTCATAGAAGAACATTAAAAGCAGCTCCTTCAAGAAAATTGTATTTTTAATCATAAAAAGACAATACGAAAAATCATATCTTTAATTGTCAATATTTTTTATTTATATATAAAAAATATATAAAAAAATATTTGAAAACAACTTTTTCCTCTTCAGATTAATAATTTTAATGGATAGCTTATTATTATATAATTTAAATAATTATAACAATTAAATAATGTTTCGTAGAAACATTATTGTTGATTGTAACATATGCCAAGTCGATGTTCCGTGTAATGTATTCCAAGTTCGTGTTGTGTGAAAGGAATGTTTGACTTAGTGCATTGTTATAAATAAATGAAGATTTAATTTATTCAAAAAAAAGTCTATAAAAACATCGGGTTTTATAGAAAAACATTCATAAGGGACTACCCACAAGTCTAGTTTTAACTCTTGGGTTTGAAAGTAAGAAAAACACATTCAGGTTTAGATTATATGGTGTGTGACTCATATACATGATGTGTTTCCTAAAACACCCTCTCTAGTCATACACCTCAAGCCAACCTAGCATGTACTTCCCAAGTACATGGAATGAACTATCCCTACATGGTGTGTTCTTCAGATGGGGCACATGGACGTGTACCCAACATGGGTTTGTCTAGATAGCCCACACATCCTTAGTCCATGCACTGTACATGGGACCTAGTCTTTTAACCTACATAATCATTTTTATAGACCTGAGGTGTTTGGATGACTACCCCGATCACAACCCAAGTCACCACAAATGGTGTGTACCAAATATACACATTACATAACCACAATATTATACACCATGCCCAAAAAATAATAACAAATGAATTGTGTTTTTGAAATACACTCCATCTAATCAAGTTTTCTCAAATAGAGAACCCCTTGTGATCACCCAAAATCCATGAATCTATCAAAAATACAACACAGCAACCCCTGAGGGGTCCCCAAAAACACATACAAGGATTTAAAAAATGAAAACAAGTAATATACGGGTAGATCAATGAATAATAAAATATTTCCTACAAATTGGTGAAATTTTCAAAACATCAAGCCCATATACATGCCACATACCTGTTTCACCATATACTAGATCCTTAGAAAAAATCTAATGTGTGATCCCCTCTCTTGCTCTCACTTCAATCTTGGTCAAGCATAAAAGGTGGGAAAATACATTATCATATATTCACTTTACATAAGGGTATGAAGAAAATAAAAAGTTAAATACAGAAAGGAAAAATAAAAAGGAAAAAGAAAAAAAGAAAAAGAAAAGAAAACGGCCTCTTAAACAGCCTGAATTGATCCCTAAAACCCAAAGGGAGTTTACATATCACCAAAACTAAACACCCATCCTAGAATCAACAGAGAAGATTTAATTTTAATATGAAACAAACTTTAAAATATATCATTGATCAAATATAAAAAAAAATAATTAATATTTATTAAATTAAATACTAAATATTCTATAAAAACAAAACAAGATTGGAATTCCACAAAACTCCATTCTAAGTGTAAACACCCTATTTCAAGATAAATATAGTGGTCAAAAAATTATTCTAAGATCATCTTTTAGAAGAAACTATAATTTTCCTCTCAAAACTACCTAGGGAAAAAATCATATTTCTCTAGATTTTCTCAACCCATAATGACATAGTTCATTAAATTGGGTGTGTTGAGTGATTCCCTTTTAAAAAATGAATTTTTGAGTGAGGCTCACAACTCTTAATTTTATATTAATCTAGATAGTATTAATATATACAACTACCTTCATGAATATTATTTAAGGTAAGGAATGAGGAAATATATTCTTGATTTTACCATGAAATATTTAATGTGTCAGTAGGTTAAAGATTAGAAAAACTAAAAAAGGGGATAATTCATCTATTCATAGTGACTAAATGAAAATAAGAAAATATATTAATGGATTTCATGGTGGGATTACCAAATACATACTGAGGTAATGATGTGATCTGGTTTATTGTTGATTGTTTGACTAAATCTATGCATTTTTTCTATTTGAGATATTATTCCCTTTGAATCGTCTTTCCAGAATCTATAATAAAGTGGTGGTCATGATTAATGGATTTCCCTACTATATTATATGTGATCATGATCCTATATTTATATCTAATTTTTAAAAAGTAATTAAAAAGACTTTAGTTACTGAGTTATATTTTAGTACATCCCTCATTCCTCAATTTGATGGAAAATCTGAGAAAATGATTCAATATTTGGAAGATATGATCACAGATTACTCTTGGGATTATTAGGGAAGTTAGGATAAAAATATTTCATAAGTATAATTTTATTATAATGGATTTTTTCATTCTATTATATAGATGTAACTATTTGATGAATTATTTTCAAGGCAATGTCAGACACCAACTTATTAGGATGAATTCAGAGAGAGAAATTTATTTGGGAAAAATTTGGTAGAAGATATACTTGCAAATTTAAACATGCTTCAAAACCTTATGAGGGTAACTTAGAATAGGCATAAAAGTTTTCCCGATAACAGGGTTAAATATCTTTCATTTTAGGTAAGACACCATGTTATTATTAAAATATTTCCTTAGAAAGGTTTCATGTGTTTTTGTAGGAAAGGAAATTTAAATCCATGACATATTTTACCATATAAAATTCTATTGAAAGTTGGATCTATTTATTACTTAGTAGGCATAGATCTACTTTAATCTTAGGTAAATGATATGTTTCCTGTTTTTCTTTTAATGAAATATATACTTGATGTATCTCATGTTTCGAGCCCTTAAGTAGTTTAGATGGAGAATGATATTTCTTATATAGAAAGTATAGTTCATATTCTCAATAATAGAGAGAATGTGAAATTAAATAAGGTAACCCACATGGTTATATTTTTATAGAATAATCATATTATTAAAGAATCAATATTGGAATCTGAAAATCTATGAGGGAAAAATTCCCTCACTGATTCAAGTAATGGATGAAATTGTGAGGACATAATTTCTTTAGGGGGAAGAATGTGAAAACCTAAATAATTTAAAAAATAAATAAATTTTATAATTTATACATAATAATTTTATTTACTTATAATAATCGTGGTTTTTTTAAATAATTTTATATAATTTCTCAATCAAAAATGAGATAATTTTATTTTGATGAATTTATTTCTATATATTGCATGGTTCTATTTAAAAGATAAATTTCATAATTTTATGATTTGAAATTGATAAAATGGACTTATTTTTTTATATCATCAATCCAAAATAAATCTATGATAATATTTTGGGATTCTTCTGAAATAGTAGATTTTTATATGAATAGTGAAAAATATTGTATTCCTAAATACCGTAAAATTTATTTTAATCAAGTATTTAAAAGGTTATTTTCAGTTTTAGATTACATCAATTTCCACATAATTATCCTTTGATTAAACATAATAAAATTAATTCTCTTGGAATCAACATTATACTTTTTTTTGGTATAAAATCACTTTTAACCTTAAAATTGTCATTTTTCTAAAAAGGTTTTTTATTTCATTTTTTGAACTTATTTTTAAAATTATTTTTATAAATATATAAATTGAATACTATAAAATGGATTATATATTTAGGATCATAATTTTCTAATTTAGTAATAATTTAAATTTCATTTTTATTCATAATGAATAGTTTTTAAAGTAAAAGTTTTTTAACTGGATAAAGGTTAAAAGGATTAAAAGAATTTTATATTAAGAGATAAGTATTAATATATATATATATATATATAACTCGTAAAAATTTGATTCGATGGGAGTATTTTGAAATTAACATGTGCTATATCTAAAATTTGAGAAAATTTGATCCATGTTTCATAAGAAATACTACTATTATATTTTAAATTTTTTAATATTTACATGGGGAAACTCATCTCACTAATAAAATGGAACCTATTCTCCCCACCTCCTCACACACTTTGAGCTCCTTATCTCAACCATGTTATATTAGTTTTTCAAATAATATCATATTCCTTTTATTTTGTGAATTTTTATTTTTTAAACTTTTTTTGGAAGAAAGATATATTTCTTATCATTTTTATTAGATAAATTAAATTCATTTTTATTATTGGATCAAATGATAATTATTATGAGTGTTATGATTGAAATGAAATGTTTTATCTGATTTATTAATGTTATGATTCTAGATAATTTTATATAGTGATTGGTGGGTTTGATTTAATCTTTTAATGCATTGGTTAACAATCTATTCTCCAAAGGATACATGTTGGAATTAACAATAAATTCTATTCCATTTCTAAGGGTGCTCATAAGATGGATTTTAAGATTGATAAAAAGATAATGTCCCTATAAAGTATCATATTTATAAATCCAATCCTTTATTTTTTTCAAGGCTAAAAAGTTTCAAAGGAGTGCATAAAACCTTTTTCCTTTTTAATTTATTAGTTATTTTAATGAAAATAAAATTATAAACTTTTATTTAATCTTTCATAAACCCCTTTCTTCATTTATAGGTAATTCTGGTTACCCATACAAAGATACCTTATACTGAGTATGGGTGGTCTCACAGATGGGTAGTTCAAGAACTGTGTAATAGTATACGTACCTTTATAAATATATTATAAAGTTGTGTTCTTATCTGTGTAAAAGTATTTACATACATACTACCCCATCTAAGGGTTATCTCTTTCATTGTGTATAGGAAGTTTAGTTTCTATAGTGCCTAAATCAAGGTAATTAAAAATATTATTTTGTTGTGTAAGGGAATTTACAAGTTCTTTATTCTTGTGTAAGGGGTCCTCCAAATGTTTTTTATAGGTCATCTAAATTTTTTAAACCCTGCATAAGCATAACCATCCACATAAGGTTAAAACCCATATAACCCATAAGCAGTGCATTCTTCTTAAGGGTGGTTTTATGTATAGAACCATCCTTTTTTCCTTATCTCTCAACTTATATCATATTTTCCAGGAACTTAATGGTATTTGATGTGTTAAATTAGAGTTTTTTCATTATTTAAGAGTTTTAAATCAAATATTTTGACTTCCCTTAATTTTAGGAATTTTTAAGGGTATATTTAGGGAATTAATTTAGAATTTTGAGAATTTTGAATTAAAGAGGAGTTTTCATAAGGCCACATGGGGGGATATAGGAAGAATATATTATTTATAAAATTAGATTTATCCCTCTAATTCATTTTATTTTCCCTACCATGAATTTTGGTGATCTAAAACCTCATCGTTCAAGTTTTGTGAGTCTTCTTCAAATTAACTAAGTCTTCTCCTACTTCCAAACCACAATGAATCACTTTTCTATAATTATCTCATGTTCTTTTTGTTGTGTTCATGAAGGTCCATATTAAAGGTAGGGGATTCAAGTTCTCTACTTCTTATTTCCATGATTATGTGATAGGAACATGCTTTTGATTCATTTTAGTTGGATGGTAAGAGTCTTCATAATAAGTATAATTAATTAGACTTAATGAAATTGGTGGTAATGTGCATTTTGACATATAATTTACCTGATTTATCAATGTTTCTTATGTATAGGTGGTAGTTTATGTTGGTTTTTTTGATAGTTTTTATTTTTAAGTTTGTGATCCACGGTGTGATCACCCATTATAAGTGATTAATAATGAAATGATGGTAATTGAACCAGTTATGTGTAAAAAAGATATTATTATTTAACCCCTTTCTTGTGAATATTTTTGGATGTGTGTTGGTTGTGATATGTGTTTTTTTTGGTAGTTGGGGTTATAGTGAGGATGTTTATTACAGAATCAAGGAGTTTATTTGGGGATGGTTTATGGTTTCATGAATTGGATTAGTAGTTTCCTAATTTATATAGAATTCCTGAAGGATTGTAAGATCTAAATTAAATGAAATTGGGTAGGACTAAATAGTTTGGGGATAGAAATGAATAAAAGGTAAATAGGATACCTAGGTTAAATTTTAATATGGAAATATAATAAATGAATTTATATGTGTATGATAATTGATGTGGATAAAAGGGAACTATGAAATCTAGGTGTGACTATGTTTGATAAGTGGGACTAATTGGTGGATAGTGTTATAGAAGAAATGTTGTCGTTAAATCATAGTGATGAAGAGGTTGAAGTATTTGGGTAGTTTGGTTGTGTTTAATAATAGGTTGATCTTATGTGTAACTATTATATATTGTATTTTCATAGTGATTTCTATATGATCCCCAATTGAGTAGGGTGTTTACACGGATTCCAAAAGGTATTGGGTTCTGGTTGTCCCCCCCCCCCAAACATCCCAGTTATCGAGGATGAATGGATGGATACCCCATCTTCTCTGCTCTCTCTTTTAGATGAGGTCATTATGTGTAGGCTATAATGACCTACGAATAGTGTACTAGAGGTTATGTTTGCCGATAAGATTATGTGGATCATATCAGGGGTCATTTATGGTCGAAGGAGGGTATGTGGTTTTTTTCCTTCATGTTTACGATACCGTTTAATTCTAGTTTATAGTGGTTGTTATGGAATGATGAGGTTGTGATGCAGTCAATGGTATGATTTGAGATTTGAATCTTTCCATTTTTAATAAGTCTTGTTATGGAAAAGGGTTGATGGGTATAAAATGGATGGGAGTTTTAGGACCTATAATGTTGGTCCATGATAACAGAAAATTAGTGTTAGAGTGGTGAAAGATACCCTTTTATCAATATGATTCTTCATATATTAATATACTTGGATGTTTTATTTAGAGAGAGAGCCTTTGTGTGGTCGGGAACTAGTTGACCTGATAGGTTCTTATTGTTTTTATAGTTTTCTCACTATAGAATTAGTATTCTCTTATCACATTTTCATGATACTCCCTAGGTATTATTCTACTAAGTATATAGGTTATGATCACCTCGTGTATATATAAACTTATTTTTTCAGATTTCCTGGAAGACTTCAGGAACCAAGATGGAGACCACTATCTTCAGCATTGGGGATCTAGTTGATTTTCTACCATAAAATTGTCTTGGGTACATTACATGGATAGTTTGATTTGAATTCATATGACATTACATGCATTGTGGGTTTTTGTGGGTTTTTTTATTTTACTTTTGTTGTAGAGTTTTATGGTTTTTGATATCCTATCTATCAATATTACTTCTTTTATTTACGGTAATGACTCCCATTTGTGTAACTTTTGTTATACCATGGGTTCTGGTCATTGACTCGGGACCTATTATAGGTATGACTCAGGGGTATATTATTTATATTCCGTTATTTTCATCCTAAGAGGGGTACCTTTGGAGGGATGTGGTCATGAAAGAGTAGTATTAATGGGGAGGTTGAGTCATATGATATATCTTAGGGTTAGGAACTTGTGAGGATTACATGGGTTAGTTGGGAAATAGTATCAACATAGCTTGGTGGATGATATATACCAAGGAGATGAGATAAAAGAAGGGATTTTAATGCCCCCATGATCTAATTCAAGGACTCTAAGATCATTGAATGACAATGTGAGGTGGTGTCACATGTAGGGTAGATACCTATTTGAGGTAGATGAATTATTATTTTTTGTGATTAAATGGGATTAATTTGGTAATTTAATTGAATTTAAATTAAATAAACTTATTATTCGGTATTAATGGTCTTAGTAAATCCTAGTTTTCCTTTTATTTTTTTCTCATGTTCATTGTATTTGTCTAGTTCATGTTGGTGAGGTTTAGTGAGTTGTCCTAGTTGATTGTTGATGGGTCAATCTAGCTAAGGAGGAAGAGTAATGGTAGAGGATGTTTCATTACATTCAATTAAAATCTATGTAAAATTATGAGGGTAAATTCTATGGTCAAGAGATATAGTACTAATTGTAGGATCTTGAGATCAATTGAATCTTGATTCATGCATGGGAAGAGTAATAGGTTCCACTAGCAGTCATTCAGATGAGGGGTGTACCATTTCAATTGTGGTTATTGTATCTCAAGAAGTAGGAGGAGGTACAAATTTTGTGGGTAGATTCTCCAAAGGAATTCTAGGAGAAATTCCTGTCATTAATGATGAAGGAAGCAAATAGGTGGGGGCTAAGGTATCTTCAGTAGGGGAGAGTGACTATGTGAGATCTTGGGGTCAGGTTTAAGGTCCTTTAAATTTTTTTCCCTAATATTTTTCCTAATAACGAGTCTCATGCATGACCTCTTGAGGATGATATTAGTCCGTCTATCCATTTGGAATTTACATTATTTTCATTTTCAATATATTTGGAGGAATATAAAGAGGAAGATAAGATCAAGTGAATGCACTCACATGGAGGGACGTCTCAAAAGTGGAGATAGTAAGGTTTCTTGAGGGGAAGGGTTATTGATGGATAATCTTGTATGTCAAGGCCTTTGAGGTTTTTCCTAGTGGGGAGTCAACCTATGTAGTTATATTTCTAGTTTTCTAGGGCTAGTAGCTCTTTTTCTCTTCCAAAGGTACCTAGACCAGTTTTATTTGTTTTGGTGGGTTTTTTTCATCATAGATATGAGTTCCATGTGGTCCATAGAGCTCAATATGGTGTTAGAAGTTTGGTTAATCATCAGCCTCATTTGGAGATTCCAATGAGGCCAAACTAACTACAAGGATAGATGGATTATGCTCCACCAATAGAAGATAGTCTAGGAAGGTGAAAACATTTAAATGTTCCCCTTCTTTTGGAAACCTAACTTGACCATTGCTATAGAGGTGGTTGGCAATATTGGGGTAGAGGAGAGAGTATTGTACAATTTTATGCCCTGGAGATTTCAACACTATAGGGGCCAGAGATCATTATATATATGATTATATTATTGCCTTCCCTCATGTCTACTTGGTTTGATTCAGGATCCTCACACTCTTTTGTTGAACTCACTATATTCCATTCTCTAGGACTAGATGTGAAGAGGATTCTCATAACCTTATTGTTGGATATTCTATTTGGTGTTTATACCTTCTTATTTGATGTGTTTCAAGGTGTAAATTTATGGTGGGGTAGTATCAATCATGAAGGGATTTCAACTTTCTACTGATTTTGGAATATGATATCATCATTTTCATGTATTGGTTATATTATATTCATGTTATTATCAATTCTTTTCATAGGGGAGTCTTTTTCACTAATGTTCATGGTCAGTGTGACTCATTCATCTGTGAATGGGGTTATTGTATGTTCTATAAGAGTGTGGAACCCCTTCTTTAGTTAATGGTATAATTTTTAGTGACTTCCGTGGGTGTCAAGATGGTGGAATATCCGATATTTTTAAATGAATTTCTAGATGTTTTCCCTAACGATATTGGAACACTACCCTCTCAGTGTAATGTTGATTTTAGGATAGATTTATATTTCATATTCTCTCTGATTTTAATGAATCCTTATGGGATTGTACCTTCTAGGTTATTGGAATTGAGGATCCAGATAGATGATCATATGTAGAAGGCTTTCATCTATCCTAGTTTTTTATTGTGGGGTATTCTATTTTTGTTCACAAAGATGGTAGATGGTAGTCTTAGGCTATATATAGACGACCAAAGGATGGATGAGATGATGGTCAAGAATAATTACCCTATTTTAGGATTGATTCTCTTTTTTGATAAGTTGGGAAGATCTAGTTATTTTTCTTATATTGATCTATGTTCTAGGTATCATTAGTTGAGGTTAAATGAGGAATATATTTTAAATAATGACATCTGATAAATATATGGACACTTGAAGTTTCTAGTTATGTTTTTTGATGTCTTAATCATGTCAAAAGTGTTCATGGGACTCATAAGATAGTTATTTACTAAGTTAATAGACCAGTTTATATACATTTTCATCAAAAACATTCTTATTTACTCAAGGTCAGAGGAGGATCACACCAAGCATCTGAGGATCATTTTGAAAACTCTCTGACACCATTAACTCTATGGAAAGTTTTTTGTGTTCAAGTTCCTGAAATGAGATGTGCATATCCTTGGACATGTTTTCTCTCAATAGTGAGTATCATTGGTTCTATTAATGGTTTATGCAGATTTTTTTGGGGTGGAACTCAATAATGTTGTGTAGGTTCATCGATTTGTTGGTCTTGTGGAATATTATTTCAATTTTGTGTCTGAATTCTCCCAAATAAATTCTATGTTGATGGATATAAACATGAATGATATTCCCATTAGATATAAGGTATTACTTATTTTATCCTTGGTTTTTCTATGTTGAGGTCTGAAAATATTTTGGTGATAAAAATTTGAAAACAAGGGTTTTTGGAGAAACTGGAAAGGCACACGGTTAATTTACACTTTTAGTTTAACCATGCGAAAACTATCTAGTGTGACTAAATGATGTTCAAAAGGAATTATTCATGGTTTGAGGATTAGTATTCATGTAACAGCCCGAGATTTTATGAAAAATATTCCTTTTAATTTTATTAATGCCTTGTGTTGTACGCTACACCAAAATGAGCTTGCACAACACACATACTTGACTTGCCTTGCACGCAATCGCGACCTTCCTCGATAGCGTGTGTAGTACGCAATACCGAGTTTCACTAAACAACGATATGCTATTAAAATATTATTATAACTAGCCGTTATGAATAGTAAGAACCACATTTTAAAATTTTAGAAATTTTATCTCTCAAAATGGACTTCATTTTTGGATTCGTAGTATCGAATTTAGCCTAAGGTGAAATTTTGGTACTTTTCGGATAACTTTCATATTCTGATGAATAGTGAAAATTACTAAATTTTAATTAAAAACAACTTTTTTAATCGAAATAATTAATAGTGATAAATTATTAATTTGAGTGGTTTTAAAGTATATTTAGAATATATTTTTACAATTCAATACAATGTTGGTCATTGGATGTAATTTCACATTTACACCAGACAAAAACAAGTGTTAATATTTTGATAGTTATTATCTCTTAAAAACAGACTATTTGTTGTGACAGCAGAAATTAATTATAAAATTAATTAATGCAACTTATATGTTGGGAATTTTGTAAAATAGAAATCATTTTTTAATTCGGAATATCAATTGTAGCTTAGGGTGAAATTTTGGCATTTTTCTGAAAAACTTCAATTTTTGATGAATAGTGAAACTACTAAGTAGAAGTTAAAAAAATTATTTTTTTCATAAATCTTAATTTTACCGCTTCTGTGAATGGAATTTCAAAAATCCGAGAGACATGGTTGATGTCAGTAAGTATAATGTGGTTCAATGAGATGAAAATAATTTTTGGTGAATAGTAACTTTTTACTTTTTTTACCACGGTTAAAAGTAAATAGGGTAATTAAGGGTAAAAATGATATTAATATTACCCTAACACATGTCCTAATCCTATTGTACAAGTTTATCTCGACCAAAAACAACCTTGAGTATAAAATATTATCATTTAGGCCCACTTGGATTAGATTAGGACATTTATTATTATTTAATTCAAAAAAGAGTTAAAAGAGTTAAAATCAAAGTTTATTTACTAAAACATTTTTAATATGGGGTAATACATAAGATAAATTCGACTATAAATATTCATTATAAAGATAAAAAGATTTCCTACATAATTTTATTTTATTTGTAATTTTTAGACTTTAAATAATTTAATTTATTTATGACACAACAATGATACAGTAATTACCTTTTTAAGAAAAATTAACATAATTGATGTTATAAATGCCCAAATAAATGTAATTTGAGACTTTTTATGACTTAAAATAATTTTATAGGTTAATATGACATGTTATTGTTGATTTAAGGAACTTGGTTTGAACTTATCATTCTGTTATGAATTTCATAAAAATCATGTACCAAATAGTGTCAAAATTGACATAAATTAGTTTTTAAAACAAATATTATATTATCAATTGTTATTTAATTCCTAAAAATCTAATGTTCGGCCAAATGACTTAGATAATGATATATATATTAATAATAAACAACTTGGGGTTCTTTTGGCCTGTTATGGTAAGTATATTAACCATATAGTGTAAGAAAACAAAAAGACACGGTAAAAGTTAAATTATTTAACTTAGAGTTAAATATAATTGATAAGGTTAAAATAATAACCTAAACTTGTCTAAATCCTATTGGATGAGAGTATTTCGACCCATCCCCACCTTAGCCTCGAAATAAATCAATTTGGAGCTATTTAAAACCGAATTTGGCTTTATAATAAAATAATATTTTTAGTTATTCCAAAGGTGCCCCTCTCCTCCCTTATAAAAGGGCACCTCCTCCCTCTCTTCCTCACACAACTTTGAGCCTTCAAGCTCGGCCAACCCCGGCCAAAATCTCTTCTCCACTTCCCTAGTATCATCCTAGAGGTCTTGGTCTTCTTCAAAGAGCATCCTTAGTTCTTTAAGTGGAGGTTTAGAAAAGGCGCGTCAAAAAGAGGTAATATCCATTACCGATCTTTTTCAATTTCTTTCTTCTTCAACTTATTCTTCTTTAGTTGTTTCATGATAAAGTAATAACATCAGTATTTCTTATATACTTATATGTTATTATAAATATGAAACAACTCTAATTAACCTCCTATCCATCCTACGGAAAAAGGAAATCACCGCGCGTGCGTACGTACGGAATACCGTCTCCACGCTGTGGTGTAATCTATTTTCCGCCACCACCGTAATTGGATGGGTATAATGGTGTAATGAGTAACTATATATGATTATTATAAAGTGATATTGATACTGAAATAGTATACATACACTTCAACACAATTCCACGACCATGGGAACGATATCATCGCTCGTGCGTACGTACGGACTACCGTCTCCACGACGCGATGAGATTCATTATCCATGTTAACCATTCCAGAATGATTATAAAGTATATATAATGAATAATAATGGAATATATGACATGGTAAATCTACTGGATTTATGTATATATATATGTCATCTACTTACTTCCATTCAAGACAATAAGGAAAGGAAAGCAGCGTTCATACTTACGTATGGACTACCGTCTCCATGAACGGTGTGTTTCATTTCATTTATCTATCTATTATATATATATATACTGAATATATATGATATATAAATCATACTTTATATTCTGTAAGTAAGTAAATCATTATATAAGTAATAATAATGTCAAGAACAACAAGTCCAAACACCTACGATAAATGAAACAATTTTACCCAAAACGCTTCTTTAACATGAATTTACAAAAGAACGGGTAACATAAAGTCATAAGTGGACCATATATGATATAATAAAAATGAATATTATTCTGGAATAAGTCAATAACATGATTTAAATCATTATACAGGAGGTTCGGACACGTACAAAGCATGTTGGACCTAAGGTAATGGAAATATCACAATCTCATTTTTATCCGAGATTGTTTATACTTTGGTATTTACTGGGGTGTATTTTATCATCCACATCTATGTTTTCTCAATATGTAATATTATTTCCATCCACCTAAAATAGTTTATATCCAATTTTACCCTTCGGTGAGTTTTTAGTAAAAGATATAAAAGGAATCTTTTGTCGTTTTTCGAACGATGTACTTTTTGACTTTTTCGACAAAAGTACGAGAAGAATGTTTTTTTAACTTATACGGAATGAATGGATTTTTAAAAAAATTATTTCCAAGAAGCTTCCTTTACAAGTTTTCAAGTTTATTTTTAATAAAATTCTTTTATTTTAAAGTCATATGACATTTTAAGAAAGGAAAAATGTTTTTGAAGAAGAAAGGATATTTTCCTCAAGAATGGAGTTCAAGTGTTTTATCAAAATTATTTTCCATCTAAGATAATAAAGGGTTTTGTTTTTATCCCTATTATTACATTGATTTGATTATGTTGTGATGGAATTATTTTTATGAATTCCTTTATCTTATATGAATTGATTTATGATGTCATGATGTTTAAGATTCCCATTTCTATTACATGGGTTATGCAATGATGTATGATTTATGATTTTGTGGCACACATAAGAATGGTATCATTATGAGATGGGTGGGACCTATATCTCCCTCCAATGCATTGGGTAAAGATTTTATATCTCAAGAGATAGACATGGCTGGAATGGTAGGTTATACCGGTTCAGTGAAACAGGACTGGAACGAGGGTGACTCGGTTCAGAAAGGGACTTTGTCCACTAAGATAGTCTTGGAAATGAGTCTTGACTAACAAGAAATGATTCTCTATGATTATGTGTGTATGCAACAAAGTTTCATGTTTTATGTTATGATTTTTGTGATTACATTTCACTGCCATGATTTATCCCATGTTATGAAATTATGATCTCTTTTGCAGGTTAAGATTTCCAAAAGTTATGTGCTTATGTATATGATGTGATTGATATTTTTTTTACCCTTACTGAGCATTTGAGCTCACCCTTTTATGTTTTCTTTTCCCCAGGATATAAAGAAAGGTTTTAGGTATTAAAAAAAGATCTTTATGGGAGATGTTGAAGATCTTTCACCAGGATTAGAAGATTTTATTCCGAGTTTCCAAAGACACTAAACTATTACGATCCTTGTGTGTGTGTGTTTTGTTTTGTACTAAGTATTCCGCAAAAGTAATGTAATCTCAATGTACGTCAAGATTCGGGTCTCTACAGTTGGTATCAGAGGAAAGGTTTAGTCAACCTTTGGAAACTAGGATGCGAAAACGTTAGTGAGATCCCTAGAGATATTTCTAAGGTATGTCTAGGGATGTCCCTAAGGTTAAGTATACGTATAGGTTATAGTACTAGAATTACGCTAACGATCATAGAATTAAACCTAAGATGTTAGATATTGAAGGTACTCCCCCTTTATTATGTTTTTTTCCCTAGCATGATTTTTTCCTCTCACACTATTCTTTTTGGGTTTTATACGATGGATGGAACCCGAAGGAACCGTGTTGATCAATGCAATGGACAATGCAATGATTGTCCTCCTGAACAAACAAATGTTATGGAAGATGGAGTGCAAAATATTATCTCTATACTTACACAAGCTATGAATCATTCTGGACTTCCAAATGAGCAGAGAAGGGAACAATATTCTATTGAGTCCTTCATGAGGCAATGTCCACCTTCTTTCAGTGGGTCTTCTGATCCACTTGTTGCTGAACAATGGATCAGTACTACTGAAAAGATATTTTCAGTTCTTCAATGTTCTGAACATGATAAAGTCATCTTAGCAGTATATCGTTTGGAAGGTGAAGCTGATCAATGATGGAATCTTATCAAGAATACGAGGCCAAGAGATGAAATTGAGTCCATGGAATGGGACGAGTTCAAGAACTTGTTTTTCAGTAAGTACTTCCCTCGTATTCTTCGAATAAAGATGGAAAAGGAGTTTCTTGAGCTGAAGCAGAAGGATGATGAATCTGTTGGTATATACGAAGCAAATTTTACAAGACTTGCAAGGTATGCATCTGGCATTATCATCCAACCTGAAAGTAAAGTTGATCGATTTTTCAGTGGCTTAAAACCAAGTCTTCGAAGGGAATTAGCTATAAGAGACTTCAGTAGCTATGAAGAAATTGTGTGTTGTGCTATCAAGGTTGAAATGGAAGTTGGTGTTACATATCCATCTCATGGTTTTGACAAGAAACGAAAGATGGAGTTCAAGGAGAAATCTCAGAATAATAGTGAAAAGAAGATGAATGTTTCCTTATGCACAAAGTGTGGAAAGAAGCATGGTGGAGATTGTCTTAAAGGGACTAGAAAATGTTTTAAGTGTGGAAAAGAAGGTCATCGAGCAGCTGAGTTTCGAAGTAATGGAAAAAGGGTTTCTAATGATGTGAATAAAGCAAACACTACAGAGAATGCACCACCAACACTTCAATGCTTCCAGTGCAAGGAAATGGGGCATTATGCTAATAAATTCCCTAATCCAAGGGTTAGTGATGATCAACATGAGCAACCACTGAAGGCAAAGGACAAAGGGAAGTCACATGCGATCACTATTGGCGATGTTGAATATGACAATGATGTGGTGGAATGATTAAGTGTTTATGTAATGGGATTCCAAAATAATATTGTATCGTGGAGTATTGGAATATTTATGTATTGGTCTAATGTGGTATTCAAAGTGATTGAGATATTTTTGGAAATAAGATGATATGCGCATAATTAAGGGAAAATGAGAAAATGAAATGTTTAACAGTATTCATGAGCTCATGATTGATATAAGGACTAAGTGATATCATGGTTTGAGTATATAGAATTTTGAGGATTTTGGTATGTGGAAAGTTTTAAATTTTAACTGCATTCATGTTTTCACTAAGTTATTCAAGAGAATACATAATTAAGAACTTTGAATGTTTGGAATGTGACCAACAAAACATATCTTATGATATATGGGGATTGACGATGGTGTTAAATCTCTGGTAATCGTTTTCACTATGTTATGAGAGTGGACTGCAGTATTATGGATAAGCCTAAAGATTGGAATGGATTATGTTGGACATAAGTTAGTATTGTTTAAGGATAGAAGTTTTTTCGATATTATTGATGGGATGTTATAGTAATATAGTTTTAGAAAAAGGACAACCTGCAGGACGGGCGACAACCCATCGCGTCGGACAAGGCTGTGGAAATCGAACCCACAACCGAAGTGCGACTGGCCTTTATCACCTACCACTGGCCTACAGGAAGTCCCTGTTTAGTAGAAACTAGTTTCATTATATTAAGCAGTATGATATATGATGTATAAGTCCATTTTAGGAACCATATATGATTAATCTCACTATAGATCGACTTATGTATATAATTTTTTCTAACCTTTTGTTTGAGACAGATGGAATGACCCGTCATTCTATCACATGATCTGCTAACACTTCACGAATAACAAATTCAACTTCATTTATTTAAGAGATAAAGTGGAAATTGTTCAAGGCACGAACAACAGTGAGATTGTACCAAAATAAAGTAAGTATTTATTCTAATTCAAATTTTCAACTTTAGGGAAATGATCTTGAAAACCAAAAATGTTGTCCTAGTGATCTTATACCTGATGAATCAGATGGTACCTTAGATCATCACAAATTTATGGATTTGTGATTACTGGCTTTTCCATAGCCATGTTCTCTACCACTCTCCATCAGAACATGATGGTTAGATTTCTCTTCCATATCCATATTTTCACCTATGTGGAAACCCAGTGATTAGTTTATTTGGGTAATCGTTACATTTCATACTTTAGTTTTTAAAGCCAAGTTTTGGTATTCCTTTTTACGATATGGGTTTCTATTAAAGAAACTTTCGAATAGTAAACTATTTATAACCCCGAAGAATTTCGAGGGCGAAATTCATTTTAAGGGGGGTAGAATGTAACAGCCTGAGATTTTATGAAAAATATTCTTTTTAATTTTATTAATGTCTTATGTTGTACGATACACCAAAAGGAGCTTACACAACACACATCCTTTACTTGCCTTGCATGCAATCTCGACCTTCCTCGATAGCGTGTGTAGTATGCAATACCGAGTTTCACTAAACAACGATATGCTATTAAAATATTATTATAACTAGCCGTTATGAATAGTAATAACCACGTTCTAAAATTTTAGAAATTTTAGCTCTCAAAATGGACTTCATTTTTGGATTCGTAGTATCGAATTTAGCCTAGGGTGAAATTTTGGTACTTTTAGGATAACTTTCATATTCTGATGAATAGTGAAAATTACTAAATTTTAATTAAAAACAACTTTTTTAATCGAAATAATTAATAGTGATAAATTATTAATTTGAGTGGTTTTAAAGTATATTTAGAATATATTTTTACAATTCAATACAATTTTGGTCATTGGATGTAATTTCACATTTACACCAGACATAAACAAGTGTTAATATTTTGATAGTTATTATCTCTTAAAAACACGCTATTTGTTGTGACAGCGGAAATTAATTATAAAATTAATTAATGAAACTTATATGTTGGGAATTTTGTAAAATATAAATCATTTTTGAATTCGGAATATCAATTATAGCTTAGGGTGAAATTTTGGCATTTTTCTGAAAAACATCAATTTTTGATGAATAGTGAAACTACTAAGTGGGAGTTAAAAAAATTATTTTTTTCATAAATCTTAATTTTACCACTTCTGTGAATGGAATTTCAAAAATCCGAGAGACACGGTTGATGTCAGTAAGTAAAATGTGGTTCAATGAGATGAAAATAATTTTTGGTGAGTAGTAACTTTTTACTTTTTTACCACGGTTAAAAGTAAATAGGGTAATTAAGGGTAAAAATGATATTAATATTACCCTAACACATGTCCTAATCCTATTGGAGAAGTGTATCTCAAACAACCTTAAGTGTAAAATATTATCATTTAGGCCCACTTGGATTAGATTAGGACATTTATTATTATTTAATTCAAAGAAGAGTTAAAAGAGTTAAAATCAAAGTTTATTTACTATAACATTTTTAATATGGGGTTATACATAAGATAAATTCTACTATAAATATTCATTAGAAATATAAAAATATTTCCTACATAATGGTATTTTATTTGTAATTTTTAGACTTTAAATAATTTAATTTATTTATGACACAACAATGATATAGTAATTACCTTTTTAAGAAAAATTAACATAATTGATGTTATAAATGACAAAATAAATGTAATTTGAGACTTTTTATGACTTAAACTAATTTTCTAGGTTAATATGACATGTTATTGTTTATTTAAGGAACTTGGTTCGAACTTATCATTCTGTTATGAATTTCATAAAAATCATGTACCAAATAGTGTCAAAATTGACATAAATTAGTTTTTAAAACAAATATTATATTATCAATTGTTATTTAATTCCAAAAAATCTAATGTTCGGCCAAATTACTTAGATAAGGATATATATATTAATAATAAACAACTTGGGGTTCGTTTGGCCTGTTATGGTAAGTATATTAACCATATAGTGTAAGAAAAAAAAAGACACGGTAAAAGTTAAATTATTTAACTTAGAGTTAAATCTAATTGATAAGGTTAAAATAATAACCTAAACTTGTCTAAATCCTATTGGATGAGATGATTTCGACCCATCCCCACCTTACCCTCGAAATAAATCAATTTGGAGCTATTTAAAACCGAATTTGGCTTTATAATAAAATAATATTTTTAGTTATTCCAAAGGTGCCCCTCTCCTCCCTTATAAAAGGGCACCTCCTCCCTCTCTTCCTCACACAACTTTGAGCCTTCAACCTAGTCCAACCCCAGAAAAACTCTCTTCTACACTTCCCTAGTATCATCCTATAGGTCTTGGTATTCTTCAAAGACCATCCTTAGTTCTTTAATTGGAGGTTAAGAAAAGGCGCGTCAAAAAGAGGTAATATCCATTACTGATCTTTTTCAATTTCTTTCTTCTTCAACTTATTCTTCTTTAGTTGTTTCATGATAAATTAATAACATCAGTATTTCTTATATACTGATATGTTATTATAAATATGAAACAACTATAATTAACCTTCTATCTATCCTACGGAAAAAGGAAATCACCGCGCGTGCGTACGTACGGAATATCGTCTCCACGCCGTGGTGTAATCTATTTTCCGCCACCACCTTAATTGGATGGGTATAATGGTGTAATGAGTAACTATATATGATTATTATAAAGTTATTTTGATACTGAAATAGTATACATACACTTAAACACAATTCCACGACCATGGGAACGATATCATCGCTCGTGCGTACGTACGGACTACCGTCTCAACGACGCGATGAGATTCATTATCCATGTTAACCATTCCAGAATGATTATAAAGTATATATAATGAATAATAATGGAATATATGACATGGTAAATCTACTGGATTTATGTATATATATATATATATGTCATCTACTTACTTCCATTCAAGACAATAAGGAAAGGAAAGCAGCGTTCATGCGTACGTACGGACTACCGTCTCCATGAACGGTGTGTTTCATTTCATTTATCTATCTATTATATATATGTATATATATACTGAATATATATGATATATAAATCAGAATTTATATTCTGTAAGTAAGTAAATCATGATATAAGTAATAATAAGTTCAAGAACAACAAGTCTAAACACCTACGATAAATGAAACAATTTTACCCAAAACACTTCTTTAACAGAAATTTACAAAAGAACAGGTAATATAAAGTCATAAGTGGACCATATATGATATAATAAAATGAATATGATTCTGGAATAAGTCAATAACATGATTTAAATCATTATACAGGAGGTTCGGACACGTACAAAGCAAGTCGGACTTAAGGTAAGGGAAATATCACAATCTCATTTTTATCCGAGATTGTTTATACTTTAGTATTTACTGGGGTGTATTTTATCATCCACATCCATGTTTCCTCAATATGTAATATTATTTCCATCCACCTAAAGTAGTTTATATCCAATTTTAACCTTTGGTGAGTTTTTAGTAAAATATATAAAAGGAATCTTTTGTCGTTTTTCGAACGATGTACTTTTTGACTTTTTTGACAAAAGTACGAGAAGAATGTTTTTTTTAACTTATACGGCATGAATGGATTTTTAAAAAAATTATTTCCAAGAAGCTTCCTTTCCAAGTTTTCAAGTTTATTTTTAATCAACTTCTTTTATTTTAAAGTTATATGACATTTTAAGAAAGGAAAAATGTTTTTTAAGAAGAAAGGATATTTTCCTCAAGAATGGAGTTCAAGTGCTTTATCAAAATTATTTTCCATATAAGATAATAAAGGGTTATGTTTTTATCCCTATTATTACATTTATTTGATTATGTTGTGATGGAATTATTTTTATGAATTCATTTATCTTATATGAATTTATTTATGATGTCATGATGTTTAAGATTCCCATTTGTATTACATGGGTTATGCAATGATGTATGATTTATGATTTTGTGGCACACATAAGAATGGTATCATTATGATAAGGGTGGGACCTATATCTCCCTCCAATGCATTGGGTAAAGATTTTATATCTCATGAGATAGACATGGATGGAACGGTAGGTTATACCAGTTCAGTGAAACAGGACTGGAACGAGGGTGACTCGGTTCAGAAAGGGACTTTGTCCACTAAGATAGTCTTGGAAATGAGTCTTGACTAACAAGAAATGATTCTCTATGATTATGTGTGTATGACACAAAGTTTCATGTTTTATGTTATGATGATTGTGATTACATTTCACTACCATGATTTATCCCATGTTATGAAATTATGATCTCTTTTGCAGGTTAAGATATCCAAAAGTTATGTGCTTATGTATATGATGTGATTGATATTTTTTTTACCCTTACTGAGCATTTGAGTTCACCCTTTTATGTTTTCTTTTCCCCAGGATATAAAGAAAGGTTTTAGGTATAAAAAAAAGATCTTTATGGGAGATGTTGAAGATCTTTCACCAGGAATAGAAGATTTTATTCCGAGTTTCCAAAGACACTAAACTATTACGATCCTTGTGTGTGTGTGTGTTTTGTTATGTACTAAGTATTCCGCAAAAGTAATGTAATCTCAATGTACATCAAGATTCGGGTCTCTAAAATTCAAACTTTTAAACATTCCTAAGGAACCATATGGTATTTTTAGTGGTTGTTTAGGGGTGTCACATAGTTTGAGCATGGTTTTCCCAAACCATATAGCCCCTGGTGCAAATCATGCACCCCTTGGACAGAGGGGATTTCAAAGTTGGAGAAAATTTAAACTAACCATGAAATAAAACCATACCCCCTCCTATAATGGAGAGTAAGAGTGCATGATTAAGTCATACAGTTAGTTTCATATTATGGCATGCCCCCGGAAACTTTGCAGCCCCCTTCTAAACTATTAAAAAATGGTATTTTACCCTATTTTCCTTTGTCATTTTAAAGTGAAATCACCCCCTAATATCATTTTGTCTCATACTAATCATTCCTTGGTGATTTTTAGGTATCTCCCCTTGTATTATTGGTTGAATTACTTTGTTATTTATGGACCACATTGAGGTATGCTACATTTTTATCTAGTTTTTTCTCTTCCTTATAGATATATGCTAGATATCTAATCATATCATCTAGTTCCACCCCAAATGAGTTTTATTATGGATATAATGGGTTTTATATAGGATTAAAGTTTTTCTTATGGATCTAGGATTGTGAGGACCTGATCTACTATTTCCTGGTCTCTATTTTCAAAGGCAGTTTGCACTACCTCTATTTTTAGGTATGTATTTCTATAAAATGGGTTAATTAAATGAATTTATTATAGTTATATAAAATTAATTTTGGTTATTTATTTATCTAAATTTATTCTTGGTTTCAAGGTATTTTTTAGAAAGATGCATTTTTAAGGGTTGTTTCTTTAAAAAATAGTTTTTTGAGCATCAATAATTTGATTAAATTCCCAAATTGTGGTTTTTAATTGGAAATCAATTTTCAAAAACTGAAATGCAATGTCTTGGATTTGAAAAAAAAAATTATATATTATTATAATTGTTTTTAAATTAATTCTAAAAATATAACATTGGGATCCTCAGGTGCGTCTTGAAAGGTACATGGGTAACCCTAGTGTGTGTGGAGCCACTAGGGGTTACTTTTGTGATATCGATTCACTGTGCTAGGACTAGACATTAGATGGTACCAACATATGTCTGGTTTAGGATATTTTATTTATAATATATATTTCCATATTCTAGGGCCCAATATGGTGTGATTTTATATTTATGGTTGTTATTGAATGATTTTTTTTCATGGATAGTTCCTCGCATTTTGGTTTCACATGAGGTTGTATCACATTGTTTCTCATTATGAATTATTTCATGGTTATGTGTTTACATAACTACCTTATGGTGTATGGATATGATTCCCTATTTCATCAATTATACTTTTCATATTCTTCAGTTTTTGGATATGAAATTATTTTATGAAAACCCAAAGTAAAATGATTTACAAATGGGTTTCTATTTAAGAAAATTATTTTTAAAAATAGTTTTATTTTAAAATCTATAACTCTTAAATTCTTACAATTAGACCTTTTATAGACTCTATCTTGGAATCGTACATGGATTTTTTCTCACACTTTACTTTTGACTTTGATAGGTAATCAATATTTTTTTATTATACTCGGGTAAAGGGAAGGTCACTATGTATCATGAGGTCTTCTCATTTTATTGTTTCCTTTATAGAGGGATGGTTTAGAGGTGACGGTTTGTCACACAGAAAATTTTTAATATTTTTTAGACATTCTAGATTAGATAGTTTGGATTGATTTTTTGGATCTTGGATATATTATTTTCCTTCAATATATTACTATGGTTGTATGTATTGGTTTTTTATATTCAAGACATTATTATATCATATTTTTTATGCCTCACCATGTGACGGGATAATTTGGGCGGTTTTTCTAGTTGAATTAGGTTGGTATGTTACAATTTTGTATTTGAGGTATGATCAGCTATAATGTTTTATCAATACATGAGTATAGTTCTATGTCTTTGTTAGACTAGATTTAGGACAATTGGAACTCAGGTAGTAGGTGAGGGAGTATTCGTGTTGATCATACTTCCATTTTTGAAATCGAGTTACCATGGGTGGTTGGAAATTTTTAGAAAATTTTGAGGCTTAGAGTCTGGGGTCATTTGAATGAACTATATGGGAGTTTTATTTAAATGTACTCGATCATTTAAACATTTATTTTGTATATGGAATTAAATATTAATTTAAATTATTTATTTTTTAAAGAATATACATGAATTATTGTTGTTGGTTATAATATTTTGGAATATTCACAAATGTTGATTGGTTATTATTTTTCTCTTGATAGAAAATGCCTCAGATAAGAGATCTTAAAAATATAAGAGAGGAATATGTGAGATTTGATATGCAAGAAAATACTCTAGTGGAACCTTATTTAGTGGAATCTATAATCTGTACAATTCAATCTCTGTGTATAGTTGGTGTCAAGAACCCAAAATGTGTGGTGGATCATGGATCTGATTTCACTAAAAAGAATCCACTCGACTTCTATGGTGACAGGGGACCCTAGGAATCTATGTTGTAGGATCACTAGATTCATAGGATCTTCAACTTCATCAAGGATCATTATGAAATGAAGGTGTTTTCTCCATTTATATTATTGAGGGACTAAGAAAGAGATGGTTGGACTCTATTATGAAATCTAATTTGCATAAGGACCATACTGTGTCTTATTTCAAGAAAATATTTAATCAACAGTTTCACCCTAAGATGTTATGTGTATCAAATAACTAGATGTTTCTGACCTTGGAACAAGTGAAGCCTACCATTCTAGATTTTTCCACCTGTTTTACTAATATGGTGCATCTATAATAGGATCTTTTCACTAATTAGTACCTAAAGGCTCATTGGTTTGAGTTGGGACTGAGGTTAGATATTTAGTAAATGTTGATTCTCTTATTTCTTTCAATATTTTTGGGGGTAGTTCAAAAATCATCTTTGGTTGAGGTAGACATATCTGAAATGATAGGTTTGGATGGAGCTTTGGTTGGTTCATTGTTTATCCAGGGTGTGTATTATGGCTATAAAAGGAAGTACTAGGATGGTCAGTTTTCTTTAGTACCATTTTTTGGAGATTCTTAATGACAGTGTGGAAGGTGTAGCCATACCAAGACTAAATAAGTAGATGATCTGAATACTTTTCATCATTATAGATTATTGGGATATATTAAGTGTTTTTGAGAAATAATAACCCAAGGAAGTAAGGAATGATCCACTCTCAAAAAGAGTTCATAGGTTCCTACCGAAGCTTCCAAGGGTGGTGGGTCTAATCTTAAATCCAAGGGGGATGTTCAGGTGGCTAAGACCATTAGGATTTTTGTTAATGAGTATGTTCTAAAGGAATATAAAGTAGTTCTAGCTATTATTATAGGTACAGTGTTTGTTTTATATTCTATGGTGCCAGCATTGTTTGATAGAGGTCATACTCATCATTTTATATGATTTAATCTTATTGACATGTTGTAATTATGATCAAATATTATGTTGTACTTATTTTATATTTATATACCTTTGGGAAAGAAGTTAGTTCAAGGTTTCAAGTGTCCCATGTGTAGGGTTATGATAGCCAACTATGAGGTGATATTGGACTTTTTATTTCTTGATATCGAAATGTTCAACCGAACACATGGAATACATTGACTGGTCATTGTGAAGGCCTAAAGAAAATATTATTGTCATCATGTTTAGTTTTTATCTTCTGATGGGGTCACTCATTTTTTTCATGTTAGTGGGACTCAAGATCAGGAAGGGAGGGTAATGTTGTTCCTTATACTGTGGTAATCTCAGGTCAATTTTCAAAGATTCTTCTTGATTTCATTGAACCTTTTTTTGGTAGTTCTCTTCCTACTGTGTTGTGTGCATACCCCAAGGACTTTTCCAATTATTTTTTTGGGTTATTATCTCAGAGAGAGGTTGATTTTACAATTGACGTGTTCCCTTCTATGATGCCAATTTCTATGGAATATTATAAAACGGAACCTACATAGTTGTTGGAACTTAAATTCTAACTTGAGGATCTAGAGTTTAAGGGGTCTATTTATCCTAGTATGTCACCATGATATTCACCTAGTCGCTTTTCTAAGAAGTTATATGTAAGTCTTATACTTTTCATGGACTATCAAAAGTTAAATCGGGTGACAATTAAGAAAAAATATCCTTTTACTAATATTATTTATCTTTTTTATCATTCTATAGGGGCGTGATGTTTTGAAAATATTGACCTTCGTTCAGGGTACCATCAGTTGAGATTCTAAGAATAGGATATACCTAAGATAGTGTTTGGGAGCTGGTAGACATTAAATCTCACCAATGCTCTTGTGATATTAATATATTTGATGAGCCAAATATTCCATCCATTCTTGGACTCTTTTTTGGTGTTCATGGATGATATTTTTGTGTACTTCAAGATAGAGGAGGAGTATATGGGCCATTTTTATATCATTATTAAAACCTTGATAGAACATCTTCTATATAGAAATCTTTCTAAATGTGATTTTTTAATCGAGGAACTGAAATTTTTGGGGAATGTTATATATGATAGAGGATTCCCAGTGGATCCAAAAAAGATATAGGATATTATTTCCTAGGAGTATTCCAAAAATATTTTTGAGATCACAAGCTTCTTGAGTTTGGCCAATTATTATAGGAAGTTTGGTTAGGATTTCTCTAATATCATAAGTTTTATGTAAGACTTAACCTATATTGGTGTAAATTTTTAATGGAATGAAAAATTTCGGAGATCTTTTAGGTGATGAAGGTGAGGTTTACTTCGGCACCAGTTTTAATTCTTCTATAACCGGGTTTGGGTTACGATGTCTTCTATAATTCTTCTAGTATGGGTTTGGGATTTTTCTTAATGTAGGGGAAAAAGGTGGTTCCATATGGCTCTTTCTAGTTATTCCCTAATGAGAAGAACTATCCTACTAATTATTTTTATTTGGAAGTATTTAAGGATGAAATAAAAATGTTTTGTCACTCTCTTTTGGGAGTGGTTTATAGTGTATTGTAATTATAAGAGCCTAAGATATATTTTTACTCAAAGGTGTATGTATTTGTGATAGAGACACTAAGTGGAGTATCTTAAAACATTTTATTTTGACTTTTCATACATTCCTAGGAAAGGTAATTTGGTTTTTGATTCACTGAGTCGAAAATTACTGACACGATCCATGAAGGAATCATTTGATGAGTGGTCTCTAAATAGTTTGTTTACTGATTTGAGATTGTTGGTGGAAGTGGTTGGTGGATAGGTGTTCTTGTATTTGATGAAAGGTAAATTATATTTTTATGCATGAATTCAAATCAAGCAGGTTATAGACATCGAGTGACAATGTTTGGGTAAAAGACTTAATGGTGTGGAGACATCAGGTGTGTCGTCTTGGTATCCTAGTATATATTTGTTATTCTATAGTAGGATGGTTGTTTTGGTTTCTTTGAGGTAGGAGTTGATGAATAGTGGACATTAGTCTTGTTGGTCCACACACCCTGGGTTTACCAAGATGTATCACAAATTTATACCGTGTTATTGGTGTCTTGGGATGAGGTGATCGATTGCTGATTTTTTCATGGTTTCTCACGTATCAAAAAATTTAGTCATAACATTAGAGACCTACTGGTTTGTTGAAACCTTTTCCCATTCTAGTATGGAACTGGGATGATATTTCCATGGACTTCATCCGTGTTTTTCCATGAACTACTAGTGGAAGGGATATGATTTGGGTGATTATTGATCAAATTAAAAAAAATAACTCATTTATTACCTATCAAGGAGGGAATGGAAGTTGAAAAACCTAGGTATTTGTACGTTCGAGAGATTTTGTGACTTCATGGGGTTCTATATACAGTTGTATGTGATAGGTATTTATGTTTCACATCTAGGATATAGATATTTTTTCAAGACGTGATGGATTCCCAATTGAAATTGAGCATGGATTATCATATGTATATGGATAGGCACACAAAGAGAGCTATCTAGTTTCTTGAGGATTTTTTTCGGGCTTGCGTGCTTTCTTTTAGTGGATCTTGAGAAAATTATTTTCCACTGGTTGAATTTTCCAATAAAAATGGTTATCATGATTTGATAATTATGGGGTAATTTAATGTTTTCTATGGTTTTCTATATAGATATCCCTTTTTCTTGGAAGAGTTGGGAGAGTGATACTTGTTTGGGTTGAGTCTCATTCAATAGATGACAGAAATAGTTTATTTGATCTATAATAGGTTGGTCACATTATAAAACTGTCATAAATAATATGAATACTATCAACATCAGTCTCTAGAGTTTGATGTTAGTGATTGGGTTTTCCTCTGATTTTCACCTCACTTAGGACATCATGGGTTTGGTAAGCAGGGAAAGATGGAACCAATGTTTGTTGGAAAATTTGAGATAATTTATCAAATAAAAAAGGCGGAATATCATTTGGACTTACTATCTAATTTTCCATTTATCCATAACATGTTTTTTGTTTCCTAGGTGATGAGGTGTCAACCAGGTCATTCCCATGTGATTGAGTGGGTGGATGTTGATCTTGATCCTGATACCACTAATACGGAGCTACCGGCTCAGATTATAGATCATTGGAATAAGATACTAAATGGTAAAATGATTCCACTAATTTGGTTAATATGTAATTTAGGATAAGATAGCCATGATATGTGGGAGTAGGAATCATTGATGAAGCATCAATGGCCTTCTCTTTTTGTAGGTTCAAGATCTTGATTATTTTATGGGGACTTAATGTACTTATTGTGGTGAGAATTTTTATGCCCTTAGAATCACATGTATTACTTAGCTGTGTTTCATTTTTTCACTTTTGAGGTCTAGAAAGTGTTTGGGGATCAAAGGCTGAAAACAAGGTTTCTTGGAGAAAACTGGCAAGGTGAATAGTTAAGGTGCATGGTTAGTTTAACCATGCGGTAACTTTTTTGTATTCCTATGAGAGGTTTCAATGTAATTTTTCATGGTTTTATCATAGTTAGTAAAATTTTGTGACATTCCTAGGGATCCATGTGGGGTTTATGGTGGTTTTCCAAGAATCTCACATGGTTTTATCATAGTTTTCCCAAACTGTATGGCACCTGGTGAAAATATTTCACCCTTTGGACAAAGGGGGTTTCCTAATTAGTGCACGATTAAACTAATTGTTCAGCTAAACCGTACCCCTACATAGAATTGAAATTTGGGGCACATAGTTAAGGTTCATGTTTATTTTAATCGTGCTGACTTCCCTAAGAAATCATGTGACTTCCTTAAAAAATGATAAAAAAATATATTTTAACCTTTTATCCTTGGTCATTTTAAAGACTAATCACCCCCAACCTAATCTTATGTTGTATCATATTAATCTATCCCTATTTCTTAATATATCTCAACCATTGGATTCTTAGTGGAATTAATTTATTTTTTATAGATCACATCGATTTATGTTGTGGTTTTTATCTGGATCCCCCTCTTTGTTGATCTATGTTAGATATCTTCTCCTCTTGTTTTTTTGAAACCAAATTAGACAATGATTCCAGTTCTAATTGGTTTAATGGAGGATTGAAATTTTTTTATTGATCTAGGATCATGAGGACCCAATCTACTCTTCCATAGTATCTATTTTCAAATGATGGTTGTGCTAATTCCTTTTTTATGTAGTTCTTTATATAAAATGTGTTAATTATATTAATTACTTTTCATTATTGTAAAAACAATTGGGTCATTAATTAATTTTAAGTGATTCAGGGTTTCAATATATTTCTTGGAAAGATTTATGTTTTTAAATAGGTTTGGTTTTAATAATGGGTTTTTTCACACCGAGAATTTGATTAAGTGATTGAATGGTAGTTTTGAAAGGAAAATGTGTTAAAACGCTAGAGAAGATTGGTTCAATTTTGAAATTTTTTTACAAATTTTGAGATTGATTTTGATATGGTTTTTGAAAATGAAACATTGGGAAACTTGGGTGCATTGGGAAAGGGACATGGGTGAACCTTGTGTGTGTGGCACCACTAGCTGTTAATTTTAAGATAACAATGGAGTGTGGGAGGATTCAATACTGTTTGTTACCAAAATATGCCTCATCTGGATATTTTATATCTAGTATTTATTCCCATAGACTAAGGCCCAATACAGGGTGCTTTTTCATTTATGGTTGTTATCATATGATTCTTTTTTTAAAGTATAGTTTCTCACATTTTGTTTCGCATGTTTTTTTATAATTGATAATGTTATGGATATGTGTTTACTTGCTTACCTTATAGTGTATGGATATACATACCTATTTTATCACTTATAATTTTTATATTCCTAACTTTGTTAGTATAAAAGGATATTGTAAAAAAGGAAAATGATTTAAAAATGGGTTTGGATTTATGAAAATGCTTTGTAAAATTGTTTTTTTATATATAACTTTTTGATTATTGTTATTAGACCTTTTATGCAGTCTATTAGGGTGTCCTACTAGAATTTGTTATCACATCCTACTTTTTTCTTTATGTAGTTGTGTACATTGTTGTACAAGAACCACGTAAAGGGAAGGGAATGTTGTATCATGTTGGATTCTCCTTTAATTTTATCCTTCATTGAAGGATAGTTTGGAGTTCATGTTTGATCACATAGAGTCTTGTAGGTCTTTTCATTTCATATATTCTAGTTTAGCTGGTTTAGCTTGGATTGTACATATATTAGATGTATTATTTTTCTTCCATGTTGTACTTTGTTTGTATGTATTTATTTTTTATATTCAATAATTTTTTCATCTTTTTTATACCTCACCATGTGTTGGGATGTCTCAGGTTACTTCTCAAGTTGACTTAGGTTGTTCTAATAAAAATAAGTTCTAGGATTTTTTTGTACTAATCCATGTTAGACAATATTTGATTACCAAAAAGGGTAGTTGGTCAGAACCCTAGTTCTCTAGTTTCCTAAGGAGGTGGCGGTGTTTGAGTTATTTTTTTCTTCTCATTGGGATATAGATTGTGTCTTGATAAAGCAGTAAGAGGTGATCTCTTATGGGTCTAGGAATTTGTTCCCTAAAAAGTGTAACAATACCACCCATGATATAAAATTAACAGTAGTGGTGTTTTCCCTAAAGTAGTAGAGATATTACCTCATCTGATAATGAATTTTTATCTTCACCAATAAAAATATTTTAAGTTATGTTTTCTCTCATCACTACATGAATCTTTGACAAGTTAGGTGGACAAGTTTATCCAGGACTACGACATTGAGAACTCATACACCTCGTGGAAATAGAATTTTACGGATCAAAAACTAATAATAAAGTAACAAAATGATGTTTTCTAGGTTTCTAGTGATTATTAAAGAGTTATGGAGTAGTTGACATCCATAAACATAGATACAAATATGGTTGATGGTGTAATTTTCTTGTTTTAGATGATAGTGAATTCTTCTCTGCTTCATCAGGTGAAGGAGTCTTAGTGGGTGAGCCATAGGTGGAAGTGACGTGAGATTGATTTGTTCATAGTGATTCCTCTAAAGGTTGGATAGAGGATAGATAATATAGGTTGATTCTTCAAAGGAGGATGTTTATCCCAATGGTGATGCTAGAAGGAACCCTTCATTATTTTCACATCATACTTTTATTAGGGAACCCCAAGAGTATCCAAAAATGTATTTCGGTTTGAGGATATAGTTATAGTGGCCCAATATGAAACAATAAATAGAAGAGTTTATAGAATGATTGTTAGTTTTTAAATTGGTGAATTCATGACATTGTGTTCCTAGTGGTTTGTTTCGTCCATTGGATGTTATTGAGTAGAAATGGGAATACATAAATATGGATTTTATTAAAGTATTAAAATAGGATTAAGTCAGTTTTTATGCTCTCTAGGTAATTTTGTATTAGCTCATGAAGTAAAATCACTTCTTATAAATCTGATATTCGAGTAGCATGTATGTTTCAGTAAAGAGTAGTGTGGATTAGGTTGTGCGGGAGCATGGAGTTACAAGATCTATTGTCTCATAATAGGGTGTTACTTTTAACACATGAATATAGAGAGTATTGTGAAATTATTTTGGAACTTAGTTATGAATTAGAACTTATTTCCTTCCCTATATAGATAGAAAAATAGAGTGAACTATCCAGACACAGGAGGATATGTTGTAGGCATGCATCTTGGACTTTATTGGATCCTAGTTTAAGCGCTTACTCTTGGATGATTTCACCTATAACAAAAGATACCACTCATCCATCGACATGTTGGTATTTGTGTTGTTGTATGGTAGGTCTTATTGATCTCTATTGTGTTGGATTAATGTTTGAGAGTCGGATATTCTAGGACTTAAATTGGTGTAATGTATGAAAAATAAGTTAAAAGTTATTCGCGAGTGAATGAATATGGAACAGAATCATCATAAGTCCTATGATAATCATAGTAGGGGGCCTATAGAGTTCTATATCATACATAATATGTTATTTAATGTGACTTCTTATCATGGTAGTAAATTTTTGATCATTGGAGTAATATTTATCCAAGGATCATTAGTATTTTATAGGTGTTAAATCATGTTGAAACTGTGGAATATTGGTTAGAACTACCCTTGTAGATAAACTAGATTCATTAAACTTCCATGTATCACAACTTCTTTGATATCTTCATGAAAAATACCACTTTATTGATTGGGGTGAGTAGGATATTGAATACAGTGAATCTTTTGAGAAATGGACCATTGAGATTTAGGAATATTAGAAGAATATATCTCATGGGCTTGTTATTTCTTTGGTTTATGTCTTATGGTGGTATGGTAGTTTGTAGGAGAGAACTTGGTAGAGGGACTCACAGATACATGCTCAATATCATAATTTTTTCGATGCTTCACCTTCATTTTTGTGAAGCCTTATTTGTTTATTTTCCATCAGGATGGTGTAAATGATCTTATGTTGATTAATGAGTTTTCCTCTCTTATTTGATGAGTTTGTGTAATTAATAACTCCATTCTTCTAGTGATTTTTTTTGTTCCTATTATAGATAGATCCTTGAGAGTTATCTCATGGGATGGTTGTTTGGACCCCTCTATTTTCATTTGGATTTTATTTTAAATTCTCAAGGATGAGAACTTTTATAGAGTTATCTGATATAATGTCCCATATTTATAAAACCATTTTATTATGTTTCTAAGGATTAGAAGTTTAAAATGTCTTCCAAGAACCTATTTCATTTTTAATTTATATGTTAATTTAGTAAAAATTTATTTTTTTATAAACTTTTCTTTACCCTTATGTAAACCTCATCTATCGCATATGGGTATGTTCAGAACCCTTACACAGATACCTTATCCCATGTATGGGTGGTCTCAAATATGGGTAGTTCAAGTAATATGTTAAGGTATGGGAGAGTTTCTATGGATTTTGTAAAGGTAGCTTCTTACCTGCATATAGGTATGTAACTTTATTCTTCCTCAGGTAAGGTTCATCTCTTTCATTTTGTGAAGGTAGTTTTGGATTTATAAAGCATTTGTAAGGGTAGTATGAGTATTCATAGGATACATAAGAGAATTTATGAGTATCTTAAGCTCAAATAGGGTATTCATGAAGTTTCACAAAGGTCACCCAATTTTTTCAAACCCAGGGTAAGGGTAATACCCACAAGGGTAAAAACCATGTCACCCTTACATAGTGCTTGCATCTTGTGTAATGGTGTATTTTTGTATATAAAACCTTCATTTTAATTCTCTCTCAATATATAACATGTTATCAATGAAATTAATGGGATTTTATTATTTAAATCGACGGTTTTTCATCTATTAATATATTTCAGTTAAATATTTTATCTTCATTAATTTTAGGAGTTTTGAATGGTTAATGCAGGGAATTAATTTAGAAAATTTAATTTTAATTGTGAATTAAATTGTATTTTTCCGTAACACCTGTTAGTGGTCCTCAAAAAATGAACTTTTATTTCTAAAAAAACAGTGTTATCACTTTAATTCATTCCCCTTTATTTCTTTCAAATTCTAGTGATCCAAAACCCCATCGTTCGAGTTTTTTTAGTCTTATAGAAATTTTATGAGGCTACTCCTACTTCCAGACCTATGTGTATTATCTTTCTCTCTCATTTACTTGGTGTTGTTTACATGGAGATCATTTTGAAAGGTATGGCATTCAATCTCTATCATTTTTTCCCATGAATATGTGATAATAACGTGATTTTTATTCATTTTTTGTGGATGGTAAGAGTGGGCCTAATAAAGATAATTAATCATACTTAACAAAATTACTGTGAATGGGAAGTTTCACCTATAATTTAGCTAATTTCACAATGTTACTTATGTATATGCGTTATTTTATATTGGATGTTAGGGTAGTTTTGTTTCTATATTGTGATCCCTATTGTGATCACCCATTCATAATTGATTAATAATATAAATATGGTAACTAAATCAGTTGTTTTTAATCAAGAGATTTTTTTGTTTCCCCTTTCTTGTGAATTTATTTTGATGTGTGGTGGTTTTGATATGTGGTTGTGTGGTAGTTTGGGATTTGGTGAGGATGTGTTGTATGAAAGCATGGAGTTAATATGGAAATTTTTGATGGTATCATTCCTTGGATTGGTAGTTTCCAAAAATTTATAGAATACTTGAAATGTGTTAAGTTCTCAATTAAAGGAACTTTAGTTGGACTAAATGGTTGGGGGAAAAACTAAATAAAAGATAAATTGTAAAATTATGTTAAATTTTAATATATAAATCTGATAAATTAATTTGTAAATGGATTATAATTGATATTTTAAATAGTGACTATGAAATTGATATGTGATTGTGTTTGATAAGTGTGATTAGTGGGTAGATATTGTTATAGTAGTAATGTTGACATGTGATCATGATGATGTAAAGTTTGTAGTAGTTTGGTGGTCTAGATGTGTGGAACCATATGTTGGGATTGTCTATAACTATAATATATTCTATATTCCTTGTGATTATTATACCCACCCCCACCAAATTTGTTTTTTTACACTGACACCCAGTGGTTTTGCGTTCAGGGTTTTTTTAGGATGGATGGTTGACTACCCCCTCTTTCCCACTCTCTCTTCTAGGTGAGTTTATTATGAACATTCTATGATATCTTGTAGATATAGTGCACTAGAGGTGATATTTAATGAGATTATGGTGTGGATCATAATAGAGATTTTTAATCGTAGGAGGAGGTCACTAAGTTTAAGTCTTTCATGTTAATTATTCCCTACTATTCTGGTTTAAGGCGGTGGTTATGGAATGATAGGGTTTAATTTGGTGATTTTCACGGTTTGAGATCCGGGTATTTCATATTATGATAAGGCTTGTGAAGGAATGAGTCTTATGGATATAGAAGGGATAAGAGCAATGTGATGTATGAAATTGGGCATAAGAGTGGTAAATTAGTAGGGAAGGGTGTGGGGTGCCCTATTATCGATATTATTCTTATTATGTTACTATACTTGGATGAGTTATTTAGTGAGATATCCTTAGCATTGTCAGGAACTAGTTGACCTGATTTTTGCTTATTGGTTATGTTTTTTCTTCACTCGGGCATTATAATTCTCTTCTAAAATTTTTATGAGGGCCATTGTGTATGATCCTTCTAAGTATACAAGATACGATCACCCAATGTATATATAAATTATTTTTTATAGTCTCTAGGTGGACTTAAGGAACCAAGTAGGACCCTTCTAGTTTGGGCATTAGAACGATTTTTCAGTTTCTACCATAGGATTTTGTTTTATACGTTACTCAAAGACTTTCATTTTTATTTTTATTATATTATATGAATTGGGGGATATTTTTGTTTTTTCTATTTCATTATGTAATTTATTTGTTTAATGGTTGATATCATCTCTCCCAATCCGATATTTTTTATTGAGGGTATTGTATCCTATATATGTGACTTTTTTTATACCTTCGATACTAGTCACTAACTGAGGGCCTACAAAAGATGGTAATCATGGGTCATTATCTATATTCCTTTATTATTGGTCTAGAAAGGGTACCTTTGGTGGGAGGGGTTTTTTAAAGTCCCAAGGTGCCTATGGGTTAATTCTATGATTGTAAATTAGTTTTCATGGAAATATTTTGGTTTCATAAGGTAATAAAATTAATAAAATAATTTTTATGACCTTTTTAGATAAAATATTTGTTTTTAAGGAAAAAATTTCATATTTTTCAAGAAACCCTCATGATTTTAATTTGGTATTTATGATTTATTATGAGATGTTTTTTGAAAAAATTTAGAAAATAAAGTTGTTTTTATGTGTAAATAAATGATGAGATAAAATTTTATTATCTAAAAAAACATTCATATGGGTTTTCATCATTTTTAAATAGAATAGTAGGATTATTTAATTTTTATATCCCTTACTAATATTTTTGTGCATATCCCATGATTTCAAAAAAATAGTGCTTAAGGATGAGAAGGAACTATAGAAAGTTCTATAATTCTGGTATGATGATCCATTTTAAAATATAAAAATGTGTCTTGAATGATGAAAGATTGAAAACACAAAAATATGTTTTTATTGAAAAAATGTATACTATGTGGAAGTTTCCACTTTATTATGTAATATTTTTCCTAATTCTATAAAATTATAACCAATGATATCTAGTAAATGTAACAAAGTTTAACCCATATTATAAATCATCTAATTATGGGTTGATTTTCTCATGGGTTATTATAGTTAAAGGGGTTAAACTAAGAGATAAAGAATCAAATACCTTTAAAAATTGTCCAAAGTTTATTATTTGAGTGGAATTTGACCTTACCTTATACTATATTTGAAATTGGACTAAATCTGAACTACTATCCATTAGAAATATTTTTTCTATTTTTAAAGTTATCAATATTTACAAGGGTTTTTGTAACATCCCGGGATTTTATGAGAAATAATTTTTTTTTAATTTCTTTTATGTCTTTTATTGTACGCTTCACCAAGATTATCTTGTACTATACGCATCACCGTATTAGCTTGTAGTATACGCAAAACTATTCTTGGCTTGTGATGCACACAATTTCAAGTTCTTTCCAATAAAATTTATTCTACACAACACCAAGTATAGATTTTTATCAATGTATAACTGAACTATATTTTGAGTATATTATACACAACACCAAAGAAATATTTCCCTACACACATCCTTAACTTGGCTTTCATTACATGCAAGAGCGACCTTCCTCAATAGCGTGCGTTGTACGCAATACCGAGTTTCACTAAACAATTATATATTGTTATAATATTATTATCAACTAGATTTTATGAATATTATTAACTGAATTTTTAATTTCATAACATTATAATTCATCTTACACATTTTCTGGAATGAGGTATGAGAACAAAATCAATTTTTCGGATAAATGAAGTATTTTTCAAAAAAAAAGCAGTTTTACCGCCTTTTGATGGTGCACTCATTTAAATCTAATTTTTGACAAGTTTATAAGTTCAATTTTATAAAATAAGCTTCTTCTTTTGAATCATCATATAAAATTTTACATTGTACAAAGATTTGATATTTTTCGGACAATGTTCTTATTTTGATGAATAGTTAAAACATGCTAAATTTTACTTAAAAACAACTTTTTTCATCAAGATAATTGATATGGTTAAATTATAATAGTAAATTATTTTAAAGTATGAATAGAATATATTTTTATTGTTTAATATAAGTTATGTCATTATCATTAATTTTACATTGAATTCGTAGGTAAAATTAATTCAATCTTTTGCAATGTTTTAAACAAAAACCACTCTTTTTTTCTGACAACGGGAATATTTTTAAATTAATTACTTCAACTTCTATGTTTTGAATTTAGAGAAATTTATTCCATATTTGGAATCATTAGGTCCAAATTATGTTAATATACTACTTTATTTTTTGGCATTATGAATAGAAACTACGGTAAATTTTATTTACCACAGATAAAGGTAAATTAGGTAATTAAGGGTAAAAATAATATTATAAAATTATTCTAAAACTAGAATTAATATAATTAGATTATTATATTTTGTCCTAAAATATACTTGGGTCGAAATGGTATCTATTAGAACCCACTTGTATGTGATTAAGACCTTTAATTTATTTTATTTAAATGAAAGTGAAATATGTCTCACTCAAACATTAATAATTAAATTATTTTTTATAAAAGGTTATACAGAATATAAATTATGTTATAAATACCCATTTGAAAGATAATTTTTTTTCTTTATCATGGTAATTTATTTATAATTTTTAACAAATATATAATTACCTTAATATCTTATACATTAATGATGAAGAAATTATTTATTTAGTGAAAAATCAATAATATAGTTTTTATTAAACTAATAATACCTATTAAAGGCCCAAAAACCAGACTGAAGATTATTTTTGTGTACATATAAACCATAATCATCCAATTTTCTAATATGTGACTATTTGGAGCCTTATAACATTGATTATGACACTTATATTATTTTATTTTAAATGATGTCAAAGTTTTCACCTTCATAATTTAATAAATATAACAATTTAAATTTTGTTATTTTAAGATGTTAAATTATTATAAAAGTATTATTATGGAATATATTATATTTATCTTTATTATATAATTTTATTTTTAATTTTTATGCAATATATAAGTATATTAAATAATTATACAATTATGTTTTAGTAATTATTTTATTAAGGGAAATATTAAATAAATATTTTTAAAAATATTAAAATAAATGTTATAAGAATATATTAATGTGATCCATTAATTTTTTAGATGAATATATCTTGTTAGTAACGTATTAAATATTTTTTTTCAAATAAATTCTCTGTTTGTATTTTATTTAAATTCAAATAAATGAATAGTGTCAAAATAAACACTATTGGTATTTTATAAGAATAACATATTATTAAATTATTTTAAAAATCACAGAAATATTTAAAAAATAAAAATTGAAGATTATATGGTTTATAAGATTATCAAGTATCCAATTATTGAAAATTGACAACATATAAGTGTTTATTTATAACAATTTAAACTTTAGAATATTATTACCAAAAATAAAATAAAATAGATTAAATAAGGATAAATCAAAATGATAAGGTTTAAAATAAAATTTAAACATGTATAATTGTTATTGATTGATGATATTACAACCATATATCATCTCATCTTTGAATTGAGTCATTGTTTGAGGTTTTTAAGTGGGGTTTTAATTTATTATAAATTAATATTGTTTTAGGTTTCCAAAGGTGCCCCTCTCCTCCATTATAAAAGGGCACCTCCTCCCTCTCCACTTCACACAAATTTTGAGCCTTCAAATTCGTCCAAACCCTTCCCATTTCACTTCTAAACTTCCCTAGAAAACTAATAGAGGTCCTGGTATTCTTTAAAGACCAAATTTAGTGCACTAAGAGGAGGTTAAGAGGAGGCATGTCGAAGAAGAGGTTATATCCTTTACCGATTCTTTCAAACTTATTTCTTCTCCTACTTCCTCTATATGAGTTGTTTAATTATTAAGTACTAACTCCAGTATCACTTGTATACTAATATGTTATTATTAATATGAAACAACCATATTATATATTCTATCCATCCTATGAAAAAATGAAATCACCACGCATGCGTACGTACAGCTTACCGTCTCCAGGCTGTGGTGTAATCTTTTATTTCATCACTATCATACTTGGATGGGTATTAGTATATAAGAAATAACTATATATATTATTATTGTAAAGTGATATATATTCTGAAATATTATACATCATACACGTTAATACAATTCCACAATCATGGGAATGGTATCATCGCTCGTGTGTACGTACGGCCTACCGTCTCCACGATGTGATGTGAATCATTCTACATGATCTTCATTAAATAATGATTATTTAAATTAATTTAATGAATAAATATTATATATATTACAATAATACCATTCTATAAATTATGTATCTATAACCTAAAAGGAGGAATAAGAATTTATTCGGGAAAACACGCATAATAACATAAAGCAATGAACACCCGAATAACAAGTAGCAATGAAATATTACTAATAAGAAGATACGAATATGACCATATATGATATCATAAAAATGAATATGATTCTGGAATAATTCAATGTCATTATTTAAATCATTATACAGGAGGTTTGGATACGTAGAAATCATATTGGACCTAAGGTAAGGGATAATTTTGCAATCTAATTTTTATCTGGGATTGCTTATACGTAAGTATATACTGAGGTTATATTATTCATCCATGTCTATAAAAATGTTTTCATAAAGTTTTTAGCATTATTCCATGTATTTTTATATTCATGTTTACCCCTTTTTGAATTTTACTTTGTGTTATGGAAGGAATCTTTCTTTTGTTTACCATACAAGGTACTTTTTGAATTTTTTGGTAAAAGTATGAGGAGAATGTTTTTTAAACTTATACGGAATGAATGGATTTTTACAGTTTCATAAGGACTTTTCTTCATGAAGCTTACTCTACAATATTTCATGATTATTTTCAATAAAATATTTTTATTTTAAAATTTCGTGGCATTTTGTGAAAAGAAAATGATTTTAAAGAAGAAAGGAAATTTTCCTCAAGAATTCATCTCAAGTGTTTTATCAAAACTATTTTCCATCTAAGATGACATTATTTAGTATGTTTATATTTCAATTATAATGTCTCTATTATTTACATGGATTTATTTTTATTATGATAAAATGATATCCATTTGTTTTATATGGATTATGTTATAATGGGATGATGTTTATGAAACCCATTTTATACTTTGGGTTATGATAAATGATTTATGTTTATTTTGTGGAATAGGTAAAAATTATTTCATTATTAGATGGATAGGACCTATATCTCCCAATAATTACTTGGGAAAAACTTTATATCTCATGAGATAGACATGGCTGGAACGACAATTGAATTAGGTTCAGTAATACAGGGCTGGAACGGTAAGTAAACCTGATTCAGTAATGGACTTTGTCTGCTATGATGGGCTTGGCAGCAATGCCTTGGATATTATGGAAATCATAACATGTTCTTAATGGTTTCCACAATTACATGTTTTATTACCCTGCTATTTTATCAGGGTTAATGTTCCTTTATGTTCTATGCCTTTTGCACTACCAAGATTAATGTCATTACTCATGATTTTTTTGTTTTATGTTCATGTTCTTACGTTCAAATGTTTAGGGATTGTTTTATGTTCTCCATGTTTACCTTTATTGAGCATTTGAGCTCACCCTTTTTATGTTTTATTTCCCCTAGGATATAAAGAAAGGTTTTAGATAAGAAAACCAAAGGGAAAGTTCTTTATGGGAGATATTGAATATCGTTCACCATGATTAGAAAATTATGTTTTGAGTTTCCAAAGACACTAAACTAATACAGTCATTGGGCATCTGTTTTTTGTCATGTATTAATTATTCCGAAAAAGTAATGTAATTTCTATGTACTTCAAGCTTTGGGACTTTACAGTTTCACTCCTCTCACTTGTTTAGGGGCACCTGTGAAAAACATAAGAACCTATTTTTGTGTAAAAAAATGTACAATGTGTGGAAGTGTCTAATTTTTTATGTACTTTTTTCCTAATAACTCTAAACCTAAAAGATAATATAAGAATTAAAACCCCTTGTTATAAATCAAGTAATTATAGGTTAATTACGTTATGGTTTGACATAATTGGTATCAAATAAATGGTTTTTAAAATTATAGGGGTATAATGATACTAAAAAAATTTAATAGATTATAATTTATGCTTATATTATCATGAGATAGATTTTGGGTATTTGTATGTTTCTTCATATAATGTATATAAATATTATTTTTATATAGATTAAATAGGGTGAATATAGTAAGAAGGAAATAATAGAGTAATATCCTTCCTAATAAACAACTTATAATGGTTAGAATTGGAACATAGTAGTTTTTGGGGATGATAACTAAGTTAAAATAAGATATTAATGGTGGTACCCATGCTATTGTGTAACTAAACTATCCACATAGTTACATGACAACTATAGAACGTTTCATGAAATAAAAACCTCAAAGAGTTATTGTATATGAAAAACAAGGGGTAGATTAAGGATGGATCAATGGTTTGGAAAAGAAATTCATTGTTTTGGGTTGTTCAGAACATAAAAAAGGTAACTATTTACATTTATCATTTTAATAGTGAAATCAATCATTGGTAATTATTAGTAAAAAATACCAAATACAAATAAAAAATTTGAATCCATGGAGTTGACAATATTTATGGATTTTTTTGAAATAAATATTTTCCTAAAGTTATTTGAACTTGAATGGAAAGGAAATTTTTAGAATTTAAGCTAAAGGAGGAGGGATTAGTTTCAACCTATAAATTAAATTTCACTAGATTCATCAAGTATACACAAAATTTTATTTTTGACCTTGATAGTAAAATTGATATATTTTATTCAAGATTGAACACAATTTTGTGAAGGGATTTTGTTTCTCATGAGTGTATAATTGTCCCCTTTCTATGTAATGATTTTTTTAATTATCTAAAATTCCAAACCTAAAACATACTACAAAATGTAATAAATTTAAAACCTTGTTATAAATCATATAATTATTGTTTAATAATGTTATGTTTTTCTATATTTTTCACTAAAATTTTTTAAAAGGAAATATTTGTTTCATTTTCCATATGGTTTATTTTTAACTATCTCTATAAAAGTTTAAAATGAATTTTTCTTAACATTTTCTAAATTACTAGCTTTTCCTACTATCATAGTTTCTACTGAATATCAAGATTAATCTATAATTTTATATGGTTTTTAAAATAATATAAATTTCTTATTTTTCTAAGAATTTTAATAGAATTTTTTTAAAAGCAAATGATATTTCCTGACGTTTTTATGAGATAAATGAAATTGATTTTTCTTATAAGATTAAATTTCCAATTATCTTGAGTGTTATAAAGAAAATAAAATATTTTATGTATTTCATTCATGTTACAGTTTTTTTACATTTTATATGATGATGGGTTGGTTTGATGTAACACTCCAATGCATTGGGTAATGATATGTTCTACAGAGGAGATATGTTGGAATTAACAATTTTGATTATTCCATTTATTATTGAGATTGTGTGAGTGATATGAGGATAATGTCCCAAGGTAAATACATGTTTATTTTAAACATTAAAATGGGTTTTTCTAGAAATATTTTTTATTTTTTAATGTATGAAAATATTTTAATGATATTTTATAACCTTTTTAAATAAAAGGTTTTTTTCAACGAAGTTTTCTTGTTTTTCAAAAAACACTCATGATTATGATTTTTCATGTATCCTTACTTATAATATGTTTTAAGAATACTTGTGGGAAATAATGTAAATTTTATGTATAAGTAAATTATTATTTGAGATCAAAGTTTATTAAGAAGAAAGGAAATATTTCTTTTGGGTTTTCATGATTTTAAAATAGACTAATGGGTTTATTTCATTTATATATATCCTACAATGATTTTTTTGCCCATCCCACATTTTCAAATGTTTTTAATCAGGATTGTGGATGATTAATAACTATATAACGGTCTATATTTCTAATATGATGATTCTTATTAACAGAAGGAAATGTGTCTTGAATAAAATAGGGTTGAAAACATAAGAACCTTTTTTTTAAAATGTACCCTGTGAGTAAGTGTCTACCTTTTTTATGTAATGGTTTTTATAATAATATAAAACTCCAAACCTAAAATATCATGTAGATTTAAGAATGTGAAACCCTTGTTATAAATCATGTAATTATTGGTTAATTATGTTACCTGTTATTATAGTTGGTATCAAAGCAATGGTTTAGATAACTGTATAGGTTATGATGATATTAAAATACACATTTAAGATATTTTAATTTATTTTTATATTATCATGATATGAATTTTAAGGATTTACATGTTATTTCATCTAAAACATGTCTATTCAGAATTGTTTTTTCATAGATTAAATGGGTTGAATAAAGTAGGAAGTCAATCGGAGAATGATATGCTTCTAAATTTGAAACCAAAAATGTATTGAAATAGAATAGATATATTTTTGTTTTTTTAAATTGATTAACATAGGCTTTTAATTGTGGTACTCATACTATATGAAAATTAGATTCTCTATAGAGGAACATTTCTATAATATAAAATTTCATGAAATCACACCATCTAGAATTTGGTGAATCTTCAAACCCAATGCTAAATGAAGGATGGATAAAATATTTGGAAAATATATTCAATGTTTTTGTTTTTTAGAACATCTAAAGGTAACTCTTGTCATTTATCATTTTGAAGGTAAATCTGACAAATGGTGTTCTTTAGTTAAGAATTCCAAATAGAAATATGATATATATTCCTTGTAGTATATTATATTTAAGGATATTTAAAATGAGAAATATTTTCCTAGAGTTTTTTTTAATTATAATGGAAAGAAAATTATTATAATTAAAGAAAACGATGACGACTAATTTGATGCCTATAAATAAAATTTTACAAGATTTTCAAGGTCTACATCAAATTTTATTCTAGACTATAATAGTAAAATTAAAATATTTTATTTAGGATTGAAACCATGTTTTTTAGGGATTTGGTTTCTCCTGGGTTTAGATATTTTAAGAACGTTATTTCATGTTCTAAGAAGGCCAAGATAGAGTTTTTTTTTTTATATTAGTAAAGATAAGAATCAGTCTAGGTGGAAATTAATAATTAAGAATCCATTGAGGAAATATAAAGGTAAAAAAATTAAAATTTATTTTTATGATAAGTGTAGTAAAAATAATCCCAAGGTTTGTCAAATGATGTTTGGAAAGTGTTATCAATGTGGTAAGCTTGGAAATTTGGATCATGATTGAAAATAAATGTGTAATAGTGATGGTCAGACCAATTATGATTAGTTAATAGTAAAATGTTTAAATTGTAATGAGGTGGTACATTATGCTCAAATATACCTGAATAAAATATTAAAGCATGGAAATCATCAAGACCATAATTATAAGGGTGTGGTAAATTTAATTGACACTACCGTAGTGAGTGTTGGACCATAAAATGAAGTAGCGACAAGTGCATTACTAGTTTTTTTAGATTATGAAAATTTCTTACTTGATTCAGGTTCTATGAATTATTTTATTTCTAGGATATTTTTTATTAAAATTGAAATATCAACTCATTAAATAAAGATAAACCTTTTGGTAAAAACTATTAGTTAAAGTATTAAAGTAACAAATATTTTTTAGAACATTCATATCATCATATATGGAATTGTTTTTTTTTTGAAAACCTTGTTTTATTACGCTTAGTGGATTTTTAGGTTGTCCTAGTTATGGATTGGATTTTATTTTTTCATGAAAATATATATTCCAGAGAAAGAAAAAATATATATTCAATTTTTAGAGTGACTTTTAATTCATATATAGGAATAAATGTATACCTTTGATAACATATCAAGAATATGAGAGATTTAATAAATATGGGGGTTAAAATTTATCTTTCACATGTCATTGAAAAAAGGGAATTATCCAGGTTAGTGATTTCCTTTGGAATGTTCTACCTAGTGTTATTCCAAATCTGGAGGTTGAATTCACTATAGGATTAGTTCTCGATGTTAATCCAATTTTAAAACCACCTTATTGGATGGATCTAGTAGAGATAACAGAATTTAAAAGGTAGCTGCAAGAGTTACTTGATAAGAGTTTCATCTGCCCTAGCACTTCGCCTTGGGGTGCTCTAATTTTATTTTTAAAAAATAATTATGCTTCTATGAAGCTTTGAATTGATTATAGATCACTCAATAACTTTATTATTAAGAAATATTATATTATTCCTCATATCGATGGATTTTTTTATCAGCTTCAGGGTGCTTGGTATTTTTCATTGATTTGCATCATGTCTAGGTATCATCAGCTAAAATTGAATTTGGAAGGAATTATAAGGAAAGTGCTTCATGCTAAGTATACCCATTATGGATTTTTGTTATTAATTTTGGTTTAAAAATTTCACCAACTATATTTATGGATCTTATTAAAAAAATATGATGAGTATTTGAATAAATTTGTGGTTATGTTCATAGATGATATTATGGTATATTCTAAAAGTTTCAAGGATCATTAGAAATAGATAAGGATACTTTTACAAACCTTAAAAGAAAATAATTTTTATTTAAAATTTAGTAAATCTGAATTTTGATAATAAAACATTTTATTTCATAGGTATATTATAACCAAAGATGGCATAACAGTTGATCATGTTGAAACTAAAGTGGTGGAAGAATATAAAATACCTTCTAGTTTCATTGAGAGTCAAAGTTTTATTGTAATATCTCATTATAATGGATGGTTTAATGAAAAAATTTCCCAGTTATCTAACCTACAAACTAATTTAACTAGAAAGTGATTTAAATCCATTTGGACTAAGGAATGTGATAAAAAAATTTAAGAATTGAAAAAAATAGTTAATGATCTAGTGTTATTTAATCTATCTATAAATGGGGATTTTTTTATTTATATTGGTTCTTGATTAAAGGGTCTTGGGTGTGTTTAAATATAATATTATTGGGTAATTACATATGATTCATTCCAATTGAGACTCCAGGAAGAAATTATCTAACACGTGATCTTGATTTTATAGCACTGTTTTCTGCTTTAAAAATTTGGAGGTGTATTCAATATGGGGAGAAATATGAAGCATATATAGATCATAAAATTTTTAAATGTATATTCAGTAAAAAATAGTTTGATATGAGGTAGATAAGATGGTTAGAACTCATAAATAATTATGATTTCATGATTTAAAATTATCTAATTAAATCAAACCATGTAGTTTATGCTTTGAGTCAAATGGATAATGTTTCAATGACCATGTTACATTTGGTATAATATATTTCATTTGATGATTTAAATAATTTTGGATATAAAATTATGCATATAGAAACCAATTCTATTTTGGATTATGTATAATTATGACAATCCTCATCATCAATAATTAAGAAGCCTCTAAAAGAAGATCATGGTTTTCATGAAAGAATATAATTGGTTAAGGGGGGTAAATTTCCTGAGTTAAAATTTGATAAATAAAGAATTATATTATTTGTAAAGAGGTTTTTTATATTGATTCATTCTCTATTGAAAAGTAATTATTGAGTGAGGCTCATATATCTCCATTTTCTATTCATCCTGGTAGTACTAAGATGTACAAATACCTTAGGGAATATTATTGGTGGGAAGGAATAAAGAAATATATTGCTGATTTCACTAAGAAATTTTTTACTTGACAACAATTTTAAGATAAGTAGAAATTACTAAAGTTTATTCTTTGTTCATTGTCTGTTCCTAAATAGAAATGGGAGAATATGTCTATAAATTTCATGGTGGTATTTTCAAATTCATATCAAGGTAATAATGTGAATTGGGTTATTATTTATTATCTCACTAAATTTATGAATTTTATTATTATTTGAGATATTATGTATTTGGATCTGATTACTAAAATCTATATTAAAGGGATAGTTAGGCTTTATGGAGGTCACCTCTCTAGTGTATCTGATAATGATCCTAGATTTACATCCAATTTTTAGAAAGGATTTCAGAAGTCATTGGGTACTAAATAAAATTTTATCACAACCCTTTTACCTCAATATAATGGAGATTAAAAGTGAAAAATTAAAACTTTTGAATATATGCTTAGGGATTTCTCTATATAATATAAAGGAATTTGTGGTAAACATATTTCATTAGTTTAATTTTCTTATAATAATAGTTTTTATTCAAATGTAAAATTTGAACCATTCGAGTCATTATATGGAAATCAGTTTTGAACTTCAGTGTGTTGGATAGAAGTAAGATAGATAATGTTTTTTGATTAAAATTGGTAGAAGAGATGGTTGAAAAGTTGAAATTATTTAGCACCATATGTGGGAAGTTCAAATCTAGCAAAATAATTATGACGATAACTTGAGGAAGGATCTTTTGTGAAAACCTATGTTGCCAAGGGTTGAGAAAATGAATATAAATTTATATTTTTATTCCCATGTGGTTTTAAGGTAAAATGGTAATTTATCCTATAAAAATAACTCAGATAAATTTTATGAATACATTTTTGGCCTCTGAATAAGTTGCTAACCCTAAGATGGGAGTTTGTTGGAATTCTGAGTTTCTTGAATTTTGGAAAAATATTTAATATTAAATTGATTAAATATTAATTATTCACTCATGTTAAAATTGTTATATATTTGGAATCCCATTTTTTATTGGGATTATAAATCTATCGTTGAGTCTAGAAGGGGGGTTTTCCTAGGCAAGTCATAACCTAACATTGGGCATGGAGGCCAAGCCTAGATCCGTTTTTCTTTTATTTTCTTTTTATTTTTTTATTTTTCATTTTTCATTTTTCTCTCTCTAATTACGCTTTTAAAATATTCCCCCACTATGGGTGTCATTAGAATAAGAAATAAGAGGGATCAGGAGAAGGAGGATGCATCTCCATAGATTCTGACCGGTCCTAGAGTGGGATGTGGTGGTTATGGGTGGAGGATATGGATCGAAACATCAGAATTTACCACCATGAAGTAGGAAGTTGTTTATTTTTTTTATGATCTACCCATATTTTAGTTGTTTTTAGCTTTTAATCTTGTTTTATATTGTTCTTGGTGCCATGATAACCCCCATGGGGTGTTTTTGGGTGAATCCAAGGTTTTAGTTAATTATAAGGGGGTTTTTGTAAAAGAAAACATAATCACATCGTGTGTGATTCAAGAACACCCACCATGTGTTCATATTATTGATATAAGAATAAACTATGGTCACTACATGGCATTTTTGTTTTGGAAACTCCACATAGAGTGAATTGGGGTGCTGTTTAGGACTTGGCCAGCCACCCGGTTTAGGGGGCACATGGCCGCATAATGTACACAACCAAACCCCATATACAATACACAACCAAAGGGTATTTGGAAGAATTAACCAAACCCTAGGTGGGGAACATGTCTAGGTAAATGTCCATGAGCCCTGTGTGGGTGAAATTCCATGTATTTAAATGTTTTGAAATGTAATTGGAAAAAAGACACACTGTGTGGGATCTGGTACATGGTCAGGGAAGATATTTGGGGTTACATGTTGTCTACTCGAGGTGCACATCATGATCTGTCCCTCCTTGGGGTGTTTTTTTTTGTTTTTTACACTCATGTTAGAATTGGACTTTTTAGAAGTCAATTCTGATCATTTTTTCACATAGTATATGATGGTGTAATCCTTTCAAAATTTATAGGCTATTTGATGTCATTTTGGATTAGTTTATCTTTGAGGGGAGGATTCACTTTATGTTTTGATTTAAAATCCTCCCAAGTGTTATATTGTAGTACAATACCTAGGAGAGGCTCATGTTCTTATTAGATGACTTGTCTTATGGACACTAAGTGGGTTTCCTTGAGCTACATTTAGAAATTTCCTAAATGTTGGGATTGATAAGTTACTTGGATTGGTAATGCTAAAGGTTATAGAGTGAATTTGTTTAGTTTTCTTAGATTTTATTCTAATACAGTTTATTAATGTTTAGCTTCTTAGAGCCTTAGGGATAGGGTGGAACCATGGGGTTCTAAGTATCGTTGTGTTTCATTGAGAAGATGTTGAGATGGGTATGAGGGACCCTAGATTATTACCTTGTGGGAGTAGTGTTTTTTAAGGTTTAGGTTTTGTGTCGATGAGTATGGTTGAGTTTTATTATCACAGGATTGGAGCATAGTTTTAATTATGATAGAGAATACCTTCTACAGTGTCTTTTTCTTATTAAGGTTCAAAGGACCACTGTGGGTGCCTTGTGAATTTTTGAACCAAATAGGGTTGGTATCGGTGTCAATGGTTTTGGATGTCAGGTTTGGGTTTTAGTAAATCCTTGTATTGATGTCTTGGTCCAATAATTTTTATGGTTGTTATTTCTTAGGTTTTGGACGTAGGAAGAGACCTTTTGGATATTAATAGACTAAGTGTTGGCCTTGATTTTGATTAGATACTCTCCTCCATTGGTTAGATAGTGTTAGGAAGGTCTGGAGAGATAATGGATGATTTGGATGATTGAAATACCCCTCCCCCCTATCTAGTATTAGCTTTGAATAGGGGCTTCATGAGGTTGTAAGGTACTCACGGAGTCGGTTATGTTTTTTTATGATGGAAAAAATCCCTATTGTTCTGGTCATGAAGTGTTTGAGGATGGGATGGATGATTTCTGCAAATAGTTCAATCGGATGTATGGGATTGGATAGGTTCTCTAGTGTTGACCTTGAGTTCCTTTCATTAGTCCATATGATGCTATTAGAGTCCTTGATCTCAGTAGTGTGAGTTGTTTTATTGGATTACTAGGATGATATCATGGGGTTTTGTATTCATTCTTGTTGAGATGTTACATTTCTTGATTCTATTTTGATCCAGTGGATGCACCTGATATTGTGTGTATAGGTGATCCACATTCTATAAATCATCCAACTTAGGCTAGATAAGGGGTATATTTTCTTTGAGTGTTAGGATAGAACCTGAGTTTCATTATTTATTTATTTTAATTTGGTCAACCTTGTTTGTTTTTCTATTAAAATATTTTATTTTTCTAGTTAGTATTTTACTAGGCTGATAATATTATGTGTTTCATGCACTTAGAATATATGAGGTTCACTATTGGGGGTGGATACTGAGATTTATTTCTAACCCTTTATATGGAAACATCATTGCATGTTTAAACCTTATGTATTATTTTATATGGATTACAGGTTCCATGTTTATTATGTATAGGTCTATTATTTCATTAATTTTTTATACCAATCATTAGGAGTCTAATATTTGAGCTGGAATAGTTAAACCATTGTTTGAGACTGAGTATGTGGTACATCTCGATGATGGAAGTATAGCATTGTGTAATTTATTTTCTCTTATTTTTTTTTTATTTTTTATATGCCCATTCAATGATCAAATATTGTATATTATCATGACCATGAGTCTATATGATGAGTTTCATTTATTATACCATGATTTTTTTAGTTATTTATTTATTTTTAATTTAATGTTCATGGATGTGTATGTGTCTAGTTATTTTCCACTATTATTTCACTCTGATTTGAGGGAATATTCATCCCACTATATCCTTTTTATGAACTCACCACTATCTATATGTAACTTACGTACGAATAGGATCACTTTAGGCCATATCTCAAGCTGGGTAAGGTGATGGTTTGGGTCAACTCATGAAGATTCATGAGAAAATTGTATTAGGGCATCTCTTGTTTTCTAATTTGGGGATTTGGTGGAAAAGTGGTTTAGGAATGTGTTGTATCTTATTATGTAACACAAAATGGTGCATCATGGTCACAATTTTTTGATCGAAAGTATGAGTTACCAACTTTATGGGATTTCTATTCTGGGTTTTCATTTTTATTTTTGTATGATTTCCCCTTGGGTGATGCACTTATGTTTTGGATTTATGATTTATTTGTTTTGGATATTGGCCCATTGGTGAGAGGCTTGAGTATATACAGCATACTAGGAAAGTAGGATTCAAATGAAATGTTCTTGTCTATGTGTGATTTTAGTAATGATAAAGGTTCATCCATTTAAAGTGTCTCTGATGGAATATATGGTGTTTTTCCATATATCTCCTTGGTGGAATTCTATTCAACTAAACCATGGGTACTTTTCTTTTGATGACAAGTCATATGGATCTTATGGTTAGATATTTTTTAGTGAAAGAAATATATACCCTTCTTTGAAGAATTTTTAAAGACCATTCACCTGAGTATTTTTTTGGTATGGTATATGGTTTCCATAGGATTAAAGATTAAATTTCTATGAGTGCTTTAGGGTTTTTTGAGTTTCTCTATAGGGATGGTCTGGTTGAAACATATCCCAATTGTTTTTTTTTCATTTTTGTAATAATGGGATCATGGTTAGGTTCCCGTAGTTTTATAATGATGCTCGAGTGGAAGGTGGTCATGTGGTTGATCTTGGTATAAGGGAGATGACTCATTTTTTTAAGAGGGGAAGTAAGGGTTCTCTAGATTGTTGTAACTAACCTTTATGAAAAGAATTCTCAATAGTTGAGTTATATTATCCTAGGTTCATTGTGTCTTGGATCATGTGATTGGAAGTTTGGTTTTTCATTTGGTTTTCAAAGGAACATGAGACTATTGTATCTGTGTGAATTTGAGTAGTTTTGTGATTTAGGAGTAGATTAAGAGAATAAATATGGTTGGGAGTTCACCATTGGCTGTTGGAGGTTGTGATCAAAATTTTAAGTGGGTATTTGAGCATGGTGGATGTTCTTCCTAGTGATCCAGTAATGGGTTGTGATTTTTTTTGGTATTCAATTAGGTGTGAGGGTATCATCCACATCCATTCATTATGTTTGATGGTGTATGGAGTGTGGGTACTATAATTTAGTGTTTTATTAAGGGGTTTGATAAGCATACTCTTGTAGTGGAAAGCATCAGAGAAGTTATGGATGAATGAACCTCATTTTCGAAACATTGTGGGTTTTGTGAGACTGATCAGTGGATATTTGAGGTGTTATTGGATGTGATAATGTTCAAGATAAATATTGGTAGGTGGTTGACCACTGAGACTTGTCAAGGGAGGGAATCATTATAGTGGGGTGGTTGTGATTATTCACATATTCATGGGTATCTAAATTCATGAGAAATTTTATTTTTTGTTCTTGGGTTTTTTTAGAAGAAAAATGATAATTTCTTCTGTCAAAAGAGCTTGAATAATTTTTCTAAAAACTTTTTTAGTCTAGGAATAGGGTGTTTTCCCTAGGACACAAGTTTAGTGGAATTATGAGATGTTTGAATTTTAGATAAATATTTTATATTTAATTAATTAAATATTAAGTATTTATACATGTTTGAGTAGTGATATATTTTGAATGGAGTGTCAGATTGATATGTTGACTCCCTAATTCCATCCATAATGGGGGGTTTTCATAAGTGATGCATAACCTCTTTTTGGTCATTGGTGTATGGCGCGAGCCCATTTTTTTTTTTATTTATTTTCATTAATTTTTTTTCTTTCTTTTTTATTTCTTTTTTCATTTTTTTGATTTTATTTCCTCCCCTTTTTGTTATTCAATATGATACCCCTATGGTTGTTATGCAGTTGAGATAGAATAGGGAGGGAGAGGGATGAAGAATCGTTGGGGAGTATCAGACCTGGAGTAGGATTGACGGCTATGGGTGGCGAATCTAGACTGATGCTTTAGTATTTTAATCCCCAATGTAGGCTACTGTTTAGTTTTTAATTTATATATATATATATTATAGTTTTTTTAGATTTTAATCTTGTTTTGGTGTTGTTTTTTGGGTCTATGGGAGCCCATGTGGGGTGTTTTTGGGTGAATCTGGGGTTTCAAGTGATCACAAGGGGTTTTCCATTAAGGAAAACACTATCACATGTAATGCGATCCAGGAAAACATACAATGTATTCTTATTTTTATGTAAATGTTATAATATGATCACTACACATATTTTATTATTAGGACACACTGTTTAGAATGACTTAGGGTGTGGTCGAGGACTCAGCCAAACACCCCATGTAGGGGGGGATATAGTCATGTAAAGTACACAACCATACCCCATGTACAGTATATGACTAGAGGTCATGTGGTGGACTTGGATCGACCCTATGTGGTCTATATGTCTAGAAACCCCATGTGTGTGACACACTATGTAAGTTGATTGTGTGTCATAGACTTTGGAAAATTACATGTTGGGTGGGTTTTTTATATGACCAGGGAGGATCTTTGGTGTTACACACCATATACTTGATATCAGTTTCATATACTTTCCATCCTTGGAATGTTTCACCAATTTTTCACCGTATAGATTGAATTAGACTATTGAGTAGCGCATTCTAATAAGTTTTCTTCATATGTCATGACAGTGGAATCTTTTGATATGTAGAGGCCTTTTAGAGGAAATTTTGGATTGGGTGAGATTTAATAGGAGGATTTCTTTGAGGTTTAATTTATAATCCTCCAAAGATTTAGGTTGTAGTGAAAGGAATGGGTGATGGTCATGATCTTGTTTGATGACTTGTCTTTTGGAAACCAAGTTAGGTTTTTTAAGTCTCTTCTAGATATTTTTTGGAATACAATTAATGTGAAGTGACTTAGATTAGTAAATCCTAGGGGTTTAGAGTGAGTTCAATTAGAGTTCTTGGATGGGATTCTTATATATTTTCTTGAGTTTTTGTTTTCTTAGATATTTTTTATTAGGGTGTAACCATGGGATTCAAAGTATGGATGGGTGTCATTGAGATGATTTTAATATGGGTCTAAGGGACACTAGTGGATTCCCTTGTGGGTGTAGTGTTCTTCGAGGTGTAGCTTGTGTGTTCATGATTATGGTTGAGGTTTATTATAATGGTCTCAGCCTAAGGTTTTGGTTTTGATAGAAGAGCCCATGTAGGGTGTCCTATTCTTGTTGATTTTTAAAGGATCATTAAGGGTACCTCATGAACTATTGACTCTGAGATGGTTGGTGATGGTTTTAGAGGTTTTGGATATTACTTTTGAGTGTTGGGAGACCCTTGTTTTTGTTATATTTGGTGTTCTAAAACTAAATAATTAAACTTTGATTACATTTTTATGAGAATATTTCAAAATTTAAAAATATCTTATTACATGTTGTTCAAAGTTCTTCCTGAAATTAACGTAATAATGTCCTAGAGTATCTATCACAATGATAAGGTTATAGTAGTTCCTAGATATAATGAGAATCTTGAAGTGCCATGATGATATTCTTAAATATTTTTCTACGATTGGATTATATACTATGAAAGGACAAGTATAATCTATAATAAAATGTGTGAGTACTTGAATGTATATGAGACTTCTTCTCATGAAATACACACTTGGTAATCTCCAAGATGTGAGATTATAAGAACAATCCCGAAAATAAGAATTCCACATGTTTTGGTTTCATTTAATATTCTTATCTACATGTGTGTGTAATGGTCCCTATACTTTATTATTATTAATATTACATGCTACAACTCTTGCACTTAGATGTATTTCAAAAACCTTGATGATAAAATACATGAAAAAGTTAGATATGTTGGGTGTGTCATGAGTGAAATATTATTAATGGATAAGTCAAGTAAGGATTTTTCACTTACATCTTTATCTAAATTGATATCTAAACCCTTTCAATAGAATAGAACAACATCATTAAATTCCATGGACAATGTTTTATTATGTGTTTATTTCAAAGAGTAAAAGAAAGATGTATCAGTCATATAGGTTTATTACACAACTATAAAACTTTCTTGATGACATATTGTGATAAAGGGATTATATTACATAGTGAGATTCCATATGTTATTGTCAATATTGAATCATTAAGTTAATTATTTTGTGTACCTTGAACCATTTCTAGAGAGAAATCTTAGACTTTATCCAAGCCTGCCTAATTACAATAAGAAATAATCATAAAGGTTAACGCGCTATGTGTTTACATTGATCTATATTAAATTCTATTTGAAATTAATTAATTGAATAAATATTATTCTCAAGATTGAGGTATAATTTTTTCATGTTTTTTCAATCATAAATATTTATTGATGAATTAAATGTTTAATTAAATATTTATTTGGGTATTCAAAAAATGTTGAGAGGTTTTAAAAGAACATGATAGTGTCTGATGATGAATATTTATTTACAATCTGTTAAATAATATTTATCAATTTCCTGAGTTAGAACATGCCATAAAATATATTATTATTATTTGGAATGGGTTATGTTAAGAATAATTAAATTATTTAAGTGAAAATATAAAAATAAATAATATTTTAACCTAAACCCTAGTTCTATAAATAGATGGTTATGTCTATTGTGGAGGTTTAATAAAAAATTGAGAATAGTGAATTATTTCACACAACAAATTTATTTATATTTTGAAGTATTCCTCTCATATTCTAAAGAACATGAAGAACTTATTCAATCCTAAATGGTCAAAATTAGATTAATATGAATGATTCAAGATAATTCATTAACTACACTAGTACCTAGAAATCAATCAATGTCATTCGTAGGTTAAAGGAGAATGTGTTTATCATTACTAGAGGGACTCTAAACTTGGATCCACACAATGAAATAATGATAATCAAAAATGAGTTTTTTGGATGATCAAAACCTACTTCATATAAATATCTAAATATCTGGTATTCTTTCTTCTGATCATAAATTAATTAATTATAAATTCTACATGAAAATATCCTCTCTATGTTCCAGGTATTTTTATCTAAATATTTGGTGGGTAATTTTTATTGGTCATGGCATTCACATCATGTATATTGTTTTGAATCATCCACCAAATTGAAAATATTTTATTTTTTTCATGCCCTTTGGGGAACTTCACTACACTAAAAACCTACATGTGGTATTAGAGGGGTCCCGAGATAAGTTTATAATTATTTATTTTATTTTTGATCTATATTTGAAATAGTGGTTAGATATTTAATTTCAAGAATATTCATTATTTAATAGGATTTTAATTAAAAAATTGAGAAATTAATCATCTTCATTCAGTGTTTAATTTTCATAAAGTACTAAGAATAGATAAATAATGATCTGATATTCCATTAGTAAGTCTCAAGGATTATGGATAGATAGCATGGGATTACATAACACATAGAAGGACTATACATCATGTAACCAAGTGTACATCACCTGGCCTTGTCGTAGGATACACGACGTGCTGAGAAATAACTACAAGAATTACATTTATTGCACACATGGGTGGACTAAGACAAACTAGAACATAGCATGTTTTATTACACAATGTCTAGCTAGGGTACATGCAGTGTAGTATACATGATTCATTGTAGAAATTCATACAGGTCTTGTGGTCATATACACTGTCAAAACCACATGAGGCTAACAACCTGGAGCAATAATGACATACACAAAGTGTATCTAGAATAAATGGAATATAGCACATAATTTCTCATGTTCAAAATTAGTGAGTTATATAGACACGCAACATGCGAGATATATGGTGAGTAGCTAGATTGTACACATCATATAGTCCCATGCTCGAGGAACATGTTTAGTCCTTCGACGGGTTTCACAGACACATGGAATTTAGACAACACATCCTATAGATCATTATTAAAATTCTTTTAATCCATTGATATACATATCAAATCACTATGTGTGTATCCTTGTAACACAAAAAACTGAAAACTTGATGTGTAGTTATTAAGTACATTTTGTGTAGTTCAGCTGAGGTACACACCGAAGCCCCAATCATGTATCTTGAGTACATGACAATTGAGGTACATGGATAATATCTTGTATGTACATTTCGTGTAGTATCCCAATAAATAAAAGAATTTAACTACATTAAATTTATAATTGCATCATTAAAAACATATTATCTTGATTATCACATATTGTGTTTTGAAATTTTAATATTTGTTTTAAAGAATCGTTAGATGTCCAATTAATTTATTGTAATTATCTATAATTATGGGTTTTTTGTTTATATTTTTCCATGAATGAATTCATGATGGGTATTTCCAATATAATTTAGATGGTCGTTAATATAAAAGGGAATTAATTAATTACTTAATCCAATCACATTTATGATAATAATAAATAATGAATAGAAATGAATGTTATTCAGTAAACTTTTGTTTAATTATTTCATGTGTATGAACAATTGTGATCTTGACCAAGACCTATGTATGTTTTGGAATTATTTAATTTAATTTACTTCTTGGGTTTCAATTATTAAATTATTAAATTAAAAATATGTCTTGTGAGTCATCCCGATTTCCTGAATTATGTAGTACTTGTATCTCCAAGTTTATTTATATAATTACCTTTAACCAATCCATTGGTTCCCCTCACCTACATGTGAGTTATAAATAATTTTAATAAAAATATTATCCTAAGGAACATGGAGGTAGTTCAAGATGAAACCAACACTATTCCAATATAGGTGATACGCTGGTAGACATGTTGAATATTGTTACTCATTCCAAGACCAGCCTAAGGATTTTTCCCTAGGTCATAGGTTGATTTATTATATGCTAAATAAATCAACCATTAGAAAATATCATGATCAGGTCATTTATGTACTTATTAATTTATATCTTCAACATTTTACCATAATCCCATAAATAAATAAACTAATGTGAAAAGATGGAATTTTAATAAATGGATTGTGCCTAAATGTTTTATCGAATATGATTAATCAGTTAAGTAAAATACACTTAATATTAAAAATACATGTAAAGGATAAAATAATAAATTTTTATAAATAATAAATAATAAAATGGAAAGTTTATATTAATTTATCAAGCCTTCCAACATCTAAATTAAATATGAAACCATAGTTAAAGTGTCATTTTGGGACAAATTTAGGGGAAATTTTTAATTATCAGGGTGTCTTAACTAATATTATGGGTAAACATAAATGAACTTATATTGAATTTAAGAACAAAATTTTATTTAATTCATATTTAGTGGGAAGTGTTGAAGAAATACCAATTAGGGTTTCTAAATTGTGGAATCTACTAACAGATCAGGGAACTACAATCCTATAGTTAGAAAGACCACCTACCTAAATACCTTCTCTTGATTTTCAAAGTGATGGTTTGGATCACTAAGATGGAAAATATGCATCCTTTCCATTATAATTTCTTCTATTATGGGATATTCTAATTTCAATGGTGAGTTCTTTTTAGACTTGGTAAAATAGTGAGACTTAATAAAATTAATTATAATTATTTATTACAATTTTTTTAATCAAGAAAATTAATAATAGTACGATCTCTTATAATTTTAGAACAACAAAAAGTTTATCATCCACACTATACATGTTAAAAATATTAGAGAAATACCATATCATCGTTGATAGTAACTTCTAGAAATGGTTCAGATGCCTCTGGGTTGGGTTTCTCCATGAATGGAAATCATACATACAAAAATTCTAAATACCTGGTCTACCTACTAGGGAGGTGAGTGATGAATATTTCTCTTTCTATAAAAAGAACTTGAATTATTCAGTCAGAATTCAATGTTTTATGCTTTACACTATTTCAAGTGAACTTATGAAGTCTCATGAAAACATGGATTCTTATAACATGCTCGAGAATCTTCATGGTGTTTACTAGGAAAGATCCAGACAAGAAAAATTTGAGATATCCAAAGAAATATTACATAGTAATCTTGTAGTGGGTGTTACATCTATTCCTCATGTAGTCAAGCTCATTTTCTAAATTGAGCACATAGATGTTCTAGGGTTTAAACTCTATAAATAACTACACACCCATATCATTCTTGCATCACTCCTCCAGAGATCATCTATCTTTATTGTTAATTTTAATATAAAAACATAGATAAGTATCTCTCATATCTATATACTCTTCTTTGTTAATTATATAAGGAAAAAAATTTGAAAATCCTTTCATCCTTGTGGTAAAAAATATAAATTCCAATTGAATATATATTATTCAAAATCATCTTCTCAACGCCCTTCCAAGAAGAGAAATAACAAGGTTTAAGTAGGGAAATAGGATGATCTATGTTTCTCATGTAGAAAGAATAGACACTATATGAAAAACTTAACCAAGCTAAATTAACAAGGGAATGATTCAAGTATGTTTGTTATCAATTACAGCATATTTTGTTTACAAATTGGGTATTAGATAGAGCTTGTGGTAGTCACATATATATTAAAATATATAAACCAAGTATATTTGAAAATATTGACCAAGGGGAGGTATATCTATAAGAATTCAATGAATCTAAACTTATTATTGTAACTATCAGTGACTACCACCTCATGTTTCCGATGGTAATTATCTTGGTTTTGAAATATTTTTATTATTTTCCATCCACTACCAAAAAAATTATTTTTATTTTTTGACTTCATACAGATGGATTTATTTTCAAGTTTGGGAATAAATATTGCATTATTTATAAAGATAGAATTTTTTTGGTAAGGAAAATTTAAATAATGGTCTTTATGTGTTTGATTACATGAACCAAGTAATAGAAATCATTAACAAAACTTCTTCGCATGACTCATACCACACCTATGTATGTCATCACCAACTATGTTATGTAAACAAAAATCATTTTAATAAATTAAAAAAACTATGGATTTTTAGATTCTTTGAACTAAACCTACGTGGTGTATATCATGTATATTTATAAGGAAAATGACTAAATATTCATTGAGTGTAAAAGGTGAAAGGGAAAAGGATATTCTTAAATTAGTTCATATATATTTGTGTAGACTACTTCTAGTTGAAGTAATGTGTGGGTACTCATACTTCAAAATGTTTATGAATGATTTATATAGATATGGATATGTCTACTTAATTAGGTACAGGTTAGATTCCTTTGAAAAAATCAAGGAATACAGGAATAAAGTTGATAACCATATTGGTAAGAATATTAATAAACTCCACTCAACCCATGGTAGGGAATATATTAATCAAGAATTTATTGATTATTTAAAAGAGTTTAAGATCATATCCCAACTCACTTATGTGTGCACACATTAGAAAAATGGTGTAAGTTAAATGGGGCACCATGACCTATAAGATATGGTGAGATCAATGATGAGTCATGCAAGTATTCCCTTATCCTTTGGGGAATACGCATCACAAATAAAAAACATAAATCAAGTGTCAACTAAATTTGAAGATAATATTATATTATAATGATGGAATAGAAATTAACCTGTGTTGTCATACTTATATGTGTGGGTATATGAAGAATATTTTAAGGCCTCTCCATGTAAAAAAATTTCACCCTGAGGCACAAAAATATATCTTTAAAGGATATCCAAAGGAAAAAACTTGGATATTACCTATACAATATTTTAGATAAAAAGGTTGTGGTTAAAATATGTTGCATTTTCATTGAGAACTATCATATCTCTAAAAGAGATAGTCATAGTGAGAAATACTTCAATGAATTCTAGGATCAAGATACATAAGAGTTAATATAGGAATAGATTCTAAAAATCCCCATAGAAGAAGATGTTATAGAGACACAAATACTATGTATTAGTAAAATATATGTTAGAGAACCATAATGGTATGGTGTTCTAGTCACCAAGGATAGTGACTGAATATTATTTGATAATAATAATCCTATAACCTACAAGGAATTATTAAGTGGAATAGATATTCCCAAGTGTAATGAAACCATGAATTATTAAACTGATTCCATGTAACAAAAAAAGATGGATTTTGATATATCCTCCATTGGATGTAATACCAATTGGTTGTAAATGGGTATTAAAAAAACTATACATGTATGGTCAAGTCAGTACCTATAAGGCAGGATTGGTTTCAAAAGTGTTTAAATAAAATCAAGGTGTTAACTAGGATGAAACCTTTTCACTAGTTGTAATGATAAATCCATTATAATTATACTTTCCATTACGGCCTTCCATAATTGTGATATTTGTAAAATAGATTTTAAAATAACCTTCCTTAATGGGAACCATCAACACTATGTCTATATGATACAACCTAAAGGTTTTGTGACTCCAAAGGATGCCAACAAGATATGAAAATTGTAAAGATCCATTTATGGATTAATGAAAGCATCCAAGTCATGGAACATTCACTTGGATGAGATCATAAATAAATTTAGTTTCATTAACAATGAATGAAATCCTTGTGTATATAAAAACATTAGTGGGTGTATGTTCATTTTCATAATAGTATATATTGATGACATATTACTTATTTGAAAAAATACTAGTCTTATAGTCTGTTAAATCCTAGTTGAATAAATGATTTTCCATGAATGAATTAGCTACGACAGCATGTAATATTTGGATCAAGATCCATTGTGATTGATCCAGGATACTTCTCAGCCTAATTCAAGGTATGTATATTAACAATATACTAAAGATATTCAATATGAAACAATAAAAGAGGATATTATTTCTAATGGAACATGGCATTCATCTTTCTAGTGAAATTTGTCCTCAAACACTAGAGAAAGAAAAAAATTGGTAAGGAGTCCATACATATCTATGATTAGTTCAGTCATGTATGATATGTTTTATGCTAGGATAAATGTCACATATTCCTTAAATGCATTGAGAATATATCAAGTTGACCCAGGTGAACTCTATTGGATGGAAGTAAAGACTATCCTTAAGTATATGAGTTATACAAAGGATATGTTCCGATTATATGGAGGAGATAAGGAACTATTCATCAGAGCATATATAGATGCTAGTTTATAAAAATATTAAGATGATATTAAGTCATATATGGGATACATCTTCAATTTTAATGGAGGTGTTATGAGCTAGAAGAGCTCAAATTAGGTTGTGGTCATAGATTCTATAGCAGAGTATGAGAATATTGTGGATTTATAGGTATCTAAAGAATATATTTATATATGAACCTTAATACAATATATTGATGTGATTCATAACATTAAAGATATTATCACGCTATACTATGATAATAATGCAGTTTGTCTCTTACAAAGGAGATAAGGTCACATCAATGGACAAAACATATATTTTGGAAGCATCATCTATTGAGGAATTTCTCTCAAAGAGGTTAAGTAATAGTCAGAATTATATCCATGGAAGGTAGCATAGAAGACCCCTTGACTAAATCCTTGAATCATTAGAAACATGATCTTCATGTGAGGTATAGCTGACTGAAAGTCAAAAGAAATTGCCTCTAGTCTAAGTAGGTGTTTGTTAGAGTTATTATTTTAGAACCAACTGATTATACTTTTATTACATGTTTATTCAAATATTTAAATATTAATGAAATATAGTATTATATATTATTCATATTTCTGCATGAATTTAATGTAATAATGTCCTAGAATATTCTTCACATTGATAAGGTTGTTCTAGTTCTCTGTTATGATGATAACCTTGAAGTTCCATAATGATATTCTTATATTTTGTTTAATGGTTGTATAAAATTATATATAGGGTCACATATAAGGTATATTTTCAAGTGTGAGTACTCATAAGTGGATGAGACTTATTCTCGTGAAGTTTTCACTTGGTAATATCTAAGATGGGAGATTATGATAATAGACCCACCGGTATTAATTCTAATTGTTTTGGTGTCATTGGATATCCATATCTGCAAGCATGTTTAATGGTCCTCGGTATTTAAAACCTTTATTAATATATTTTATAACTAATGAACTTATATATATTTTATAAAACTTGATGATACAGTTCATGGAGAATTTGGATATAGTGGGTGCTTCATGGGTGACATGTTATTAATGGATAAGTCAAGGAAGTATTTTTCCCTTCCATCTTTATGGATATTTATTTTTCAACCCTTTGATTATAATAGAACCACTGCATTAAATTCTATGGTTATGGTGTAATGATTTTTATATTTCATAGATTCAAATAAATATGTATAAATTATATAGGTTAATGATACATATGTGAATCTTCTTGATTAGATATCACGAAAAAATTATTATATGACATAGTGAGTGTTCATATATAGTTCTTGACATTGAGGAATTAACTTATTTATCATAGGTTTCATGACCCATTGCTAGATACTAATCTTGGACTTTAGGAAATCACACATAATACCAATGATAAAGAACCCTAGAGGGTTACACACTGAGGGTTTCCATTGATCTCGATTAAATATTGTTTGAATTTAATTGATGGAATAAATATTATTCTCAAGACTGAGGAATAATTCTATTTATGTTTTATAGATCAAAAATATATATTAATGAACGAAAAATTTTATTAAATATTTAATTTGGTATTCAGTAAATTTATAGAGGTTGGAGTGTACCAAGATCGTGTCTGGTGATGAATATTTATTTTCAAGAAGATAAATAATTTTATAAATTCATCAAGTTAGCGCACTCTATAAAATACTATTATTATTAATATTAATTTTATTTTGAATGGGTTTTGTTAAGAATTATTATATTATTTATGTACTGGTATAAATTAAATAAAATTTATCCTAAACCCTATATCTATAAATACAATTTTATGCCTATTATATTGGGTTAATAAAAAATTTATATTGGAGAATAATTGCACACAATAGATTTAACTCTCTTGAATTCTTTCTCTTATCTTCTCAAGAATGAGAAGAACTCCTTCAATCCTGAAGGATCAACGAGTGATCAATAAGAAAAATTCATGATGATTGATTCACCGTGATAGCACCCAAAAATAAATTTTCATCGTTTAGATGTCAAAAGAGAATTTTTGGATCACTACTAGAGGGATTATATACTTGGAACCTTAGTGCACAATGAAGTTAATATAGATTTTTTTCACAGAATAAACATCTCATACATAGAAATATCATCATAATAGGTATAATTTCAACCAATAACAAATATATTATTTATAGATTTAATATACAAACACCCTTTATAGGTTCCTGGTTTTATTTATGTTAATATTCATTGCAAAAATATATTATTCATGGGGTTCACTTTAAGTGCAATGTTGTGAATGATCCACAAAATTGAAAATATTTTATTTGTTTTGAACCATTTGAGGAACTCATGTTGTGCCTAGAACCTTAAATTTTGATTTCATATTATAGGAATATTTTAGGTTGTTCTTGTTTAGGTTTTAGATGTAATATGATTCTTTTTTTATATTAGTGGACTAGATGTTGGACCTAATTTTGATTAGATGCTCTCGTCTACTGATTGGATGGTGTTAAGTAGGTCTAGGGATATAATGGGTGATATGAATGAGTTCAACCCCCCCCCCCCCCCCATTTAGTATTATCTCTAGCTACGGGATTTGGAATCATGATGTTCTGATGAACTCATGGAGTGGGTTATATTTACTTTGGATGTTGAGTCTCCCTGGAGACTTGGCTAGATGTTGTGAAATCATGGGCAAGATAATTTTATCTATTTGTTCTATAGTAATTACAAGGCTAGATAGTCTCTGAAATGTTTACCTAGAGTTCCTATCTCCAGTTTATATCATGTAATTGGATTTTTAGAGCCTGGTAGTGTATGTTGTTATCTTGGATGGTGAGGATGAGATCCTAAGTTTTGGTCTTCATGCTTGAAAATGTGTTAGACATATGGATGTCCTTTAGATCTAGTAGACACATCTAATTTTTTGTGGATAGGTTATCCATGTTCTCTAAATCCTATGGATTGTGCTAGAGTTGGGGTAGATTTACATTGGGTAGAGGGCTAGAACCCATGGATTACTATTTTTTATTTTTATTTTTATTCATACAATTTTGATTATCTATTTTGGTCTTTTATTATGTATTTTTTATTTTAGTAGGAAATTATAATAAGTTTTATGGAATTGTTATGATGAAAGATGTTTTATCCACCTTTAGGGGTGGCCTATTGAGATTTATTTACCACCCCCTACAAATGAACATTTTTGTGCACAGACCTTCTGTCTGCTTGCAGATTGAGAAAACATTTCATAACAGGTCAGTAATAGACCCATCATTTTGTGATCAATGAGGTCCACTCATCAGGAGTTAGAAGGTCAAGCTAAAGTATTTTGACCATTTTTGGAGACTGAGAATGATGTATGTCTTAGTGATAGCATTATGTCCTTATGTATTTTATTTTATTTTATTTATTATGATTTTTTTCTTCTTAGTGGGAAATCTTCGATAGTATATTAGCATGATCATGAGTCTGCATACTGTATTTCATTTATTATAGCAGGATTTTGTTTAAATTATTTATTTATTCATACTATAATGTTCATGGATGTGTTTGTGTTTAGTTATTTTTTATTTTTATTACACTCTAATTTGAGATCATAGTCTCCCAACTATATTCTTTTTAGGCTCTCACTGCTAGTCTATAGCCTCTACATATGGGGTGGAGTTCTTAAGGACTTTTTTTGAGCCATATTGGGTGAAGAGTATTGTTGACCTGGTCCAGTTCATGAAATTATTTTTTTGAGGAGGGATACCATTTTTTTAAAATATTTTATTAGAAATTTTTTATACATTTTGGAAGGAAATAAAAATTAACTACATGGTTTATTTGTTTGTATGAAGTTCTTGAGAATGTGGGATTATTTTCTAACCAAGTAGAATTACCTTCAGTTTTATTTTAGGTTCATGCTGAGTTTTATATTTTATTGTTAATGAAATATGTACATGATGCATCTAATGTTTTGTTCCATGGATTATTTTAGTTAGAGAAGAATATTTCATATGAGGAGAATTTGGATCAGATTATGGATCATAGAGAGTGGGAATTATGTGATAAGGTAAATCACCTAGTTAAATAGTTATTAAAGAACTATATGATTTAAGAAGCAACATGGAGATCCAAAAATGCTATTGGGGAAAAAACCTCACTTATTTAAGTAAGAAATATCATTAGGAAATAATTTATATAGGGGTAAATTATGAAAACCAAGGTAATCATTAGAATAAATAAATTTTATGATTTATAAGTATTTATTTTATATATTTATATTCATCATGGTTTTATTAATATTTTTATAAACAAATTAAATCGATTAGAAAAGGATTTATTTAACTAAATTATTTTTCCATGTATTACATGGTTTTATTTAAAAGTTAAATTTCTTAATTTTAAAATTTTAAATTGATCAAATGAAATTAGTTTTTGACATAATCATGTCAAAATAAGCATAACGTTTTTTTAATTTTTATTAAATAGTTGATTTTTAGGTGAATAGTTATTATTATCTCAAATACCATAATTTTCATTTAATCAAGTATTTACAAGGTCCATTTCAGTTTTGGTTTTTTTTAAAAGACAAAGAAGTCTCATTTTGTTAAATATAATTTAATTAATTCCATGGGAATCGAAATTATACTTTATTATGGTATGAAACAGTTTTTATGATTAAAAATGCATTTTTCTAAAAATGGTTTTTTCATTGCGTTTTTAGAATGTATAGTAAAAGTGATTTTTACCACTTATATAAATTGATTCATAGAGAATGGATTCAATATTTTTTATTATAATATTCTAATTTATTAATTATATCAATTCCATTTTTATTCATAATGAATAGTTTCCATGTTAGAAGTTTATCACCACAATAAAGGTTAAAAGGGTTAAAGAGGGGGATACACTAAGAGATAAGGATTAAAATATCAAGAAAACTTTTCTAAATTTTATTTTTTGAGTTTTTTTTTTACCTTAAATTATCAAATATTTAAAATTTTACTAAATTGGATCCATTATCAATGATAAATACATTTATGTCTTAATATTTAAAAGGGATTTTTCCTTACAGTAATAAAAGGGAACCTCCTATACACACTTAATCACAAAAATTTGAGCACCTTTTATTGAAAAATATCTATCTAAATTCCTTATTAACTATACTCCCCACATATTATTAGTTCTGTTATCACATAAAGGCCAATACTAGAATGTTAAATGTGTAAGCTAATTGAAGATATCCAAGTAGGAGGTATAAGTCTTAAGCGAATTATTTCATGTTTATTTCTTCCTCTACCTCCTTAAAATATATTTTATCCATCCTAATATTATTAAATTAGTATCTATACTATAAATAAATTTTATTTTTTTTATGGAATAACTATTTTATACTTATTGTTCTATGAAATGAAAAATGAAACCATCATCCATGCATATGTGTGGGCTACCACCTCCATGAGGAAATGCAATTTGCTTTTCATCACCACCTCTCATGGCTAGTAATAAATATGGATTTAATGAATAAATATGATATTTATAATATTATTATGGTTCTATAAATTTATACAATTATCTAATTTATTACATTTTCATCTATTAGAAAAATGAAAACATCACTCATGTATACATGCGGATTACTACCTACATGAAAGGTGTATCTTGTTTTTCATCATCAAATAACATGAATGGTTTGAAAATAATATTTTATATATAATATGATAATTATAAAAAATATATTCTATAAATGATTTAACCATTACCCTTTTACCATGGTCAACACACTAAATCAGTTGTGGAACAAACAACCCCAAAACATCAAACGTGACCGTAGCTGATTTAAAAACTAAATAAAACATGATAGTAAATGAAGTAAAAGGAATAATGATAATTTAATTATAATTAAAAAGTTTTATAATCATGTAAATAATTATTATAAGTTTATTATTTATGAAAATAAAAGGTGTGCACGGTGAGTCGGAACTTGAGGTAAGGGATTTTTCTATAAAACCTTGTTTTAATGTTTTCCTTTCTGTTCTTTTCTTCCACATCCATGTCCTTTAGAATTCTTCAATAATGTTTTTTATTATAAAATTAGTGATTAAATTCATTTTAAACTATATTTAAATTTCATTACAAATTTTTAAATATAAATCATTTCAATGTCCCTCAAACAGGTTATATTTGACTTTCTTTATAAGTGTGTGAAAGTGTTTTTTAAGGTTTACTACATGAACATATTTGTCGGAAATTATATCCATTATTAATTATAAATATTTATCTATAATTTTATATAGTTTTTAAAATAATATCATTGTATTTGTTTCTAATAATTTTTATTTTTAAAAATGTTTTTAAAAGAAAAGGATATTTCTTCTCATTTTTATGAGATAATTGAAAGTTATTTTGTTTATGGGGTCAAATTCCAATTATTAATAGATTTATTATAAAAATACAATATTTTTTGTGTTTTATTAATTATATGGTTCTTTTAAATTTTATATAAGGTTGGTTGAGTCTGGTATAACCCTCTAATGCATTGTGTAATGATATGTTCTCTAGAGGGGACATATTAGAATTAGCTCTGAATGTTATTCTATTTGTAAGGGTGATTATAATAGTAATATGAAGATAATGTCCCAAGGTACCTAAATTTTTATTCTATACTTATAAATGCTTTTTAGGTAAAAAATTTTATTTTTTAAGATATGAAAATTAATTAAATAAATTTTAAAACTATTTAAGATAAAGGGTTTATTTTAAAGGAAATTTTTTCTTATTTTTCAAGAACCCCCATGATTATAAATTATCTTTTATTCATTCTTATGATATGTTTTATAAAAAAAATTTGAAATATATTTTCTTATGTATAAGTCAATGATTATTTTAGGTCATAGTTTATTACATAAAAATGAAGACTTTCTTATGGGTTTTCAATATTTTCAAATAGACTGGCGGGTTTCTTTCCTTTTTAAAATACCATGAGTACAAAGAGAGTCATAATATTATATGTCAAATATTAAATATATAAAAATATTAAAATTTAATAAATGAAATTAATTTTTGAATTCAATGTGTCAAAATTAAATTATGATTAATTTTGTATGCTTTTCATAAATAGTTGTTTATTTAGTGAATTGTGAAAAATGTTGATTTTGAAAATACTGTCACTATTATGAAATTATCATGATATAAGGATTAATTGAAAGTTTATGAGTCCTTTATATAGACCAAATATATATTTAATAACTAATATAACTTTAAAAATATAAATCTATATTTTAGATTTTGGAAAACGGGTTAATTTTTTTATTCAAACGAAAAATAATTTTGGTTATTCACTTTCAATAAATTATTAACAAAGTTATTTTTAGTTTTGGTTTGTTTTTAATTTAAATTATTATAATTTGTTAAAAATAATTTAATTAATTCCATGGTAATAAAAATTATAAATTATTTTAGTATAAATTTATTTTTATGCATAAAATGGCCATTTTTTCAAGAAATAAAATTCATTGCGTTAGGAATACTTATTTTAAAATAAATAAATATTTTCAATATTTGGTTTTAAAATATTAAAAAAAATTAATAAATCATTTTATTTTTATTCATGATGAAAAGTTTCCAGGTTAAAAGTTTGTCACCATTATATGGGTTAAAAGGGTTGAGAGGGGAAAAACTAAGAGATAAGGCTTAAAATATATATAAAACTTGAATAAATTTGAATTTTTGATTTTATTTTAACCTTAAATTATCATATATTATTATTGAAATAAATTGGATCAACTTTACCTAAGAAATATATTTATTATATTTTAAAGTTCATAATATTTACAAGGGGTTACTTCTTTCACATATAAAAGGGATCCTTAACTTATCACTTACTCGGACATTTTTTACACCCTATATCAACCAATACCTATAAAAATTAGTTACCAACTTTACTTATCACTTTCTATAGGTTCTTAACTCACCAAAATACCACTCCTATAAGGCTTAATGTGTAATTTAAAAAAAGATATCCAAGGAGGATGTATAAGTCTTAACCCATTTATTCACAATTAATTTAAAATTATACCTTATTAAAATATATTTTAAACTTAATTAAATAAGTAATTATATTTAATATACTTAAATTTTATTATGTTGATTGAAAACTATTTTTTACCCCATTTCCATCTTATGGAATATGATAACATAGCTCGGGCATACGTATGAACTACCATCTCCCCAAAGCGATGTATTTATTTTTTTATCACTGCCTCACATAGATTCTTATGAAGATGATTATAATGAATATATATGATATTTATGACCTGATTTTTATTTTTTAAAATATATTATACTATCTATCTTCTTACGCTCCAATCCATTTGAAAATGAAAATGTCATTTGTGTGTACACGCGGACTACCACCTCTATCAACAGAGAATTATGTTTTTCATTACCATCTCATATGGGTGATCATAAGGATAGGTTTTATGAATAAATATGATATTTTTTAATATTATTTTGATTTTGTAAAGTGAAAATTTTATCTAATTTATTCCTTTTTCATCCATTAGAAAATTCAAAACATCTCTCATGCGTAGACTACTACCTCTATGAATGACATATCCCATTTTTTATCACCAATTTAAATGAATGGATTTAATATAATATTGGAAATATAAATATGATAATTATTACATGTTTAATATTTTTAAAATGACAGAACCATTATCCCTTTAACTATAGTCAACTCACCAAAGCTATTTTCGACTAAACAACCAACAATGTCTGATGTGAACTTAAAATGTTTAGTAACTAAATATATTATGTTAATAAATAAAATAAAAGGAATATTGATAATTAAATTAAAATGAAAATATATCTTAAGAAAGTAAATAATTAATATAATTTTATTTTTCACTAAAGTGTAATACATACATGGAGAGTCAGGATTCGAGGTATGGTACTTTTCTTTAAAACCTTGTTTTAAATTTTTTAAACTCTTTATCTTCTATATCTATATTCATTTAAATGTTTTAATAATGTTATTATTTATTATTAAAATATTTTAATTGTTAATTTTAAATACTTTTTAATTTATTTAAAAAGTTTTAAAATGGTATCTTTTCAATGTTTTTTTATAGATTATTTTTTACTTTCTATACAAAAAGTGAAAAAAATAATGTTTTTTAAGGTTTACTGTATTGCAAAATTTTTCAATCATAATAGAAGTTAATATTTTTCAATATTCCTCTAAAATTTTATATTGTTTTTTAAGGAATATCTTACACAATTTTTCTATAAACTTTTATTTTTTAAAATGTTTTCGAAAGAAAAGGATATGTCATCTCATTTTTATGAGATAACTAAAAGTTGTTTTACTTGTGGGATCAAAAGCTAATTCTTATAATTGTTATGATAGAAATACAATATTTAGGTTCTTAATTAATTTTATGGTTTATGGAAATTTTTTATAATTATTTTTGGGTCTAATATATCCCTCCAATACATTGGGTAATGATATGTTCTCTAGAATAGACATTTTGGTATAAACTGTAAAGGTTACTTCATTTATAAAGGTAATAACAAGAGTGATTGTAAAAGTGATATAAAGATAATATTCTAAGGTGAATTATTTTTATTATATTATTTTAAATATATTTTTATATAAATATTTTTATTTAATATAGTAAGAAAATGAGCTTATTATTTTAAGGAAATTATATAACTTTTTTATATAAAAGGATTATTTTTAAGGAAAATGTTTCATGTTTTTTAGGAAACCCTAATGATTATGATTTTTTATTTTATTCTATATTATCATATGTTTTATAAAAAACTTTTAGAAATAAATATTATTTTATATTTAGGTAAATGATTATATGATCTCAAAGTTTATTTGATAAAAAGATATATTTTCTTATGGGGTTTCATAATTTTAAAATGGAATAATAGTTTTATTTCATTATAATATCCCTTAATGAGATTTGTAACATCCTATTAATATTTTCATGTATTCCTAAACTCTTATTTTTTATCTGTATTTGGTTGGATTTTTTAACAGTTTCTTTGCGATAAAGTTTGAAAAAATTTGGATGTTTTTGGGCTAGTGTGTGGTTGGTGAACTATTAATCCAAATTGTGCATCCTCTCAGAGTAACCAATTCAACCGAAGGTGGTGGGATTTTGAAAGGTTAGTACATAGTTAGTCAAGTTGGTTTCCCTATTATGAGAAACTGTATAGCCCATTTAAAATAGGTGCCTAGTCAGTCCATATGGTTTGTCAAACCGTGCAGGTCAGCCTAGGAAACAGTGTGTATGGGTTTTTAATTAATCCAATTTTTGTTTAAAAATTCTCGAACCCCCCCCCCCCCCCGCTCTAGATAGACTGGAACGACCCATAATCAATTTCTCCACTCATTGGATCTCCCAAGAAGATTTGTGCGAATTTATGTCCCTCCTGTAAGCTATTAAAATCTTGAGTAATACCCTTCGATCTTCTCCTGATTAGTTTCCTCACACCGATATATATCTCCTATGATCTATCCTCTCCTCCCTAGGGTTTCCTGGATCCCTAAGTTAATTATTTGTTCTAATAACCACTATTTTGGATCTAACCCTAGGTTTTATTCATAGATCCTTGTTGTCTCCATTCTCTGTTGGAGTTTTCCATGTACAAATTTATCATTATAGATCCAGTGATCTAAAGCGAGGTGGTTCCACCATGATTCCCAATTTATGTTAACCCAAAATTTCGTTATTTAATTTAAATTATTAAAATTAAATTCAATTTCTTGATTTTAACTAAATGTATTTCAATTGGGTTTTCAGAAAAAAACCCAATTCCATTGAATTGGGGATTTAAAATGGGTTTTGGCATGAAATTAGAAAAGCACCAATTCCATTGATTTTGGGTGTGTTTATGGAAATTTGTGAAATTTAAATTTTTTAATTTTAAATTGGGGATTTTATGGAAATTGTTTCAATTAAATTTTTGTATTTAATTTTGGAAATGGATTTTATAGACAATTTTGAAAAACCCCAATTCCATTAAATTGGGGGTTTATTATGAAATTGATTCAATCTGGTGAAAAAATAAATTGTTGAATTTAATTTGTGAAATTAGGTTGATAAATTGATTTGGAAATTGATTTCAAATCCTTCTTTTGAAAATGGATTTAAATGGTTTTGATAGAAACCTTAGGGTTTTATCTTGGTGAAAAATCATTTTTTGGTTAAAACCCCATTTTGGTTTTTAAATGGTAAATTGGAATATTTGTAATAGAGAATGGGATTAATTGTATTTTATGGTTGATTGAAATAAATTTCCCATCATTGTTTTATACTAGAGAACATGAAATCCTTAGGTAGTTAGTGAGTTATTTGGATGTAACTTTACACTTTACAATGATCCAAAATATAAATGAAACATGACACATCACATAGGTGATAGTGATGAGTCCCCTTCGGCCTGAGTTCAAATGGGATGCATGTGCATATTATCATTTCACCTATAGTTTAGATTCATTATATCCTAGAATTATCATACCTTCCTAGGAATATAACCATGTTTCTCACTTATTTGTATTTCAAATGAATATATTCCATTGTTGTAAACTCTTTTACATGCCTTTTGATTTATATAAACTATTTTATATAAAAGTTTTTATTTATAAAATTTTAGAAGATTGCCATTATTTTGGAAATTTTCCATCAATTAAAAAGTAAATCATTTTCTTAAAGTATTTTTATCTTTTGAAACATGAAGCATGAATTTTTTTTAATTATGCTTATGAAATTCCAAACCTATTTGTATTAAACTTAAAACTTTCTTTGGTTAATTTAATATTGGTATCTATTATGGAATACTTAGTTATACCCTACTAGGATTTTTATCTCACACCCTACCTTTTCCTTAGAGTTTTTATAAATTATCTCGTTCAAAGTTTGAGATGGGGTAAAGCACCACTTGTAGGTGGTTCTAGATATTGATATGTGGACTTGGTGAGTCTCCTCGATTGGGAATTGGGCAGTTTTTTTATTTTCTAATACTTTTGGTTATAATACTCTGAGTATTTATACCTATTTGACTTCTGGTACATTACTCCTAGTGGAATTTCTTTTGTACATATACTGATTTTTTCAGTTACTTTCAGCTTTGGTAGTGAAAAAATCATTCTTAATTCCCATTTTTTATAATGTTAGGTTCTAGTCATCAACCTGTGGGGATTATAAAATACCTTAAGGCTATGTCGGGACAAGCTTGTTTATTGGGTTACTAGGGTACATTGGTTGGTTCGTGACAAAGTGTTATCAAAGGTTGGTTGAGCTCTTATCTTGAAATCAGTATGCATTTGTGTAATCTTGTTAGGTCCTATGTGTTATCTTCAATTGAGTTTATGGATAGCTCTCATCACAATGAACCTTAAGTCGCCATGGTTGGTTAGGGAAGGATGTCTTGAGGATTAGTTATTTTCTTTTCCCTTATTTTCATTTTCATATATTTAAATCCAAATCTTTTTTGTCTATTTTTTGATTAATTTCCATTATTACTATTTTTGAGTGTTAATCTAAGGTATTCCTTCTTATACTGATGTTATGTAGCATTATGCCTCTAGGAAGACGTGTGAATCGGATCCAGGAGGAAGTTGTTGCTGAAACTCAGCAAGCGAATCCTATCATGGACCTGAATTTGGTTGAGGTGATTGTGCGCACTTTCTAATCCCTTAGATAGGAAACACCCCTGGTTCTCATTCAGGATACATCTTTTGAACCATAGAGAGATGTTATAAAGATTTGTTCTTAGGAGTTCCTCCACTAGTAGTCAGCACCATTCGAACTCTCAAATGATCTTCAATATATTGAAGAATTTTTTAGGATGATGGAGGATTTTTTTGTGTTTTTTGACACACCTGAAAAAATCAATGGGATGTGTTCCGCCTTCATGCTGTAAGGACTGAGTAGTGGATAGTGGTACATGATGTTGACAGCAAAGAAACAAGAATTCTTAGAGTGGAAATACTTCAAAGTTTCTTTCATCGATTAGTTCTATCTTTATTTGATGTTTTTGTCCAAGGATTTAGAGTTTTCAAACATGAGTAGGCTGATAGGACTATGATAGATTATGAAAACGTTTTTGCTAAGATTTTATATTTTCCACCTAATATTATATCAAGTGAGAAGATGAATGATCGACAGTTTGATTTGGGACTTTGATTAAAGATTCATTCCCAAGTTTTCTTAATGAATATTCCTTATCATTCTAAAGTACTAGATATATCATCGATGATCGAGATGGACCTGGCTAGCAAGTCAGGGTTATTGGGGATTTATTTCTCTCCTAGTGGTAGTGTGCATTCCTCTAAGGTAAAGAGGAAGCATGATGATTCTTATGGTGTTTCTTAACAATAGGGTCATTCAAGACCTATTTTATTTCTAGTAAGATGTTGTTTAGTTTGTTACCAATATGGAAATTCCGGACATTGGAAGAGGTTTTTCATAGAGGAACCCAATAATTGTGCCTCTTGTGAATGCTCGATTCACTTATACAGATTCTTCCATGTTTATTCTAGTCCGTTTAGTGTCACGGGTTCATCGTCACCTTATAAAACTATGTCACAATCATATACTTTACATGAAAAGGGTTTCATCCACAAGAATATGGAACGAATCTTCTTCCCATAGTGGAATATTCTCCAAAGGAAGCGCATATGGTTCCACTAACAGTGAGAGGTACCATTACTATGGCTTCATCATTAGTGACTACTCTATTTGATATTGGCGCATCTCATTCATTTATTTTAACCTCTATTACTAATCTGTTAAATCTTATCATGTATCTTTTACCTTGTTCAATGAATATTACTACACCCCTTGGTACGATGAGAGAGAATGGTCTCTATAGTTTTAGTTGTATCTTCTTTCTATCAAATGTTAATCTTTATTGGAGTTTTCTAGTTCTCAAAATGAATCCACTTGATGCCATTCTCGATATGGATGGGATCATTACCAATAAATCTCAGAATTATTTTTATCCTTGACAGGTCTCATTTACTACACCTGATGGTGTGTGTCGTATCTTTCAAAGAGAATGGGTCCCAAGGTCTTGTAGAGTCTAAAATTATTATCCTGAGTTGGTGAAAGTAATATCATTGTTTTATTTTGATCTAGAGCGGAATCTTTTAGTGTTGATTTCCCTTCATTTTTCATCGAGTTTATTGATGTGTTTACCTTTGACTTCTCTGGTTTTCCACTGGTAAGGTATGCATAGTTTTCTATTGTCTTAATGTCTAGAACCAAAACAGTTTCTATTTCTAATTAATGCATAGAAACAACTAAAATAAAGTAGTTTAAGTACCAATTGGGTAAACTTTTAGAGATAGGATTCGTATACCTGAGTATGTCACCTTGGGTAGTTCTTGTTCTCTTTTCTAAGAAAGTTGATGGTTCATTCCACCTTTGTGTTGATTATTGAATACTCAATCGAGTTATGATAAAAAAACAAGTATCTTCTTTCATGGATTGATAATCTATTTGATAAATTGAAATGGGGGATGTGGTTCTCAAATATCAACCTTTGATATGGCTACCATAATTCGAGAATAAAATAATCTGACATTTAGAAGACAGCCTTTTAGAGTAGGTACGGTCATTATGAGTTACCATTCATGCCCTTCGGTCTAGTCAATTCTCTTGCAGTTTTCATGGATTTAATGTACATGATTTTCCATGAGTATCTTTTTAATGTTTTATTCCCTTCTAGTCTATTGTGTTTCATGTTTTTGTTGTTAGAGGTATCTGGGGGAGGTTTTGAGAATTTTCTGTGGAATTTGGAGGTGTATCAGAGCTGCAGAAGGAAATACACATCGTGTAAGTGTATTACAGGACGTGAAAGTTGGCTTCACATATTTTCCAAGGATAATTCATGAAATGTGGATTTTTAGGGTTAAAAAATAAAAAGGTGATCCATTTTTGGTGAAACTGAACCCTCTGGTATTACACAATATTAAAGGGGGTTACATGTCATGTAAACCTTCGATGCAGTGCAGTTTTAAAGTTATTTTCCAACCAAATTTTCATTCATTAAGATATGGATTCTTCTTTCTCTAATTTTGGGAGAACCATAGGTACCCTTAGGAGTTATTCAAGACCTATTTTACCCTCTTTTATTAATTTTACTAGATGGTTGTTTGTTGGAAATCTGTGGTTGATCAATGGTAGGTTATTCCCCCTTCTTGGTGGTTTTTCTTCCATTATTCTCCTAGGGATTTTTTGCGGTGATGTTGTCTTGTTTTTGGGTGTGTGTTGGATTTAATTTTGATTTTATTTAGTTTTTGTGTAGGTTTATCCACAGTTTCTCATGGTTTTTTTGTAGTTTTCAGGTGTTATTCTTCGCCTTATGTTGTGTAGGAAGTTGGAAAGCTACTTTCAGGTAGGGATTACCTTATTTATCTTTATTTGTGTTTCATGAAAGAGGGATTTACATTTTTCTATCTATGGATTATGGTTGTTTCATACTAATCAAAGATAAAGAATTGGTTAAATTTAAATTTAAGGGTAAATGGGTATGTTTCTCATGTTTTTACAACCTTCATATGACTATGATGTTGTGATTGTTCAGGGTTGATGCCCTGATGAAAATTGTGGTCAATGGGGCCTTTGTTTATGATGGATATATGAATTTTAATGGTTTTTTTTTTTTTTTTATCACCCTAAATGGAAATTGGTTAATTACTTATAATTGGATAATTAAATGGTTTCCCCAAGATTTTGTTTTGTGTGATAACATGCCTAAATTAAAGTGTAATGTGATAAAAGCACCTTCATAAACCTGTAAAAATGATATTGATGTGTTGTGATGTGTAGTCATTCTTGTGGTACAATGATGTGTGGTTGCAATGGGGTGTGGGGTGATATGTGGTTTGTTTCTTTGTGCATTTGGGCAGTGAGGAGGTGGTTTTTTTGGACATGCTTTTAGGGCAGCAAGGAGGTGGTTTATTTGAACGTGCTTTTGGGGTGGTGAGGAGGTGGTTTGTTTGGTCATGATTTTATGGTGGAGAGGTGGTGGTTTCTTTGTACTAGATTCCCGAGTAGTGATAGAATGAATAAATATTTCATTAATAATGTTTGAAATTGCATGGGTTGGACTGGTTAATGAGATTAAAGTGTTTAATGAAATATCAAATTGTGGGTTGTGTGGTTAAATGTGGTTGATACTAAATAATTAAAATAATTGAATAATTATATGAGTTTTGTTGGAAATGTGAAATGGGATTTGGGGATTGTTGTGTAGTGTATTCATTTTGAGGTGGCATAAAAAAAGGATGGTGTTGTGATTTGGTTGGTTTGTTTGTGAACCCATAGGTTGGGATTGATTGTTTGATATTATATATATATACTATAATATTCTTGTGATTTCTATATGCACCCTACCCATGTCGAGTACTATGTGATGACACCCACATAGTCACATGGGGGTGTTTTTTCCAACATTATGTGAGGAGTATGGATGGATAGGTACCCTCTCTTTCCCACTCCCTCTTCCAAGATAGGTAGGTATTGAATAATCTATGATGGTCATAGGTATATTAGTGCATTATATGGTGGTTTTGATAGCCTAGGTGTATGTGGAAGAGGTGTTTTGTGATCATTATTGTGGGGAGGTGTGGTATAAGGAAGGTATGGGAGTGCCAAGACATATGATTTTGGGTGTGAAAGTGGAATACCAGTGGGAAAGTGGTGTTGGGTAACCTAATCAATGTGATTCCTATTATATTATATTTCTTGGTTTGTGTTATTTGGTGAACATGACTTGGTGAGGTTAGGATAGTTAGTATGCCTTGATAAGTCATGTTGGGTCCTGTTGTTTTCTCACAGGTTCATTATTATGTTTCTTTCACATGTGTATAAGAGACTTGAGTTTTTTATATTGAGTATACATGTATGCTCACCCAATGTATATAAAACTATTTTCAGTTTTCTAGAAGTACAACATGGACCATGATAGACATTTCAAACTCAGACCTTTGGATAGTTGTTATGTTGCTAATTTATCTTTACTTATGGGTATATACTTTAGAAAATTTATTATATCTGTATCAGTTTTATTTATACATGCATATGGGATGACTTTTGGATTTCTTTTTATATTATGTCTTGTGATTTTTATGGGTGATTCATCTTATCTCTTGATCATATATTATTATAGAGGGTAGAGCCTCCCATACATGAGATTTGTATACCCTCGGTGTTATTCTCTAACCTAGGTCCTACTGGAGGAGAGACTCCAGGTTCATTATCTCTTTCTCCTCATTATGGTATCTTTAGAGGGAGGGGTTCATAACAGAGTGGTATCATGGGTGATAGTTGAGAGATAGGATGGAGTTTGGAGTTATGAATGATGAGGATTGAAAGGGTTGGTATTGAAACAGTACTAGTTGACCTTGGATTGTGACATAGGCCATGGAGACCAGATAGTATATGTTATTTTACAGCCCCCATGATCCAGTGCTGATACTTTAAGTTCATTGAATGGCCAAGTGAGCTGGATCTTCTTGTAGGGTAGAGACCTAGGAGAGGTACATGCATCATTATTACTTGTTTTATTGTTTTTATTGGGTTTTTTGGGAGGTTTTAAATGGATAAAAATTAAATTAAATGAGTTTAAATGAATCTTATTAAAAATTCCACACTACCAGGATTAGGAAGTTAATTGTTTTCCTTTGAACTATGGCTTGTGTTCATTGTTCGTGTGTGGATCAGGTAGTTAAGGTTTAGTGGTCTAATCTTGTTGATATTTGTAGGGTTTATCTAGTTGAGGAGGATGATTAGTGGTAGAGGACATTGCATGATTTCCAAAAGAAGTCTTCGGGAAAGTAGGATGGAAGTGTTTTAGATGTGGATACAGAGAGATGGTTAAAGAAGATTGAGATTGCTTTTAGTTTGATCTGGGGCTTGATGTAGTATTGGGTCCCTTTATCAGTTAGTCATATGTGGGGGGATGCATGTCTGTGGTGGATGTTGTATCTGGGAGAGCAGAAAAATGTTGACATTTTATGGGTATACTTCCAAAATGAGTTCCAGACATAGTTCCTTTCATTAACCATGAAGGCTATAAATAGGCAAGAGGTTATTTCTCTTCAGCAGGGGAGCATTTCATTATAATAGATGGGAATCAGGTTCAATTACCTTATGAATTTTTACCTATAACATTTTTTGGATGAGGAGTCTCATGAGACACATCATGAGGAGGCACTTAATCCTTCAATCTAGCATGAAATTACTCATTTTATATTGTCAATGTATCTAGATATTCAGAAGATATAATAGGTGATAAAGCGGATGCACTCATGAGGAGGTTTACAACGAGAGGGGAATTAGTGGAGTTTCTAGAGGGGAAGAGTTTCCAGTGCCATGTCTCAGACACTAGGACCTTCAAGGTTTTGACTGGTAGGGATTCAACCTCATCAGCTTACTTACTATTCTTCTGGGGCTAGTAGTTCCCATTCATTCCTTGGGATCATTATTCCAGGGTGTTTTAGTTTTATGGTTTTGTAAATTTATAGAAACTATGCCTAGTGGTTCACTGATCTCAGTTTGGTAGAGTTGGATAGGTTCAATGCCAACAATATAAGCAATTTCCAATGAATCCATTTCAGCGATAGGGGAAGTAGCTTTTTACTCCACCAAGGAGAGATGGAGAAGGTAGTGGATGACCTCAGGATATTCCTCGTGTTAATGGAACACAACCTGAGCATGGAATAGAGGGGTTCATCAGAAAATAGGTACAGGATTTGGGTGTGGTTAGTTTCACACATTAGTGGCAGCAGTTCTATAAGGGATAGAGATTGTCAGAGGTACAATCAGTTTATTTAATACCCTTGTTTGTGCCTTGTTTGATTTAGGAGATTTTCACTCCTTCTTTTCACCCACTCTAGCCCCTGCTCTAGAACAATACATAGAGAGGCTTCCCATCCCCTTTGATCTGACTATGACTATTAGATAAAAGACCATATTTTTTATGTGTGTTAGGGTTATAAACTAATGATGGGGTCACATCAGTCCCATGGGGATTTTTTCTTACTACAGATGCATCCATACAATACCATATTTGGCATTTACTGGTTTTATTCTATATATGTTGTTATCGACTGCTTCTTGAGGATATTCTGGTTTTCATATTTGGATAGCCAACATGTGGCTTTCATTGAGGAGTGGGGTTGTTAGGTTGGAATTCATCATGTGGAGCACCTTCTTTCCTTATTGGCTGAGTTTTCGTTGGAATCATTCGATGATGAGATGGTAGAGGTTCCGAATTTTATTGGGGAGTTACTAGATGTCTTTTCTGAGGAGGTTGTAACACTACCCCCCCCCCCCAACGGGATGTTGATCTTCTGATAGACTTGTAGCCTGATGCTTCTCTGATTTTGATGGATCTTTATTGAATGAGACCTTATGAGTTATGGTATTTGAGGATTAAAATAAATTATCTAATATATAAGGGTTTTATCTATCCCAGTCTATCATCGTGGGGTGATCCAATGTTGTTTTCCAAGAAGGCAGATGGTATTATAAGGTTTTGTATAGACTACGAAAGATTGCATCAGGTGACGGTCAAAAATTGTTAAAATCTTCCAAGTAAATAGGGTCTTTTTGATGATTTGAGAGGTCAAATTTGGTTCTCTAAGATCAATCTGCAGTCTAAATATCACTAGCTAAGGTTGAAGGAGGGAGATATCCCAAATAATTCCTTCATATGATTTTATGGGAACTTTAATTTTGTATTCATTTCATTAAGTGTTACAAATTCCCCAGATGTGTTCATGGGGATTATGAACTCGATGTTCCATGAGTTCTTAGATCAGTTTTTCATAATCATTATCGATGATATCTAGATCCACTCAAAGTTAGAGGAGGAGTATTTCAAGCATCTCATAACTATCTTATAGGTTCTTCAACACCTCTGTCTCTATGGAAAGTTTTACATGTGTATGTTTTTTACATGATAGGTTCATTTCCATGGGCATGTGGCATCTCATTAGGGTATGGCAGTAGACCCATCGAAGGTTGAAGTAGGTTTTTCTTGGGAATCACCGAATAATGTGGCAGAATTTTATAGTTTTCTTAGTCTTTCAAGCTATTATAGAAGGTTTGTACCTAATTTCTCTTATGGGTATAGAAAGTTACGCCCCAATGATCATAACTACACCACCCATGATCTGGAATGAGCAGCAGTTGTGTTTGCGCTAAAATTTTGGCTGCATTACCTCATTGAGGAGCACTTTCTGGTCTTCGTAGATCACAAGATTTTGTGGTATATATTTTCCCAGAGTGATTTGAAATTACGTTAGACAATGTGGATGGAATTTATTTAGGATTGTGATTTTGAGACCTCATACACCTTAGGAAAAGTTAATTTTGTGGTCGATGATCTGATTAGGAAGTCATGGAAGGGTTTTGTTCAAGATTCTAGGGATGCTTGGAAAGAAATAGAGGAGTTGGTGGCCTTGCACATAGATACAAGAGTGGATGGTGGAAGATCCTTTTTGTTTCAAATAATGGTGAAATATCCTATAATGTAGTAGGTGGAGAAGTCTTAGTCGGTAGACTCAGAGGCAGAGGTGATGTGGGATTATTTTTTCTATGGTGATACCCTAGAAGAATGATCGGAGGATGGTGAGAATCAGATGTTTTTTCATAGGAGGTTGTTTTTTATGGTGCAAATTCATGATTAATTCCTTTGTGAGTTTCGTAAGTCACCTTTTCTGGTACACCCAAGAGTTTCCAATATGTAATATGGATTAAAGATACATTTTTGGTAGACCAGGAGGAAATGGGAAGTGGCAGAGTTTGTGGCAAAGTGCTTGGTTTTCCAAAAACTAAAGGTCAAGCATCACATTACAAGTGTTTTATTGAAACCCTTGGATGTTCGAAAGTGTAAAATGGATGAAATCGTGATGGATTTCATCACAAGGTTAACCAGGACTCAGGGAGGTTGTGATGTTATTTGGGTGGTCCTGAATCAGTTGATAAAATCTGTCAACTTATTATGAATCAATGAGTCTTCCATAGTGGATGCTTCGGCTAAGAGGTACGTGGATGAGGTGGGGTGGTTGCATGGATTTATGAGTTCCATAATCTTGTATTATGACACATGTTTTACCACATGAGTCTAGAGGGTATTATAGCATTCTTGTGGCACTCATTTATGCCTTAGCACTACTTTCCACCCTTAGACATATGGGAAGAGGGAACGAACAATACATACATTGGAGGATATGTTGAAAACATGAATCTTAGACTTTTTTGGATCTTGGGTATGACACATGTCATTGGTAATGTTTTATTATAATAATAGCTATCATTACTCCATTGGCATGGACCTGTTTGAGTATTTTTTATAGGATACCAGGTCGTTGTATATTGTTTTGGAAAAAGTTTGGGGAGATAGCTCTTCTTGGTCTCGATGTGGTGCAGAGCACAATAGAGAAAGGTCATATTGTTCCAGAGATGATGAAAGTAAAATAGGACCGTAATAAGTATTATAAATATCATATAAGTAAACCCTTAGAGTTTGAGGTTAGGGGCCATGTATTCTTGATGGTTTCCCCTCAATGTGGGTATTAGAGGTTTGGTATAGGTGGTAAGATTTCCACCAGGTTTGTTGGTCACTTAGAGGTGTTGGGGTGAGTTGGCGAGGTGGCATATCGGTTTTCATTGCCAAAATGGTTAGAGGATATCTTCAATGTCTTCCACATATCTCAACATTTTTGGTATCTTTACAATGACTCTCATTTCATTGACTACGGAGAGTTGGATATCGAGTAAGATGAAATGTTTTTGGAATTGTCAGTATAGATCTAGGATTTCCAAGAGAAGGAACTATGTAGATGAACCATTTATTTGGTTTGTGTGTTTTGGAGGTATGGTGGCCTAGAGGAGAGTACATGGGAGTGAGAGACACAAATATTTTCCCAGAACCCAAATTTGTTTTGAGTTTTTATTTTTTCTTTTTTTTTTCTTTGTGATGTGATGTTTGGATCCTTTTTTATGAGATGAGTTGTTTTCATTGGTTTTTGATGTGTGTGGTACGATGTGTGATAACTTTCTGACATATGAAAAGGGGGGACATGATTCCTAATCCAATGTAATTAAACCTGTGTGGGAGAGTCAATGTCACTCAGAGTGGATAGTATCTTGAAATAGAAGACAAAATTCCCTAATTCATGTGTTCGGAACAGTGTGGTTCATTGGTTGTAATGGTTATTGGTTTGGGTTTCATGGAGGTTGAGATGGTTGTGTAGTGGTTGTTTGTCTGTGTTGTTGTGTAAGAGGAGGTGGATTTTGGTTATGGTGATGTGTTTGTGCAGTTTGTTCATTGTTCATTTGGGTTATCATGTTTGGATGGTGGTAACAATTGAGGTATGATGAGATCCTTGAGAGGTATCTCATAGTGTAGTTGTTTGTACACCTTTTATTTTGGGCTTGGTTATGGATTATTGAGGGTGATAGTCATTTGAGAGGTATCTTGGGTAATGGTATATTCCCTCCTAGTCTGTTACTTTGTCAGCTTTGGTTATTGTAGGTGTTTGGGGGAGGTTCTAGGAGTTTTTAGTTGAATTTATAGGTGTAGTAGAGCTGCTGCAAGAAATACACACTATGTAAGTTTATTACACTACATGAAATGTTGGTTTCATATATTTTTCATGGATGGTTCACGACATGTGTATTTTATTTGTTAAATAATAAAAGAGGCATTTTTTCTGTGAAACTGAACCTCGAGGATTACATGACATGAAAGTGGGTTACACATCATGTAAACCCTCGATGCAATGCAGTTTTAAAGTTATTTTCTGGACGAATTTTTATTCATTCATCCATGGATTATTCTTTATATCATTTTGAGAAAACCCTAGGAACCCCAAGGAGTTCTTCAATCCCTCTTCTTCCCTCTTTGATCTTTTGGTCTTACTGGTTGTTCGTTGGAAATTTGATTTTGATATGTGGTAGGTTCTTCTACCTTCTTGGTGGTTTTGCTTCCATTATTCTCCCAGGGATTTTCTAAAGTGATGTTTTTTTGGTTTAGGGTGTTTTTTGGGTTTCATTTTGATGGTCTTTGGATGTGGTTTAGGTTGATCCATGGTTTATCATGGTGTGTCTCTAGTTTGTGGGAATTCTTCTTCACCCTATGGTGTGCTACAAGTTGGAAATCTTATTTAATTTAAGGATGCCCTCATTTATATTTATTTGTGTATCATGCAGAAGGGTTTTACTTTTTTCTATCTATGGATTATGGTTTTGTTAGCTTATTAAAATATAAATAATTTGTTAAATTGAAATTGAAGGGTAAAGGGGTATGATTCACATGTTTTTATAGCCTTGATATGATTATGATATTTTGATTGTTCGGGCTTGATGCCCCACTAAAATTTTTTGTTGTTGGGGGCTTTATTTACGCTGGATATATGTATTGTGACTATTTTGATTGTTGAGATATAACCCAAAATAGAAATTGGTTAATTACTTATACTTGGATAATGAAATGGTTTCCACATGATTTTGGTTTGTGTGATAACACCTCTAAATTAAAGTGTAATGTGATAAAAGCCCCTTTTGAACCTGTAAAAATGACCTTGGTGTGTTTTGATATTTTTTTTTCTTGTGGTATGGATATGTGTGGTTTCAATTGGGTATGGGTGATATGTCATTTGTTTGGTCGTGCTTTTGGGGTAGCAAGGAGGTGGTTTTTTTGGCAGTTATTATAGGGGGTGAGGAGGTGGTTTGTATGGTTGTACTTTAAGGGAAGAAAGGAGGGGGTTTGTTTGGCCATTTTTTTATGGTGGCGAGGTGGTGGTTTCTTTGTGATAGATGCTCGAGTAGTGATGGAATGAGTAAATAATTGTTTAATAATGTTTGACATGACATGGGTTGGTTTGGTTACTGAGATGAAATTGGTTAATGAGATATAAAATGGTGGGTTGTGTGGTTAAATGTGGTTGATATTGAATAAGGAAAATAATGGAATAATTAAATGAGTTTTTTTGGAAATTTGAAATAGGATTTGTGGATTTTTGTGTGGTGTATGCATTTAGGGGTGGTAGAAAAAAATTACGTTGTTGTGAGATGGTTGGTTTATTTGTGAACCCATAGGTTGGGCTTGAGTGTTTGATATTAAATATATATATATATATGTATATATATATATATATATGTATATGTATTCTTGTGATTTCTATATGCACCCCACCCATGTCTAGAACTATGTTCCAATTCCCGCATAGTCACATGGGGGTTTTCCCCAACATCTGGTGAGGAGTATGAATGGATGGGTACTTGATATTTCCCGCTCTCTCTTCCAGGTGAGGTAAGTGTTGCACAAGATATGATGGTCAAAGGTCTATTAGTGAATTTGATGGTGTTTCTGATATCCTGGGTTTATATGGTCGATGTATGTTGGGACCGTACTTGTGGGCGGTGTGGTATAAAAAAGGGATGTGAGCGCTAGGACGTGCGATGTTGGGTTTGAGAGCATCATACCATTGGGAAAGTGTTTTGGGGTACCCTTATCGATGTGATTACTATTATATTTAATTACATGGTTTTCATTATTTAGTTAGCATTCCTTTGTGAGTTTGGGGTGATTAATATGCCTTGATAAGTGTTGTATGGTTCATTTGTTTTCTTAAAAGTTCATTAGTATGATTCTTTCACATGTGCACAAGATACTTGACTTTTTTCTATTGATTATACTTGTATTATCACTCTACATATATAAAATTATTTTCATACTTTCGGTTGGACTATGTGGATCGTGATGTAAATTTTTAGATCAAACCTTTGGATAGTTGTTATGTTGCCTTTTTAGCTTTACTTTTGGGTATTTACTTTAGAGACTTTATTGTATCTATATCAGTTCTATTTATACATGCATGTAGGATGGTTTTTGGATTTCTTTTTATATTATGTCTTTGAGTTGTTTGTGGGTGATTCAACTTATCTTCTAATCCTATATAATTATAGAGGGCAATTCCTCCAATACATGATATTTTTTTACCCTGGATGAAAGTCACCAACTCAGTTCCTACTGGAGATGGGACTCAGGGGGTCATTGTCTCTCTTTCCTCATTGTGGTATCTTTGGAGGAAGGGGTTCGTGACAATATTGATACCTTCATAGTAGTATTTATGGATGTAATCCTTGTTTAATCTAAGTATAAGGATGATTTTGTGCATCATTTTAGAACAGTTTTGAGTCTACTAATAAATCACCAACTTTATTCCATGCTTTTGAAATGGGATTTATGAATCGGGGAAGTGAAATTATTGGGACACCTAGTGTCAAAACATGGTATTTCAGTTGATCCAAAAAATGTGAAGTCTATTATGACATGGGAATATCCACGAAATGTCTTCGAGATTAAAATATTCTTGGTCTTAGCTGGCTATTATCCCTGGTTTGTTAAGGACTTCTCAACATTGGATTCTCTAATGACTTATCTAACTTAGAATAAAGTAAATTTCTCTTGGGATGAAAAATTCCAGGCTTGATTTGCATCCTTATCTAGCGTGATCATGTTGTTGCTTATGGATATCATCAGCATAGGCCACATGAGAAGAATTATTCAACCCATGACCTTAAACTTGTAGTTGTGATTCATGTGCTTAAGACTTAGTAGCATTACCTTTATATAAAAAGTTTTACCATGTTTTCAAACTACAATAGATTGAGTTATATCTTCTCTCAAAAATATTTACATCTCCTCCAAAGTTATTGGGTATAATACCTAAAGTCTTTTGATTATGACATCACATATACACTAAAGAAAGTGAATGTCATTTCAAATGCATTTAGTAGGAAACATCAAACCTAGGCAGAAAAAGAATCATCAAAATAGTGGAACTTAATGGATCTCTTTTCACATTTGCATATTGGAGTCCAGTAATTAGGGGTCGAGGTTTCCTTATCTAGTGTTCAGTTGAAATCCTCTCTTCTTGAATTGATTCTTTTGGAAAAATATCTTGATGATGAGTTCTGTATCATTAGATACGCTCTTAATGGTGGATAGACCATGCTTGATTGGTCATTCGCTAATGAGGGAATTCTATGCTTTTGGAACTATTTTATGGTACCTTCTCTAGTAAGGAAATATATAATGGGGGATTTATATGTATATCCTAGTAGGTAGTGAACCCAGAATCCATGAAGTTGTTCTTTGACATACAATGATAGTTTTGGTGCCCAGGTATGATATGGTGCATTGCTAAGTTTTTTTTTCATTGTTATATGTGGAAACAGGTTAAGGTCGAGCACCAGAAACCTTCAAGTTTGCTTCATCCACTTAAGGTCCCTACATGGAAATGGGATGAGATCTCATTTTACTTTGTGGTTGGGTTTCTATATACCTAGATAAGGAATAATGGTATATTGATTGTAGTCGATAGGCTAACTAAATCGTCATAATTTTTACCCATTCGTGATACAACCAAAGCTGAGGAGTTGGGAAATATATATGTGAAAGAGATTATTTGTTTTCAGGGAGTTCTTTATGCTGTAGTTTCTAATATGGATCCTTGGTTAATTTTCTTTCTTTTGGAGAGGCCTTTAGAAGGCATTGGGATCTCATGTTTGTTTGAGTACAATATACCATCCATAGTTAGATGGCGAGACAAAAAGATCTATATAGTTCTTGAGGATATGATTCATACTTGTGTTATCTACTTTGGTGGAGCTTGGTATAATTACTTGGGGATGGTTGAGTTTTATTATAATAATAGTTACCATTCCATGATCATAATGGATCTTTTTGATTCTTTGTATGGCCATCCTTATAAATATCCATTGTATTGGTCGGATATTGGTGAAAGTTACTTTATTGGTCTCATCACGGTCCAAGAGACAACAACAAAAATCTAGTTGATTCGTTAGAGAATGGTGATGGAAGAGATCTAATATATGTATTATTATGATCTTCTCCATAGATGTTTGGAATTATCAGTTGGTGACCAGGTGTTCTTGAAGGTTTCACCTTGGTTGGTTCATTGACGTCTTTGGTGGAAAGAGAAACATCCTCCTCATTTTGTGGCGATTTTTGAGGTTGTTGAGAATGTGGGAAAGGTTTATTACTATTTATCACTTCCACTATAATTGGAATTGATACATAACATGTTCCATGTATCTTTTCTATGAAATTATCTATCTGATCCATCTCATGTTCTGAGAAGGAGTAATCTTATGGTTGAACCTCAGTTATCTGTGACTGAACAGCCAGTCATGATAGTTGATTATAAAACCAAATTTTGTGGTGGGATGATACATTTGATTTATGTTCTATGGAAGAATAGTTCTGATTCTCATGAGACATGGGAGAGGGATACACTGATGAGGGAGTGGTGGCCTCATATATTTGGCATGAAAGGTTCTTTGTGGGCTTTATAGGGATAAAAATTTTATATGGTGGGGAGTTTGTAACATCCTATTACTTTTCTCTAGTATTAATAAACCATTATTTCTTTCTTTCTTTGGTTGGGTTTCATTTGGGGGGTTCTTTGGGATCAATTTTTAAAATTTTGGAAGCTTCCGGGCTAGTGCATGGTTGGCGCACGGTTAGTCCAAATTGTGCTCCCTCTCAGAGTAAACCGTGAAACCCAAGGAAGTTGTAATTTGCATGGTTGGAAAATGGTTATTCAATACATGTTCCCTCTTAGTAGAAACATTGCATCCCATTTACAATAGTAACATAGTTAGTCCACATTTTTTTCAAAACTATGTAGTTCTTCCCAGGAAACCATGCATACAGGTTTTTAATTAATCTGAATTTTGATTAAAAAATCCTGAACACACCTTTTTGGTAACTAATAAACAAGAATGAACCATAATTGATATCTCAATTCCATAGATCTCCTAAGAAGAGTTTTTGGTCCCTAATTTTAATGACCCAAAATTTTTGAGTAAATTTTATTCCCTATTTTTGGTGGGTTATTTTATTTTTTTCATTTAATAAAAAGAGTATAACTAAAATGAGACCGTTGGGTTTCAAATTTTATATGACCATTGGTCAATATGACCAATGCAAACTAAATGTTACAATTATTTTCTATAAATACAAGTAATCTTGATTAAATTAATATAAAAAGAATATTCGATGGCCCCATCCAGTAGTCTCGGGCCGATCAAAGACCATCTGACGGAACTCGGGAAGGAGGTATCACCTTTTGGCTTTGCTCTGGACCAAAACCAAGCCAAACTTCATCCTGTGAAGCTAGAACAGAATCGCCTTCACGAGAAGTTCAAGCTGATAGAAGTCACTACTCGGGCAATATTGGTCGAGCTACCTCAAGATTCTATCACCCTAGCACACCTTACTCTTATGTCCTATGCTGGTGTTATAAGGGGCTATGTAACGAGATTATAACTACCTTGTGTAATCCTCTTATTTAAATAAAAATTGTGATTTCTTCTTATGGTGAAGTTTGTGAATCTCATGTGTTCGGATAAATATAGGATGTATATTATTGATGAATTTTGGAAAAAGGATATTTTAAAATATTTATGTAAACCTTAAGTAATTAAAAATGTGTAATGATTTCCAAAAAATGGTCTTCTATAGTTGTGTTGAGTATGAAATTTTGAGTCTAATAAAATCAATATAATTTTTGATGAATAGTAAATTATGAATAGTGATTTTATGCTTAGGATTAGTAATGTGAACAAATGGATTAGTAATCTTACTTAAAGAAATTATTAATATAATTTATTCACCTTGATTAAGTAATGTGACTAAATAAAATAGGTAAATAACTGTTTTAGAAATTATTAGTCAAGTATTGGTTTTTTCAGGTGAATAGTGTTTTTTAATTAAAAATTAAATTAAAAAAAATTAGAAAATTATTTTTATAAAATGGAGTTCGTTTTTTAATTCAGAGTATCAATATTATGTTATGGTGATTTTTGGAGATTTTTCTGAAAAAAAATGAATTTTTGGTAAATAATGAAAATACAGTTTTTAGTTTCGAGTGTTTAATGACATCATCAAGGATGTAATAATTATACAATAATTTTGGACCACTTATGAATTGTAATATAAGGTATTAGGTGTCCCAATTGTAAAATACCATGGAAAAATACCTTGGGCAAGCCCATGGTTTTGACAATACCACCAATGAGGTGTCCCTTGGCCATTAATACTTTGTCCCCTCACTTCCCTTATAAATACCAAGCCATTCTCTCATCCTTTACATTCCAAAATCCTCCTAAACTAATTTATGGTCTCCTTACCTCCCAAGGAGTCCTCCAAATGTTCCCTAAAGCCTCCCAAGGTCCTAAACATCAAGATTTTGAAGTTACTCTTCAAGGTAAGGGATCTTACCCCTCTCTTTCTTTTCAAGTACTCTATTTTATGTCATTTATTTTATGCTCCATGTTATTATGTTGGAGGATGTTATTTTATATTAATAATAACTTCCTTTTCATGTTCATATTATGAGATACCCCCTCTTGCTCTCATCAATTAATTTTAAGAATGTTTAAGTGGTACCGTTATGCTGCTGAATTTTTGTAAGGGGTTATTTCACCCTTCTCATTTTCAAGTTCTATTTTCATGTCATGTCTTTAATGTTACGTTTTATTATGTTGGGGTATGATCTCTATATCCATCATAAATATATTTTATGTTCATATTATTAGAGACCCTTGATCTCATCAATTCATTTTTTGATGTTTTAAGTGACGCTGTTAGGCTGCCGAATTTTTATAAGAGAAATTGTATTTTTGTCTTCCTTCCATATTTTTCATTTCATATGGTATGTATTTCAAATTTCATTACCATGTTAGTATATCCATTATATTCTGTCCCTATACTGTTTTCTGGATCATTTATGAGTGGTTAACCCATGTACCCTCTCTTTTAAATGTTTTCTAAAACCCCGTAACATAGTTGTTATGTTGCAGAATTTTTCGTCTAAAAATGTCTCTATCTTTTTCTAAAATTCTTTTATTTTATTAAGTGAATACTCAAAGAAAATTCTTCTACATAGTTATTCACATGTATATCAAAATGTTCTATTTTAATTCTGTGATTTACAAACACGAAACCCACATTCCTTTTTCGTGGGTTTAAAATGACATAAATATCATGTCTTAAAAGCAGTTTTTAAAACATTATGATTATGAAATTAAACCCATTTATTTTATGATATAAGGGTTATTTATGAAATTTTTTATGATGAGATATGTGTCTCACATGATAATAAATAAAAATTAATGGTGCGCCCTGATAGTGCTCTAATGCATTGGGTAAATACTTAATCTCTAGAGATGACCATTTTAACGATACCTTGGTGAATAACCTTGGTAATTTTTTTAATGACACCTTGGGGATTGACATTGGTGAAATGGAAATGATTTTCTAAGTTAAATGTTTTAGCCACATATTAAAGTTATTAAATAATTTATTTTTATTATGATATTCCTCATGATTTAATTCTCATGGATTAAAGATCTTTTTCATGACTTCATTGATGTATCTCAAGTTCACATGTTAAATGTTGTAGCCACATATTCAAGTTATGAAATACTCTATTTTTATTATGATATTCCTCATGATTTATTTCTCATGCCTTAAAGTTATTTTTCATGACTTTATGACTTTATTGATGTATCTCAAGTTCACATGTTAAATTTTGTAGCCACATCTTCAAGTTATGAAATACTTTATTTTTATTATGATATGCCTCATGATTTCTTTCTCATGACTTAAAATTATTTTTCATGACTTTATTGATGTATCTCAAGTTCACATGTTAAATGTTTTAGCCATATCTTGAAGTTATGAATAATGTTCTTTTCAATATGATATGCCTCATGATCTCTTTCTCAAGCCTTAAAATTATTTATCATGACTTTATTGATGTATCTCAAGTTCACATGTAAAATGTTTCCCTTGTTTCCCTTACTGGGCCCTCTACTCACCCATTCCTCTGATGTATGTTTCCAGGTTATGAGATGTAGTAATGAACTTATGATGAACAAATGAAGAACCTTTCAAGTGTTTATGAAGAATTTTTTTATGTTGTCGTGTATTAAGTTCCTGGTTTCCAAGACACTAAACCTTAAAGATCCTTAGTTTTGTATAATGTAATGAAATTTTATGTGATAAAAAGGCAGGGTTCTATAGTTGGTATCAAAGGGTGGTTTAGTTATTTGTGTAAATTATGATTTGAAAACATTACAATGTTTCTTAATGAAAATATTAAATATAGGAAAACATCCTGATATTTTGGTGAAGTATTGAGTAAGTGGTTTCCAAAAAAATAAATCCATGTCTGGATACGAACAAGTAGAGGTGGCTCTGCCACAAATGTACCTAGCAGCGAAAACTCTTACAAGGTGTTTCGGGCTTGACCCAGGGTAACCTGGTGCATGAAAACGGGTCTTGCTGCACTCTTGGTTTGACACTCACGGGGGATATGTTTTGTTAAATTCATAAGATTAGTATGAACCATTATTAAAGTAACAAAGATAAAATAAAATAAAGATTCACATAAGAATATATGATCATGGATAACCTATATTGGAACCTAGTGGATCTCAAGTTAGGATATACTTTTATTCTACAATTTTATCCATCTATGCTTAAAGTTTCTTTTTCATGATTATTGGATAAGTATTTAAGCCCCCTAATTATACTTTCTTTTCTTAGTTAATGGCGGGAAATAGAAGAACATGTCCCAACAACCAATGTGATAGGAAATGTGACGGTTTCCTTATTAATATGATAGAGATGATGAGAGATCAAGTTGAACATATTGTGATTATGCCAAACCATCTATCAAAAATCACAATTAATTATTGGTACCTAGTTGAATGCCCAAATTCATCCAGGAAGAGGAAGATTAAGTCTAAATGATGTTCATATGATGAAGGTGATAAGGGAAAGAAGACCCAATTTCCTTTATGCAAAAAGTATGGAAAGAGGCACCAAGGAAAATGTTACAAAGGAACTGGGAGATGTTTTAAGTGTGGGATGATAGGGCATAAAGTAGCCAATTGTTTTAAAAAAATGGATAATGTGATGAATGGAGATAAGGTTCAATCTAATGTACCTTATACTATTCAATGTCATAAATGTGGAGAAGATGGACATTATCCAAGAAAATACTATTTTGGAAGGGATGAGAAGCATTATGAGCATCAACAATCTCCAAGGAAAAGAGAATAATTCATGTATGATTTGGAGATGGATCATAATGACTAAAGTACATGTATCCTCTTCACAATATTTGTATATATCATGTTGTATTTTAGTTCATGCTCTATGAGAATGTCTTTAATGTTTTCTAAGAACATCGAGTCACTGCATAAGTTGGTTTTATATCATTAGGGAAAACATCTATTGTTATATATCACATGTTGATGTTGTGAAGTTGTTCTTCTTGAAAAAAAATGTTTAGGGGATTAAGAGATGAATATTATTTTGGAAGATGTTCACTAAATTGGGAACCCTATATGATCAAGGTAAATAGATTACTACTCTATTTTCTTTGAGAAGTAAAGGTTGACTTATATTTTGAAGAATTGATGAATTTAAGGTGAACTTATGGTAATTTAGGTTACTTATTGAAATGATTAACCTATCTTGGGGAAATTGTGATTAAGTTAGTAACTTTTGTTATAAGATGTTAAGAGTTGGTTATGTTGTTTGGAGATGAACGATAAAGTTTATCTTGGAAGACTATGTTATTAAATCCTTTTGTGTTTTGGATTCCAATGTTAGTTTGGATTATTCTGAAGAATTTTAGGGATGATTGTATACTGAATGGTCTTTCTGGGACTTTGGGAACTTTTGATGAATTTTGGAGATTAATAGTCATATTTCTTTTTATAATGGATTATTCTTTTAGGCGATTATATGATCTCATACAAACCATTTAAGTTTTATTTGATGACTAAAGACAATGGAAATATATTTTCATTCTTTTGTGGATTATGTGATTCTCTAGAAGATGATTCTTGTGTTTTTTACGAGACCAAGTCTTTTTGAATGCTTATTGTTTAGAGAAAAGATTAGTCTTGGTGGAAACTTATTAAGGTATGAAACTCTACATAAAGGTAAGTATACTTCCATATGTTTTTATTCTATGTAGTAAATGAATTCCTCAAAATTATGAAAAGGAACGTAAAACAAAAATGTTGTTGGGTTACGTTTCCTACTGGGTAATCAAAGACCGTTTAACACATCTTAAGTTTGTGATCTTCTTGTGGTTAACTTTCTCTTAATCATGTTTTCTATCACTTTACATTAGAACTTTACCCTTTGTTTTCTCTTTCATATCCACATTTTCTTACATGGAATCCTAGTGTGGTTTAACTCGAGTGACCTTTGTACTTCCCTTTATTTCTTTTAAAGTAATAGTTTTACTGATTCTTTTTTTGATGTGGGACTTTCAAAAAAAATTCCAAGCCCAATTTTAAAATTGCGAGGATGCAATTTCTTAAGGGGAGAAGATTGTAACGAGCTGAAATTTTTGAGTAAATTGTTTTCCCTATTTTTGGTGGGTTATTTTATTTTTTCATTTAATAAAATGAGTATAACTGAAATGTGTTCATTGGGTTTCAACTGTTATATGAACGTTGGTCAATATGACCGTTGGAAACTAAATGTTACAATTATTTTCTATAAATACAATTGATCTTGATTAAATTAATATAGAAAGAAGATTTTATGTCACCATCTAGTAGTCTCAGACTGATCAAAGCCCATCTAACGGAACTCAGAAACGAGGTAGCACCTTTGGGCTTTGCTCTGGACCAAACCCAAGCCGAACTTCATCGCGTGAAGCTGGAACAGAATCACCTTTGCGATAAGTTCAAGCTTATATAAATCACTACTCGGGTAATTTCAGTCGAGTTTCCCCAAGATTCTATCACCCTACCACACCTTACTCTTAGGTTCTATACTGGTGTTATAAGGGGCTCTGTAACAAGACCGTAACTACCTTGCGTAATCCTTTTATTTAAATAAAAATTGTGATTTCTTCTTAAGGTGAAATTTGGGAATCTCATGTGTACAGATAAATATAGGATGTATATTATTGATGAATTTTGGAAAAGTAATATTTTAAAATATTTATGTAAACCTTAAGTAATTAAAAATGTAGTAATAATTTTCAAAAAATGGTCTTCTACAGTTGTGTTTAGTATGAAATTTTGAGTCTAATAAGATTAGCATAATTTTTGATGAATAATAAATTATGAATAGTGATTTTACTCTTAGGATTAGTAATGTGACCAAATGGATTAGTAATCTCACTTAAATAAATTATTAATATAATTTAGGCACCTTGATTAGGTAATGTAATTCAATAAAATAGGCAAATAACTATTTCAGAAATTATTAGTGAAGTATTAGTTTTTTCAAATGAATAGTGTTTTTTAATTTATAATTAAATTAAAAAAATTTAGAAAATTATTTTTATAAAATTGAGTTCATTTTTTAATTCAGAGCATCAATATTAGGTTATGGTGATTTTTGGGGATTTTTCTGAAAAAAAAAATGAATTTTTGGTGAATTGTAAAAATACAGTTTTTAGTTTCGAGTGTCTAATGACATCCTCAAGGATGTAATAATTATGAAATAATTATGGTAGACTCATTAATGGTAAAATAAGGTATTTGGTGTCACAATTGGCCAATACCATGGTCAAATACCTTGGGCAAGCCCATGGATTTGACAATACCACTAATGAGGTGTCCCTTGGCCATTAATGCCTTATCCCCTCACTTCCCCTATAAATACCAAGCCATTATCTCATCCTTTCCATTCCAAAATCCTCCTCAACGAATTTATGGTCTCCTTAACTCCCAAGGAGTCCTTCCAAGGTTCCCTCAGGCCTCCCAAGGTCCCAAACTTTTATATTTTGAAGTTACTCTTCAAGGTAAGGGATCCTACCCCTCTCTTTCTTTTCAAGTACTCTCTTTTATATCATTTTATTTCTGCTCCATATTCTTATGTTGGAGGATTTTATTTTATATTCATCCTACTGTCCTTTTCATGTTCATATGATGAGAGACCTCCTCTTTCTCTCATCAATTAATTTTAATAATGTTTAAGTGGTGTCATTAGGCTGCTTAATTTTTTGTAAGGGATTATTTCACCCTTCTCATTTTCAAGTTCTATTTTCATGTAAAGTCTTTCAAGTTCCTTTTTATTATGTTGGGGTATGATCTATATATCCATAATAATTCTATTTTATTTTAATATGATGAGAGACCCTATTTTATCTCATCAATTCATGTTTTGAAGTTTTAAGTGACGTCGTTAGGCTGCCGAATTTTCATAAGAGAAATCTTATTTTTGTCTTCCTTCCATGTTTTTTATTTCATATGGTATGTATTTAAAATTTTATTAAAATGTTATTATATCCATTATATTATATCTCTATACTATTTTTTGGATAATTTATGAGTGTTTAACCCATGTCCCCTCTCTTTTCAATGTTTTCTAAAACCCCGTAACATAGTCGTTATACTGTAGAATTTTTCGTCCCAAAATGTCTCTCTCTTTTTCTAAAATTCTTTTATTTTATTAAGTGAATACTAAAATATATTTCTTATAAAAAGGTATTCACATGTATATAAAAATGTTCTATTTTAATTCTCGTATTTACATACATGAAACCCACTTTTCTTTTTCATGGTTTTAAAATGACATAAAGATCATGTCTCAAAAGCAGTTTTTAAAACGTTATGATTATGAAATAAAACCCATTTATTTTATTATATATGGGTTATTTATGAAATTTTTTATGATGATATATGTGGATCACATGATAATAAAGACAAATTAAGGGTGTGCCCTGATAGTTCTCCAATGCATTGGGTAAATACGTAATCTCTAGAGATGACCATTTTAACGATACCTTGGAAAATAACCTTGGTAATTTTTTTTTAATGACACCTTGGGGATGGACCTTGGTGAAATGGAAATGATTGTGTAAGTTAAATTTTTTATCCACATATTCAAGTTATGAAATAATTTAATTTTATTATGATATGCCTCATGATTTCTTTCTCATGCTTTAAAGTTCTTTTTCATGACTTTATTGGTGTATCTCAAGTTCACATGTTAAATGTTGTAGCCACATCTTCAAGTTATGAAATACTTTATTTTTATTATGATACTTCTCATGATTTCATTATCATGCCTTAAAGTTCTTTTTCATGACTTTATTTATGTATCTCAAGTTCACATGTTAAATGTTGTATTCACATCTTCAAGTTATGAAATACTTTATTTTTATTATGATATGCCTCAATATTTATTTACCATGCCTTAAAGTTATTTTTCATGACTTTATTGATGAATCTCAATTTCACTTGTTAAATTTTGTAGCCACATCTTCAAGTTATGAATCATGTTATTTTCAATATGATATGCCTCATGATCTCTTTCTCAAGCCTTAAAGTTATTTATCATGACTTTATTGATGTATCTCAAGTTCACATGTAAAATGTTTCCCTTGTTTCTCTTACTGGGCCTTCTGTTCACCCTTTCCTATGATGTATGTTCCCAGGTTATGAGATATAGTAATGAACTTAGGATGAACAAATGAAAAATCCTTTCAAGTGTTTAAGAATAATTTTTTTATATTGTCATGTATTAAGTTCCTGGTTTCCAAGACAATAAACCTTAAAGATCCTCGGTTTTGTATAATGTAATGAATGTTTATGTGATAAAAAGGAAGGATGCTATACTAATATTTCTCTTGAAATCAATTCTAATCCTGATGAAATCCCTTCGATCTTCTCCTAGTTAGTTCTCTCACCTCAATCTCTATCTCCCATGATATCTATTCTCTTCTATAGGGTTTCATAAATCCCTAAGTTGATTTGTGGATATATTAACCACTATTTTAGATCTAAACCTAGTATTTATTCATATATCCTTGTTTTATTCATTATCCATTGTATTTTTTCATGTATGGATTTGTGATTTGAGATCCAATGATCTCCATTTAGGTGGTTCCATCATGATGCCCAATTTATGTTAACCCTAAATTACTTTATTAAATTTAAATTGTTTGAATTAAAATGAAATTTACTGATTTTAATTAAATGGTTTTCAATTGGTTTGTTAAAAAAATATAATTCTATTTAATTGGGGTTTTAAAATGGGTTTTTGGCATAAAATTGGAAAACCTCAAATTTCATTGATTAGGGGTGTTTTTATAGAAATTTTTAAAATTTAAATTTGGGATTTGATATAAATTGTTTCAATTAAATTATTAAATATAATTGTGGAAATTGATTTGATGGAAAAGTGTGAAAAAAACCTAATTCCATTTAATTGTGGGTTTATTGTGAAATTGATGGAATCTTGAGAAAAATGAAATTGTTGAATTTAATTTGTGAAATTGGATTGTGAAATTTAATTGGGAATTGATTTCAAATACTTATTTTGAAAATGGATTAAAATGTTTTTAATAGAAACCATAGGGTTTCATCTTGTTGAAAACACATGTTTTGATTAAAACCCCATTTTGGTTTTTAAATGGGAAATTGGAAAATTTAAAATGGAGAATGGAATTAGTTTATTTTTGCGTTGATTGAAATAAATTGTCCATAATTTTTTTTTACTAGAAAATATGTAAGCCTTAGGTAGTTAGTGGGTTATTTATATGGGACTTTATTCTTTATAATGTCCCAAAACATAAATGAATCATGTCACATCTCTTTGGTGATGGGGATGAGACTTATTTTTCATGAGTTCAAAGGGACATATATACATATTATCATGTCACCTTAATTGTGGATTCCCCATATCCTAAAGCTATCATACCTTCTTAATAATATGACCATGTTTCTCACTTTTTTTATTTCAAATGAATATATTCCATTATTGAAAACTATTTTACATGCATTTTGATTTATATAAAAGTTTTTTAAGCCATTTCTGAAAATTTCCATTGTTTTGGAAATGTTCCATCAATTGAAAAGTAAATCATTTTCTTAAAGTAGTTTTATATTTTGGAACATGAAACCTGGATTGTTTTAATTATGATTATGAAATTCCAAACCTATTTTTTTTTAAATTAAAATCTTTCTTGGGTTAATTTAATATCGACATTTGTTATGGAATAATTGGTGAGACCCTGCTAGGATTTTAAACTCACACCCTACTTATGGCTTCATGTTTTTATACATTATCTCCTTCCAGATTCAAGCAGGGGTAAAGAACCACTTGGATATAGTTAAATTTTTTTATATGTGGACTTGGTGGGTTGCATCCATTGGTACTTGGGTATTTTCTATTATTTTATAGTAATTTTGGTTGTAGTACTTTGGTTTTTTATACCTATTTGACTTATGGTACATTACTCCTAATGGAGTTTCTTTCATATGCATACTAATTTGTTTAGTTCATTTTCACTTTGGTTGTGGAAAAATAATTCCCACTTCCCTTTTTGTATGATTCTAAGTGCTAGTCACCAACTCGTGGGGATTTGGAATGCCATTCAGGCTATGTTAGGACTCGAACAGTTATTTGGGGTACCACAGTACTTTGGCTGGTTTATGACAAGATTTGTTTTGTCCATCCCACATTTTAAAATTATTTCCATAGGGACTAAGTATTTCTTGGAATTTTAGAAAATTTAGTGGTTACATGTCTTAAATAAAGAAAAAGTTACTTGAATGAGAAATGATAGTAATCATAAGAAATTATTTTTTGGGAAAATGTAAAATATATGAAAATGCCCAATTTATTATGTAAATGTTTTTATAATCCTATAAAACTCTAAATCAAAAAGATCATATAAATGTAATAAAGTGAAAACCATGTTATAAATTATGTAATAATGGGTTGATTATGTTTTAAATTGTTATATTTATCATCAAATCATAGTTTTAGATAACATTATATGTTATAATATTATTTTATCATAAGTTATAATTATTTTATAACTATAAAGGATAGTATATTAAGGGGTAATATAGTTATTTTTACGGATTATAGGTTAAATTGAAGGATTTTAATATAAGGTGGAATAGTTAAGGACATCTTAGTATTATATTATATTCATAATATGATTTATTATGAATTTATTTGATATACTCACACTAACCATTTTGGTTTTAGTTAATGGCTATAAAAGAGAGTAACCGAGTTAATAGTGGTTGTGAAGGACATTGTGGTGGTTGTATAAATGAGAAACCAAATGGAATAGAATATGGAGTGAGAAATTTTATAGTTATTACTAACCGTCTATCTAGAGTTGTTATTAATATCCTAAACCTTAGTGAGTTTCATAACACACCAAATAAGAGAAAAATGTGGTTTCATGGAAGTTCAGCTGATAAGGACCATAGAAGAAACAATATTCAATTTCCTATTTTTTAAAAATGTAGGAAGACGTTCCCAAGGGAATGTATAAAAGTAATAGGAAAATGTTTTATGTGTGGAAAGGTGGGTACATAGAAATAAACCTCTATGGAAAAATGAATGTTTTGGTTAATAAAATGGAGTAGAATAAAGTTCTTCAAAAGGTATCAATTGAATGTTTTAAATGTGGGGGTATGGGCATTATGAAAAAAAATTCCCTTGGAGGAAATCTCATGGAGGGGTTATAAAGATCATACAAATAAAGGTTTAGCAAAGTTATATGTTATACATATGAAGATGAAGAATCTACAAATTACATATAAAATCTATGAATTATTTTAATAATTTTTATTATCTTTAAATTTGGAAAACATGATAATATTGAGATTGATAAATATTATAACATTATTCGTATTTTTTATTAAACTAAGGAATTATTAAGGAATAATAAGAAGAATATTGGTTAAGGTTTCATAAAGTAAATTGAATGTTTAAATTTTTTATATTTAGGTTTTGGAAATTTATGTAGTTATATTTTACTTAAGGGTTGATAAGTTTAAGGATGATCAAAAGTTCAAAGGTATAGATACACTTTTTAAGCCTTAAGTGATTTTATTTTAAGTTGATTGATAATATTTTGGGATATTTTTAATTGATTTTAATATGAATACAAGATTGATGTATATATATCCCTTTGTTTTATCATGTGACCTACTATAAATATTATTTTGGAAGAATGTTATAATATTGGGGATAAATATCATAAAGTAAATAAAACCTTTAAATTAGTATAATCATTAATATTGAGGAAATTATGCTTAATTGGGATAAAGGGGTGTTATATTTTTTGGGAACATATGTTTTAACATATAGATAACCATGGGATTAAAAATTGATTTATTTATTAGGTGGTAAAAGTAATTTTAAAATAAGTTCATTATATTTTGGGGGAACATTATATTATTAAGGTGAATGGATATTTTTTGGATAATATTGGATTTTATGTCAAAATGGTTGATGTTATTTGAGGAATAAATATTCACTTATCTTTTGGAAGCATATATGATTTTAATGTGTTTTATGTCATTGTGAGTTTGGTTATTTTGGGAAAAGATTAGTATATTTTGTAGAATATATGAATAAGGAAAACACATTTTTAATATGTGAATTTCTGAGTGATTAATTTTTTTTTGGGAGATAAACCTCTGTTTTTGAAGAATATGTTGTCAAATATCTCTAATTTTTAGGTTTTGAATTTGATCAGGCATATTTTAAATATTTTATGGTTTAGTTATTTGCAGAATTATTTAAGTTGAAATTTGGTAATTATCTTTATGTATGCTAACCATTATTAGTTTTAGTTGTAAAAAAATAGGTAATTTTGATAACAAATAAATTTTATTTCTTATAAATATTCATGAATTATATTTTATATAGTTATATTCACTATAATAAAGCTTCCAATCAAAAAAGAAAGAGTTTGATTTGTACTAAATTTGTATACAAGTGTTATATGGTTTTATTTAAAAATTAAATTTATAAAGTTTATTATTATAATTTTTATAAATAAACATAATTTTCGAAATAATCAATTCAAAATTATGTGAGAGTAGATTTTATGTAATTTTATGATCAAGTTGATATTTGGGTGAATAATAGAAAATACTGATTTTTAAGAAAATATTATTTTATTTTCATGTATTTAAAAATCCACATTCTATTTTGGATTTATTTTAAAATTTCTCTAGTTCATTTTTATTAAAAATAATCCATTAAATGTAATTAGAATCAAAATTTAACTTGATTTCGTTATAAAAAAATTATTCTAAGGAAGGAATTTTATAAGAAAAATATTTTTTGTCATGTTACATGTTCTAGTTTTAAATGTATTTTTTACAAAATATAGAGAGATGATATTTAAAAGTGGATTTCAGATTTTGAATCAAGATTTTTAAATTTAAAAATTTTTATATCTCATTTTTTCTTTTTATGAATAGTGACTGGTAAAAAAACTAGTTACCATGGTAAGAGTTAAAGCAGGTTAAAAGGGTTAAACTAAAATGATAAGGGTTAAATTGACTTATAAGATGGTATAAATCATATTTTATGGTCGTATTTAGACCCTATACCCTTCTTTATTTGAAAATGGTTCATTTTGGATCCACTTTTCTTGAGTAAAATGTTAATATATTTTAATCTTTTGAAAAATTCTAAGTGTGTACTCTCCCTCACTTATAAAAGGAAACCAACACTACTCTCTTTGCAATACTTAAATATCATCTTGTATCAGAAAATACCTGACCAAAAACATTCCTAACATCCCTTTACATGTCCTACAAGTTTTTTTTATTAAAATGTCATCCTAGGAAGTATTTTGGAATCAACCTAAATAGGTTGTCTGCAGAATAGGTATAGTTCTTAACCAAGTGTTTTTCATTTTATTTCATATTTTAAATCATTAAAAAATCTATTAAAAATTGTCGTATAATAACATAAGTTTATAATATATACTCAAATTTAATTATTTTTATGTTATAACTCATTTTTATCATCTTATCCATTTAATGGAAAATAATAAACATTGCTCATTTGCACATACGGACTACCACCTCATGAGACAATGTATTTAATTTTCCATTACCACATCTTATGGATGATCATAATGATGGATGAAAAATAAATAATATGATATATATATGTGGTATGAATTTCATTCTATAATGTTAAATGAATATTCAACTTATTTTTTTACCATCTAATGAAAAATATAAATATCACTTGTGAATATGTGCGGATTACCACCTCACAAACCGATGTATATTATTTTGTATCACAACATCACATGGAAGGTATATATAGGTGGATTAAAGAAATAATATGACAATTTTGATATAATTATCATTATAGGAAGTTAAAATAATACTTACCCTCTTTCCCTCAAATTCTTTGAAAAAAACATGTTACACAAGCATATATATGAACTATCGTCTTCATGAGTATAACGTAATTCATTTTTCATAATAAAAATACATGTTTGGTTATAAAATTATAAATAATGTTTAAAAATGATAATTATAACATTATTAAGATTATATAAATGGTATAAACATGATCTTTTTTACTATATTCAACCTTCCAAATCTATTTCTAGCATATAAGTTGAATGTTCTAAAAACATATGATGTGAAATTAATTGATTATGTAATGAAGTATAGCATTGATATAAGTGAAATAAATGGAATAATTAACTTTATAAAGATTATTAATAATGTAAATAAGTAACATGATTTTATTATTCAGGAAGATAAAGAACATATGTGACAAGAAGAAATAAAGGAAATGGATATTCAATCTTAAAACCAAGTTTTAAAATTTATTAAAGATTTATTTCTAATATTTTTCCTTAATAAACATATAGTTTCCTCGATGTGTGCATATTTAAATAAATTAATTAAAAGAGTTATTTTACCACTCCTTTAAATTTCTTACAAAGTTATTTGAATGGAATCTTTTTTTACTGCATATGAAATGTTTAAATTTATTTATAAAGTATAAAAAAATGTTTTTCTAACATATAAAAAATCAATAGATTTTTCCACCGTTATAACCATTATTTTATATTTTTATTCCTTTACTATATTCCATTTTTTATTCAAAAAAACCTTTATTCCCTTTTTCCTTGGTATTTTAGATTTGAAAATGGGGTTTTAAAGGAAAGTGATTTTCAATATCCAAAAAATGTTTTACTTATCATTTAAAAAGTTTATTTTTATGAGTTTGATGATGGAAATGAATGATTTTATATGTTTAACATATGTTATGGTCCTTGAAATTTTTTTATAATAATGGGTGATCTTGTTATATCTCTTAAATGTATTGGTTAATGATTATGTTCTCCAGATAATTATATTTGAGTTAACTGAGTATGTTTTTAAATTTATAAGGGTTTTGTATAAGGGTTCTATGAAGATTATTTGCTAAGGAAACTAAAATAATTTTATGTGCATGATAATGATTTTTCATGTAGATATATTTATTTCATAAGCGAAGCTAATGATATTTGATTTAAATGAATTATTATTTTCTTTAAGGCTAAAATTTTTTGTTTTTATGTAAATGTTTTTCATAGGTTATCATGTTTTCTAAAAAACTATCATGATTTTTATATTTTATTTATAGTTTCTTATAAATATTTTTATTAAAAAACGCCATAAAAGTTGATTACATGTGTAAGAAAACAATTATTTTACCTCAAATTTTACTATATTAAAGTAAAAATATCTTATATGATCTCATGGTTTTGTAACTGATTAATAGTTTTCATTATTCCTTTATATATGTCCCTAACTGATCTTTTTATGCTCATATCATGTTTCCAAAAAAAATAATGAGGTTTTAGGATAATTAGTAATAATAATGAATTCAATTTTAAAATAATGAACATTTTTCATGAAAAGAAAATGTCTTCTATCTTAAAAGTATTGTAATGTGATAAAAATAGACACTTAGTAGAATTGACCAATTTTTAATGTATAGGTTTATTGTGGAAGTGTTATAACATATTTATCTAAAAATATACACCTGAAAATGACTTTGAGAATAAAATAAAATGAATTATTCATTTAAAACTCAAGATTGTGTGATTTTTTATGGTTGAGTCTTTATAGATGGTATCAAAGGGAAGGTTTATATAACTTTAGAGGTTAATATAGTATTAATTGAATACCCTTGAGAGATTATAACTTATATTTATGTTGATATGATATATAATTTTAATATTACCATATTTATTCATCAAATCTATGTCTATTTAGAATGTTTTTCCATGTAGGAAATAGGGAAGCTGAAGTATGAAGGCTTCTATAAAACAATGTCCTTCCAAATCAGTAACCTAGAATGGTTGGAATTATAATAGAGCATTTTTTTTATTTTTATATATTATTTTATGTATGTTATAAATTTTGGTGGTTTTCATGTGAGAGCGCAACCACATACACCATAGAGTAACATTCCCATTATAGATCATTTAATGAAATATAATCCTCTATCAATTAGTGGATTATATAACTTTGTGATAGATAAATTATTGGTTAAATCCTTGGATAAAATATTCAAATTCATGGGTAGTTCAGAACATAAAAAGGTAACTCTTACTATTTATCATTTTTAAGGTGAATCCCATCAGCATTGGTCAATGGTTAATATTATCAGGGAAAGAGAATATATTTTTGCCTTAAAATATGATAAATTTAAGAATAGTTTCCTTGAGTGGTATTTTTATACTATTTTTAGACTTAAAATTGAATATTAATAACTGGAATTGATTAATAAAGAGTATTATTCACTAGCCACATATGAAGAAAACATTACCCGGTTGGAAAGTTACACACCAAATAGTATTTTGGATCTTGATAGAAAATTTAATTGATTTTACATAGCATTAAAGCCAAGACATCAAATAGAATTGGATTCTAATTAATTTAAATGTTATGATACATTTTGTTAATGTGTTGAGAAGGTATAAATAGATTTTTTTTATGATCATGTGTTCTACGACAACAGGTGGGAAAATAGGTCCAAGTTGTGAGAAATGGATGAGAATTCATTGAGGAAATTTGAAGGTGAGAAAATAAAGTTTCCATCTTGTGATAAGTGCAGCAAAAATCACCCTATAGAATGTCTTATAAATTCTAGTAAGTTTTTATGATGTGGTGATTTTAGGAGTGTGTCTTATAACTGAAAAGAAAATGATCACAATAATTATTAGAAAAATAATGAAAAACAGATAGAAATATGTTTTAATTGAAATTATATTGTTCATTATGAGTGTACTTGTACAAAAATCATAATAGAGGATGAAATTCATTAAGATCATAAATAGAAAGGTGTGGTTAAATCCTATAAGACTACTTTGGTATATGTTGGACCTTTCAACAATGTATTTTCAGGTACATTACTTGTTTATTCATATTATTTTAATGTCTTATTTGATTCAGGTCCTATAAATTATTTTATTTCAATGGAAATTACTTTTAAATTTGAAGTCATGCCTACTAAATAAATCCATAAATTTTTGGAAAAACACCTGGGGTAGTATTAAGGATAAAAGAAATTATAATAATCTCCTTTTTTTCTATCGAAAGGCATTACAAGAAGACATTTTTGTCTTTCCCCTTGTAGTGTTTGATGTTATTCTGTGTATAGATTGGATTTCTATTTATCATGATAAGATATATTATAGAGAAAAATAATTTGTTTTTTAGAATGAGTTTTTGTTTTTATACAAGAATAAATTCAGACCTTTGATAATTGAAGTTCTAAGGTCAAATAACAAATGGGAAGGGGGGTTGAATCAGTTGTTTACTTTTTATAAGTTTCAAAACTTTATGAAACTTAAACCATGTAACCTACTAAGATTTATTTCCTTATCAACCATTAGAAAATACTTATGCATGAAATAATGTTAAATCAAGTAAGTCACACATTATTTACAAGGTTCAGCCTCAATGTGAGAACCAACATCCTTTCCATAGAGACTCCTATAGATCTATGGAAATTCACTATAATGAAGAAATAAATACAAATTGTTCCAGCACCCTTTAGACACCTTTTATCTCTCGATAGGAAAGAATATATAGACTTCTATCAGTTTTCAATGTTTTCTTATAGAACAATTGAGCCAAATAAAATAATAAATGCTCTGTTGAATATACTCTACAAATGCTCAATCAGAATCCTCAATCTGATATGGCTAAGTTTGATCTTCTCAGTATGGTAAAGATGATTCTGATTTTTCCCTTCTCATACACTCAATTAAACCCTCTTCAATCTGGTAGGAAATTTTCACTTTTAATTATCTATAACTTTTCCTTTTTCGCATGTATAAAAGTTACAAAAGAATAAATGATCTGAGAAAATATTTATAGGATACTTTAAAATAAAAAGCAGGAAACTTGAAATCTTTCTCGCTTCTTTAAATCTTAAAAACTCTAAAAATATCTCACATTTAATGTTCAATCATTGAATTCTTCAAGACACCTTAAATTTCTCCTAGATTTACAAAAAATTGAAATTCCAACTTTACTTCTTGAACACTTAACATCCTTCTCATTACGATAATGTTGAATCTTGGTTCTGGATTTCTCAAAAACATGCTCAGAAATGTTGTTCAGATTTTATAAAAACATGCTCAGAAATGTTGTTCATATTTTCTCAAAAATATGATTAAAAATGTGGTTTGGATTCTCCCAGAAACATGCTTATAAATGTGGTTATTATTTCTTCATAAAGAAGGTACCTATTTTCTCAAAAATCAGGTTCTAAATGGTTCAAAAATTAGGTTCTAAATTACTCAGAAATCAGGTTCTACATTTTTCAAAAATTAGGTTCCGAATTACTCAAAATCAGGTTCCGAATTGTTTGGAAATCAGGTTCTGAATTACTCATAATCCAGGTTTCAAAATGTTCAAAAATCAAGCTCTAAATTTGTCATATATTAGGTTCTGAATTGCTAAAAAATAAGGTTATGAATTTTTCAAAAATCAGGTTCCAAATTGCTCAAAAATTAGGTTACAAATTGTTCAAAAATCAGGTTCTGGATAGATTAGAAATCAGGTTTCGAATTGCATAGAAATCAGGTTCTGAATTTCTCAAAAATCAAGTTCTGAATTGTTCAGAAATCAGGTTCCAAATTTCTTAGAAATAATGTTTTGAATTATTAGAAATCAGGTTTTGAATTTCTAAGAAATCAGGTTCTGAATTATTTAGAAATATGGTTCTGAATTGCTCAGAAATTAGGTTTTTTATTTCTCAAAAATCAATTTCTGAATAGATAAAAAATTAGGATCTTAATTGTTTAGAAATCATGTTTCAATTTTTCTCATAAACATGCTCAGAAAAGTGATTCTAATTCTTTCAAACTTCTTCATCATTACTTTAAAATATTTTATCATGAAAGTTTTCATGATTTGTGAGAACTTATTAATCAGAAAAGAATCATCAAGTATGTTTAGAAAGTTTTAGAAACTTTCTAACTTCTTACTTTTTACTCTTCAATAACATCATATTTTAAAACTATTTGGAAACAAAAAAGTCTTATTTATTCAACAACTTCTTTCTTGAGCAACTTCTTTCTTGAGAAACTTCTTTCTCAGAAACTTAATTCTTCCTAGATAAAAAAACCTTTTTATACAAGAAAATTTAGTTTTCAACAAATAAAAAAAATGTTAAAAATAATTTATCACAAATTTACTTAAATATTCACCTTAAGATTTTTTGAAAACCCTCATTAACAACTTTTACAACTATCGTATTTTTTTCACAACTCATCTTTTGTAAGAAACTCAATTTTTTAACTTTTATCAAAATATAGACTTTCTCAAAAGAGAGTGTCCTGACACCACACCACTAGATAAAGTAATGTTTTTTAAGTAATTTCATCCCTCAGTGGCAAGAAACTTTTTCATCCATGTAAAGATAAATCCTCCTCTCTTTTCTTATTCTCTCAATTTAATCTTTTATCTTATCACTTTTCATTTTATCTCCCCCATTATATGATAACAACATAATTAGAATCAAAAAAATAAAGATTTTTAAAACATATTATAAAGAATAAAGTTGTTAATCTCTCTCCCCATTTGTCAATATAATCCAAATTTTAAGGTGTCTCAACATGCAGATAAAATTGATAAGCTACTGTGTATATTGAATAACCCATCATCCAAAATGGTTAAATATTATAATGAATATATTGTGAGTGGTTTTCAATTTCATACACGTGCATATGGGGAATAAAAAAACAATGAACAGTGGTGTTTGTTTGAGAGGATCACATCATAGAGAAACTGAAGTTGACTTTTACGGCATTCTGGATGAAATTATTGAGCTATGTTATCTTATAAAGAATTACATAACGATGTTTAAATATTGGTGGTTGGATACTGAGAGAGGCTTGCGTGTTCATCCGACTCATGGAATCATCGATATTAAATATAAAAGTCTTCTTACAGTAAATGAACCATTTTTACTGGCTCAATAGACACATCAAATTTATTCCGCAAAGTACTGTGCTACTTCAAGAGACCTGAGTGATTGGTGGAGCATAATAAAAATGAAATCTTGGGAAAATCAATTTACTCAAATTGAATGTGGTTCTGCTAAAGTGGAATAAATTTAAATTTTTCAAGAGACTACTCAAAATCCATTTTTTCACAAAGAAACATGAATATCGACGATGACACCCCACAATTAAGGGTCGATGGTGAAGAAGATGTTAATGATGTTGCAAATGAATTTGAAATGACAAGGGATGGTGAAAGTGAAACTCATGTGGATATTGATGATGACGAGGAGGAATATGAAGACATTGAAATCGTTATATATGAAGATGATGATAAAGGTGAACATTGACACGGTTAAATAATGGTTATGATCATAACTAATATATATCTATATATAATAGTTATTTTCAACTATCTGTTAAAAATAATCATTTTGTGTTTCAGATGGACTCTGATGTATTTCACGAGTTAGAGGAGGCTGAGCTACCTTTGGATAAGGGGGATGTGGGATCATCTGACCATCACCCTACTTGTGGTTCAGGAGGTATGCGGAGGGGGAGTGGTCTTGCACGACTGATGATTCCTGACCCAATCCTCAAGCGACCTTCGCGTCTTGGATTCAATCCACACACATGGAGGTATGGTAACCTATATATTTTAGTTAGATTTCATTAATTTATTTACATATATACTAATTTTTTGATTATTTATTCTTTTTTCATAGTTTTGTTCATGTAGCTGTTGGATAGGGGATCGTTATCTTGCACAATTATTTTTCCCATCCATGTATCACATGTGAATAGATTCTCGTTGATGTGCAGCTCGGCATGTACAATCATTGGTTGGTACATAAATAAATAATATTTATTTTGAAATTTATTTTATTAATAACTTGATATTATAAATTATTTGTAGGGTTTATGGTATCCCATTGATGATAGCATGTGTGACGATATCCATATAGCATGGGTGGTGGCTATGCATGAGCGTTTGTGTCAGTTTTTGCACAATTTGAGAAAGACATCCATTAAAGAAGCAGGAGTGACAGTATTTGATGAGTCGTGTAGAGCCCACCGACGAGAGTAAATTTCATCTCAGGTTTGGGATGGATTATGTTCACACTGGTTGGATGGTGGATTTTAGAGAAGGTCTTCATTAGGTTGGCAGAACCGGGGGAGACAAGAGGTGACACATTGAGCTGGTAGTCATACATTCCTTACACATAGAGAGCATCGGGTAAGTATTTTGTTTAAATATTTTATATAACTTCATATATAAACAGATTATTTTATATTCATATAGGTAGTCGAGCATCCCAATATTACAGAGTATGATGTTTATTGGAGGATGTATAGTGATCCACCCACCAGAGAGATTATAGGTGATCGCCAGCGTTGGATTGTGGTTAGTCATATTTTTTTTAGTTTGACAATTAACTGCATATAATATTTTCACAATTTTAATTTCAAATTGGAATTGAAGGAGTCATATAAGGCTGCGACCTCTCAGAAATAGGATGAGGGTCGGGACGAGGTGACTGATCAGACCAGTGCCCACCATTTCGACGAGGCAGCATTGATGCAGGCGACTCAGTATGTCTTTGAGAAGGGCTGAGTAGTTGGTATTAGCTCTCATGTGACTCCTGGTACTTATTATGGTACTGTTGCGATGTCGGCATCCAGCTCAAGAGGAGATCATGGAGAGGCATCATCTTCTGCCTCATAGTATTAGGAGTAGTTTCGAGCTCAGGATGACCTTATAGAGAGTTTGCAGAAGCAGCAAGAAGATATGCGTCAACAGCAACAGTAGCACGAGGATGATATGCATCAATGGAAGTAGTAGCATCATGATCAGATAGAGTACATGCACCATCTGACTCATATTTTATGGATGGAGTTTCCTCCACCATCTCCTTTAGCTCATCCACCTCCTCCAGAAGACGACCCCCCCCCCCAGTGATTTTTTTATGTTAAAAACATTTGAATTTAACATTTGTTGTAATATGAACTATTTACAGTTTCTGTCTTTTATATCGGTGTGAATATTACATAATTTAATTTTAATATTTTATGATTTTTTTTGAATATTGAGAATTTTAATAATTTTTATTTTTTTATTATTTTAAAAATATTAATATTATTGTTTCTTTTATCATAATTTTATTAAATATATTTTTTAGTATTATATTTTTTAATGTTGGTTTATTTTACTAATAATAATAATAATAAGAATAATAATAATTTATGATTTTTTTATATGTTTTTTTGAATATTGAGAATTTTAATATTTTTTTTATTTTTTATTATTTTAATAATATTAAAATTAATTTTTCAATAATCATAATTTTATTAAAAAAAATTTAAAAAAAAAATTATTTATTATTTGTGATGGGATCTATTGCGATGGGTTCCCGTCACAAATAGCCTAAATAATTTTTTTTAAAGTATTTGCAACGGGCCCGTCGCAAATAGTCTAAATAAATATTTTCAAAAAATAATTTGCGACGGGATTACGGGACCATTTCAAAAAGTATTTGCGATCGGACCATCGCAAAAAAGTATATATATATATATATATATATATATATATAAAGTATATAATTGGAGACTTATTTGCATCAGTGAAGTTGCTCATCGCAAAAAATATTATTTGCAATGACATTTTCTGCAACGGGCTATTTGCGACGGGACCCCATTGCTAAAGCTTATTTGCTATGGGATCCCGTTGCAAATAACCCATCACAAATACCTAGAATTCTAGTAGTGTATCTACCTTCTTACCCTCCCATTTGTTGGAAAATGAAAATATTTTTTGTACGTACATGCGAACTTCCACCTCCTTGAATGATGCATTACGTTTTTCATTATTGTATCACATGGGTGGTAATAAGGATGTATTTAAAGAATAAATAATATGTTTATAATATTTTTATGATTTTTTAGAGGTAAAACTTTATCTAATTTATTTCCTTTTCATCAATTATAAAAATGAAAATGTCACTCAAACACGGACTACCACCTCCATGAACAAGGTATCTCATTTTTCATAACCAAAATACATGGATGGTTTTAAAAGTATATCAAATGTATAAACATGATAATTATCAGATATTTAATATTCTACTGATGATTTCACCATGATACCTTTGACTACATCCAATACACCAAATTTGTTTTGGACCAAAAACCCAAAAACATATAACGTGAACATAACTGATTTAGTAACTAAATAGAACATGTTAATAAATGAAATAAACTGAATAATATTAATGGAATGAACGTTAAAATGTTTTTTTAATAAATTAAAAAATTAATATTATTTTATTATTTTGGAAAGTAAAATGTGTACTTGGCGATTCAAGATTTGAGGTATGGGATTTTTCTTTAAAACCATATTTTAAATGTTTTAAACACATTATATTTCATATACATGTTCTTTAAAATGTTTAAAGAATGGTATTATTTATAAAAAATGAATTATTAAATTAATTTTCAAATATATTTGACTTTATTTTCAATGTTTTAAAAGGAAATATTTTCAATGTTTCCCATACGGGTTATTTTTTACTTTTATTGTAAAAGTGTAAAAGGAATGTTTTTTACATTTACTGCATGGTATTATTTTCCTACAATCATAGTAATTATTCATTATAAAACTTATTATAAAAGTTTCTATGGTTTCAAAAATAATATATTAATCCTATTGTTCTGATATTTTATATTTTTTAAGACACTTTAAAATAAAAGGATATTTCTTCTCATTTTTATGAGATAAGGGAAAATGATTTTACTTATGGTTGAAAATGAAAATTCTTATGGGGTTATGATGTAAATGAAATATTTTATTTATTTCATAAATCTTATGTTTCTTGTTAAATTTATATGATGATGGGTGGGTTTTTTATAACCCTACAATGCATTAGGTAATAATATGTTCTCTATAAGAGACATGTTAGAATTAACCATTAAGGTTATTCCATTTCTAAGGGTGATTTTAAGAGTAATTTTTACAGTTATATGAACATAATTTCCCAAGGTACATACATGTTTATTTTATTCTCTCAAATGAGTTTTTATAGAAATCGTTTTATTTTATAAATTAATCAAATGATTTAAAAAAGGTTTATGCCCTTTTTAGAAAAAACATTTTTTTCAAGGAAAAATTTTATTATTTTTTAATAAAACCTCGTGATTTTTATTTTTCCTTTATGATTTCTTATGATATTTTTTATGAAAAATTTTGGGTAATAATTTTATTTTTATGTGTAAGTAAATGATTATTTGAGATTAAACTTTATTATGTAACAAGTCTAACTTTCTTATGGGTTTTCATGATTTTAAAATGGGTTAATTGAATTATTTTATTATTATATCCCTTACTATGATTTTTATGCTCATCCCACATTTTCTAATGTTTTTCACAAGGCTTAAATATGATAAGGAACTATAACAAGCTCTATCTTTATACTATGATGATTCATCTTAAAAGAAACAAATATGTATTGAATGAAGAAGGAATGAAAACAAAAGAACTTATATTGTGGAATAAATGTACAATGTATGGAAGTGTACACTTTATTATGTAATGGTTTTCCTAATTATATAAAACTTTAAACCTAAAAGATTCAAGAAATGTAAGAAATTGTAACCCTTTTTATAAATCAGGAAATTATGTATTGATTATGTTATAGGTTATTATAATTGGTATCAAATCAAAGGTTTAGATAATTTTAGAAGTCAGGATGATGTTAAAGACACTTTTAAGATATTATAAAATATAGTTATATTATAATGAGATGGATTTTTAGGATTTAAATTTTTTTCTAATCCATGACTATTCAGAATGTTTTTCTATAGAGGAAACATAGAGAATAAATTAGGAAGGAAACAAGAGAAATAAAACCTTCCAAATTAGTAACTTAGAATGGTTATAATTGGAATAGAGTAGTTTTTTCAATGTTAACTCAGTTAACACATGCTATTAATGGTGGTACCCATGTCATAGAGTGACCAAATTTCCTATAGAGTAACATGTATATGGTGGATAATTTCATGAAAAAAACCCTCTAAAATTTAGTGGATCTTCATAATGAATAGTAAATGAAGTATAGATAAATTATTGTAAAATAGATTTAATGTTTTGGGTTGTTTGGAACATCAAAAGTTAGCTCTTGTAATTTATTTTTTTTGAGGGTGAATTCAACTGGTGGCAGTCATTAGTTAATAATACCAAAGAGAAATATGAGATCGTTTCCATATAGTGGACAACATTTAAGAATTTTTACTTGATAAATATTTTTTCTAAAGATTTTTGACATAAGATAGAACATAAATTCTTGAAATTAAATAAAAATAATGGAAAATCAGTTGCCTCTTATGAAGAAAATTGTATGAGATTTTATAGGTATATACAAAATTTTATTCTAGACCATGATAGTAAAATTGATAGATTTTATTCAGTATTGAAACCAATTTTGTAAAGGGATTTTTTTTCTCATGAGTTTGGAAGTTATGAGGAAATTTTTCAATGTGTTGAGAAGATTGAGATGGAGTTTACTGGTTTTTAAACCAATAAAGATAATAAGTAGTATAAGTTTCAAGAAATGTGGAAGCATCAATCAAGGAAATTTAGAGGTAAAAAAATTAAACATCCTTCTTATGATAACTGTGGTAAAACAATTGTGAATGTCTAATAAAGTTTAAAAGTGTTAAAAATGTGGTAAGATGATAAATTTGACTCGTGGTTGTAGAGATAATAGAAATGGTAATGGTCAGAGAAATTATGATAAGCCAGTATTAAAATGTTTTAATTTTCTTGAGATGGTCCATTATACTAATATGTGTTTGAAAAAATATATAAAGGATGGAAATCATCAAGACCCTAAGTAGCAGGGTGTGTCAAATTCATTTTTAATTACCTTGGTGAATGATATACGATTAAATAAAGTGGTGATAAGTACATTATTTATTTACTCAGATTATTCTATTTCCCTATTTGATTGAGGGTATATACATTTTTATTTCTTGGAAGTTGGATAGTAAAATTTAAATATCACCTCAAAAAATAAATGCATAACTTTTGTTAAAAACTTATGGTGGAATAATTAAAGTAACAAAGATATATAGTAAAATTATTATCATTATAAATGGAATGGTTTTTCCATCAAAACTTGTTATCTTACCCTTAGTATTGTTTAATTTTATTCTTTGTATGAATTGGATTTCACTTTATCATTCTATGATTATTATAGAGCTAAATAATTCATATTCAATTTTTATAGTGAGTTTCAATTATTATATAATAATGAGTTCTTATTTATGATAACATATCAATAATATGATAAATTTATTAATGATGCGGTGAAAATTAACTTTCACATATCATTTAAAAAAAACTGAATTATTTTTATTAGTGATGTGCCTATGCTAAATGAATTTTCAAATATATTTTCTGATGGTCATCATATTTTTATTCTTGACTAAGTGTTTGAATTCATTATTGACTTAGTTTCTGATGATATTCTAATTTGAAAACCTTTTTATCTAACGGATACAATAGAGATAATGTAATTAAAAATAAATTTACAATACTTACTTGATATTGGTTTCATCTTCCATAGCACATCACCTTGGGTGCCCTTATTTAGACCTTATGATCCTAGAAATGATATAGATGTCTACTTGAAATGTAACATCCCAAGTAAGTAATGAATAATAGATATTTTTATCTATGTCTATTAATGAACTAGATAGTGTTTTAGAGGCTTGAAATGAAAATAAATCCAATCTTAAGCATGGAATACACTAATATTTTTAAAAGATTATTTTACTGCTTTTGATGGAAAAACATTTTTGAATCTATATTTTGAAAATTTTATAAGATATGTTTGTCAAAATAAACTTATTCTTTATGATTGGGACATCAAAATTTACTTTTTGTGAATTTTTTGTATTTTTCTGACAATGTTCATTTTTTATGAATAGTGAAAAATACTGCATTTTACATCAAAACTGCTTTTTAATATAATTTATTTATATGATTAGATTATCTTTTGAAATGGTTTTAAAGTTAAATTAAAATATATTTTTACCATTTAATCCAATGGTTGTCATTGGAATCAATTTCACTTTGAAATTGGACTTAAACTGGTGTCAATCTTTTGATACTTATTGTTTCATAAAAACACGCTATTTGTCCTAACAGCGGGAATTAATTATTAATTTAATTAATGTGACTTATATGTTTTTAATTTTGTAAAATATACTTCATTTTTGAATTTGAAATATCAAATATATCTTAGAGTGAATGTTTGGTAATTTTCTGAAAAACTTCAATTTTTGATGAATAGTGAAACCACTAAGTGGTAGTTAAAGAAACTGATTTTTCATTTAAATGAAACTTTGCCACTTTTGTGTTTTGAATTTAAAAAATCTGACATACATGGTTGTCATTAAGAAGAAAAATTCGGTTCAATGATATTAAAATAATTTTTTGGTGAATAGTAACTTATTAAGTTTTTAATCGCGATTAGTGGTAATTAGTGTAGTTTAAGGTAAAAATAATGCTTTAATAAAATGAGATGAGCTTGACACATGTCCTACCATATTTTGTTGTGTCATGGCTGACCAATAAAATCCATGGGTCAACTTGGGGACCCCATGGAGCCACTTTGGTTGGGAAATGACATAAATAACTTTTTATTTAATGTTAAAGTAAAAATGACACAAACATGAGTTATTTTACGAAAACAATTTTTATATGGGTTTATACAAGTCAGATTTTTGACTATAAATATTCATTGGAAAGATAAAAATATTTCCTACATCATAGTATTTTTTTTATAATTTTTTGACATTAAATAAGTAAATTTATTTATGACATCATGATGATGCAGCGATGACCTCATTATTTAACGATTTAAATAAAATGGAAAGATAAGGTAATATCTAAGACCTACACATGTCCAAAACCTATTGGATGAGTGTATGTAGAACCCTTATCACCTTATACTCGAATTATATCAATGTGGGACCATTTGAATCCGAAACTCATTTTAAAATAAAGTAACTTATCTTTACTTTCCAAGAGTGCCCCTCCTCTCCTCTTATAAAAGGCCCCCAACTCTACCTCCTTACCCACACTCCCAAAGCCATTGGCTCGGCCAAACCCTGATCATTTTGTCTCTCCACTTCCCTCTCTTACTCCTTGAGGCCTCACTTTGGGCATAAGTCTTCCCAAGGAATACTTTGAGCTCAAACCAAAAAAAGTTACCCGATTTTAAGGTAATGTCTTCTTTTGAGTCCTTTTGTTTTATTTAGCTTCTCCAACCCCCTAAACTCTTTTTATTCTTTTATTTTGTAACAACTCCAGTATAATAAATATACTAGGATGTTGTTATAATAAGTATTCAAGCTACACATACACACACCTACATCTAATGGTTAAAGAACATACAGTTTCCGTGGATGGTGAATTTATGCCTCCCGAAACGATGATTGTTCAACATTCCTTTAACACCTTCAAAGGTGGACATTAAGATGTCACTATATTTATATATGATATATAATATGTTTATGTTTTACTTAAGCTTTTGTATTTTTCATTTTGGTCATACCTTTATGGTTTCCATTATGGGTAAACACGATATCTTCATTTAAGGAAGTACGGACTACCGCCCCCTCAAAGTGATTTGATTCGTTAAATACCATATGTGGGACGTATAAGGGATGGAACTATGATATTATATATGATATTATACTGGAATTATAATATAACTTTATATCATTATGATTCCATTCTATAGAATATGAAATAGAAATGAAAGTAGCGTTCATGCGTACGTACGGCTTACCGTCTCCATGAACGGTGCATTTCATTTCTTACCTCTAAATGATTATGTAATATTATAAATGCATGCATGTACTGGATATATATGACATATATGATATCTACATCATGAATACCATTCTGGATATAATGGATACATGAACAACTTGTAATTATAAAGGGATTATTTTTGACTCAAGTACTAATGATCGTTAAAACGACCGTTATTAACTTAAATAACTAAATAGTGTTCATGACATGGCAATAAGTGATATAAAAGGAATAATGAACTTGAAAAAGGTTCTTAAACAAGTAGAAAATTAACTCAAGTTTATTATTCAGGAGATTAAAGAACGACCGAGTCAAGTCAGGCCCGAGGTATGGGACTTCGTCTCAATCTCCTTTCATTGAGGCATATTTTATTTTATACACAACTTTATTTTATACGGTGTATCAACCCCTTTGACTTTTACGTTTATCCAAAAGGAATATTTTTTATACGAAGCATTTTACAAAACGACAAAAGGGAATGTTTTTGTCGTACGTATGCGGTGACAACGACTTCTCCGCCGCCATGACCATTATTTGAGTTCCGGCTTCCTCTACAAGCCATACCTTCTTTTTAAAAGAAAAATAAATACCATGTTTTACTTTTCTTTTGTTTTGGTATTGAAAATGGTTTTCATATTGTTTTTATATCAATGTATTGTATTGATATCTTGTTGAAAGGTGTAAATGTTATGTTTCCTTTATGCATGTTTTATGTGATACGATTATGTTGAGGTTCTTGGGCATTATTATGAAGACGGGTGGTTCCGTGATAAACTAAGGGTGGGTGAGCCCGATATAGCTCTCCAATGCATTGGGTAATGCGAAGGAGTGAAACGTTAAGGTTTCTCCTAAGAGATTTAGGGAATATATTATGATGGGTATTCCAAACGTAACCAAGAGGGTTACTCCCTACGTAAGAATGTTATGAATGCCTCAAGTTACCTTTATGTCTTATGATTTCTATGATTTATTCATGATTTGATGAGGTATGTTAAAATGCATATGTTTTATGGGTAAATTATGATTTCATTCTTATGTATATATGTACCCATGTTTCCTTTCCATATTTTTATATCCCTTACTGAGCTTTTTATGCTCATCCCAAGTTTTTTGAAATGTTTTTCACAGGTCACGGGAAAGGTACATGATATGATGATAGTGTCAAGGAAGTGTCAATAAATAATCTATGTTTTATTTTATATGTGTTTCCATTGATGGTAATGAAGAATACTATCTTTATGTAACCACTTTGTTTATATGTGGAATGTAATGCAAGTTTTATGATCAAATTCTCTAAAACTCTAAACCTGAAAAGATCCTCAATGTGTAATCTTGTAATAACTCAAGATTAAGTAAGGTTTAAGGCTGGGGCCTTATAGTTGGTATCAGAGGTCGGTTTAGATAACTTTAGGAGTTATAATTATATTAAATGACTATCCAAAAATATTTTTTTTGAAATGATATCGCATTTGAAGATTACCATGTTTCTTCATCTAAGACATGTTTGTTAAGAATGGTTTTTCATAGAGGAAACAGAACGGATTTTCTGGTAAGGCATACAGAGGAAATGACCTATCAAAATAGTATCCTGAGATGATCAGAGTCAGAATTGAACAGTTTGTTGCAGTGATGGCTCAGTTGATTCAGGTGATAAATGGTGGTTTTCATTAATGATATTTTGGTGTTTTCTAAAAGTAAAGAGGAGCATGAAAGACATTTGAGGGTTGTTTTTAAAACCTTAAAAGAAAAGAAATTTTATGGGAAATTCAGTAAGTGTGAGTTTTGGTTGCAACAAATTTCTTTCCTTGGTCATATTGTTTCTAAAGATGGGATAACCGTTGATCCTGCAAAAACAAAGGTTTTTGAAGAATGGCCAAGACCCACAAATGTAACAGAGATTTGTAGTTTCCTTGGTTTGGCAGGCTATTACCGAAGGTTTGTTAGAAATTTTTCATGATTATCTAGTCCAATGACTAAGCTAACTCGGAAGGGTGTTAAGTTTATCTGGACAAAAGAATGTGATGATTGTTTTCAGGAATTGAAATGAAGATTGGTGAATGCTCTAGTTTTGGCACTACCTTCCAGGAATGGTGAGTTTGTTATATACAGTGATGCTTCATTGAAAGGACTTGGTTGCGTCCTAATGCAGAATGATCAGGTAATTTCTTATGCTTCACGACAGTTGAAAACTCATGAGGTAAATTACCCTACACATGATTTGGAATTAGCTGCTATTGTTTTAGCTTTAAAAATTTGGAGGCATCATTTGTATGGAGTAAAGTGTGAAATATATACCGATCAAAAAGGTTTAAAGTATATATTCACTCAGAAAGAGTTAAACATGAGATAGAGGAGATGGATGGAATTAATCAAGGATTATGATTGTACAATTCATTACCATCCAGGAAAAGCAAATAAAGTGGCCGATGCTTTGAGTCGAAAAAGTAATGCTTCATTAGCAATGTTGAGTTTGGAACGTGATCCTTTGGTTAAGGATTTGATGAACTTTGGAATAGAATTTGTTGGTGCAGGAAGTCCTTCTGTTTTGTTTCAGGTATCAGTGATATCTTCTCTATCAGGTAGAATCAAGAAATCATAGAAGCAAGACAGTGAGTTGCAGAAAAAGGTAGAGCTGGTTCAGAAAGGTAAGTTTCCTGAATTCAACGTTGATAATGATTGCGTTTTGAGATTTGGGAAGAGATCGTGTGTGCCTTTTGATTCACAGTTGAAGAGAGAGTTGTTATGCGAAGCTCATAGTTCTCCGTTTTCAGTTCATCCTGGCAGTACTAAGATGTATAGAGATCTGCGGGAGTATTACTGGTGGGATGGAATGAAAAGAGATATTGCTGATTTTACTGTGAAGTGTTTGACATGTCAACAGGTTAAAGCAGAGCGGCAGTTACCGAAAGGGATGCTTCAGCCTTTACCAGTGCCAGAGTGGAAATGGGAGAATATATCCATGGACTTTGTTGTGGGATTACCGAAGACATATCGAGTTAATAATGCAATCTGGGTTATTGTTGATCGCTTGAAAAAATCTACTCATTTCATTGCTATACGAGATACTTTCTCTCTTGATCAACTTTACTATTTGTATCCTAAAGAGATAGTCAGGTTACATGGAGTTCCTCTCTCCATTGTATTGGATCGTGATCCCAGGTTTACTTCTAACTTTTGGAAAGGCCTTCAGAAGTCGTTGGGTACTGAATTAAATTTTAGTACAGCTTTTCATCCTCAATCAGATGGGCAGTCAGAATGAACAATTCAGACCTTGGAGGATATGCTACGAGCTTGTTCGATGGATTATCAGGGATGTTGGGACTAACATCTTTCTTTGGTTGAATTTTCATATAATAACAGTTTTCATTCCAGTATACAGATGGCACCATTTCAGGCATTATATGGGAATCGGTGTCGAACTCCAGCTTTCTGGGATGAAGTGGGTGAAAGGAAGTTGATGGGACCAGAATTGGTAGAAGAGATGGTAGAAAAAGTTCAGCTGATTCAGAAGCACATGAGAACAGCTCAGAGCAGGCAGAAGAGTTATGCAGATAACCGAAGGAAGGATCTATCTTTCGAGGTAGGTGATCATGTTTTTCTCAAAGTCTCACCATGGAAAAGTGTGATGCGATTTGGTAAGAAAGGAAAGCTGAGTCCAAAGTTTATTGGACCATATGAAATTCTGGAGAGAGTTGGATCAGTTACTTACCGAGTGGCTTTACCTCCGAGTTTATCTCAGGTACATAATTTTTTTCACGTTTCGATGTTGAGAAAGTACATGCCAGATCCATCTCATGTTTTGAGTCCAGAGGTAGTTCAGCTGGAAGAGAACCTATCTTATGAGGAACAACCGGTCCAGATTCTTGACCACAGGGAGCAAGTGTTACGGAATAAAGTGATTCACCAGGTAAAGGTTTTGTGGAAAAACCACATGATTGAAGAGGCAACATGGGAATCTGAAAATGCAATGACGGATAAGTACCCCCATTTATTCGATAAGTAAATAAATTGCGGGGACGCAATTTTCTAAAGGGGGGAAGGATGTAACATCCCTAGTAAGTAATGAATAATATATATTTTTATCTATGTCTATTAATGAACTAGATAGTGTTTTAGAGGCTTAAAATGAAAATAAATCCAATCTTAAGCATGGAATACACTAATATTTTTAAAAGATTGTTTTACTTCTTTTGATGGAAAAAAATTTTTGAATCTATCTTTTGACAATTTTATAAGCTATGTTTGTCAAAATAAACTTATTCTTTATGATTGGGACATCAATATTTACTTTGTGTGAATTTTTGGTATTTTTATGACAATTTTCATTTTTTTTATGAATAGTGAAAAATACTGCATTTTACATCAAAACTGCTTTTTAATATAATTTATTTATATGATTATATTATCTTTTTAAATGGTTTTAAAGTTCAATTATAATATATTTTTACCATTTAATCTAATGGTGGTCATTGGAATCAATGTCACTTTGAAATTGGACTTAAACTGGTGTCAATCTTTTGATAATTATTGTTTCATAAAAACACGCTATTTGTCATAACAGCGGGAATTAATTATTAAATTAATTAATGTGACTTATATGTTTTGAATTTTGTAAAATATACTTCATTTTTTAATTTGGAATATCAAATATATCTTAGAGTGAATGTTTGGTAATTTTCTGAAAAACTTCAATTTTTGATGAATAGTGAAACCACTAAGTGGTAGTTAAAGAAACTGATTTTTCGTTTAAATGAAACTTTGCCAATTTTGTGTTTTGAATTTCAAAAATCCGACATACATGGTTGTCATTAAGAAGTAAAATGTTGTTCAATGATATTAAAATAATTTTTTGGTGAATAGTAACTTATTAAGTTTTTAATCGCGATTAGTGGTAATTAGTGTAGTTTAAGGTAAAAATAATGCTTTAATAAAATGAGATGAGATTGACACATGTCCTACCCTAATTGGTTGTGTCATGGCTGACCAATAAAATCCATGGGTCAACTTGGGGACCCCATGGAGCCACTTTGGTTGGGAAATTACATAAATAACTTTTTATTTAATGTTAAAGTAAAAATGACACAAACATGAGTTATTTTACAAAACGAATTTTTATATGGGGTTATACAAGTCATATTTTTGACTATAAATATTCATTGGAAAGATAAAAATATTTACTACATCATAGTATTTTTTTTATAATTTGTTGACATAAAATAAGTAAATTTATTTATGAAATCATGATGATGCAGCGATGACCTCATTATTTAACAATTTAAATAAAATGGAAAGATAAGGTAATATCTAAGACCTACACATGTCCAAAACCTATTGGATGAGTGTATTTCGAACCCTTATCACCTTATCCTCGAATTATATCAATGTGGGACCTTTTGAATCCGAAACTCATTTTAAAATAAAGTAACTTATCTTTACTTTCCAAGAGTGCCCCTCCTCTCCTCTTATAAAAGGCCCCCACCTCTACCTCCTTACCCACACTCCCAAAGCCATTGGCTCGGCCAACCCCTGCTCATTTTGTCTCTCCACTTCCCTCTCTTACTCCTTGAAGCCTCCCTTTGGGCAGAAGTCTTCCCAAGGAAGACTTTGAGCTCAAACCAAAAGAAGTTACCCGATTTTAAGGTAATGTCTTCTTTTGAGTCCTTTTATTTTATTTTGCTTCTCCAACCCCCTAAACTCTTTTTATTCTTTTATTTTGTAACAACTCCAGTATCCTCAATATACTATGATGTTGTTATAAGAAGTATTCAAGCTACACTTACACACACCTACATCTAATGGTTAAAGAACATACGATTTCCGTGGATGGTGAATTTATGCCTCCCGAAACGATGATTGTTCAACATTCCTTTAACACCTTCAAAGGTGTCCATTAAGATGTCACTATATTTATATATGATATATAATATGTTTATGTTTTACTTAAGCTTTTGTATTTTTCATTTTGTTCATACCTTTATGGTTTTCATTATGGGTAAACACGATATCTTCATTTAAGGAAGTACGGACTACCACCCCCTCAAAGTGATTTGATTCGTTAAATACCATATGTGGGATGTATAAGGGATGGAACTATGATATTATATATGATATTATACTGTAATTATAATATAACTTTATATCATTATGATTCCATTCTATAGAATACAAAATATAAATGAAAGTAGCGTTCATGCGTACGTACGGCTTACCGTCTCCATGAACGGTGCATTTCATTTCTTACCTCTAAATGATTATGTAATATTATAAATGCATGCATGTACTGAATATATATTACATATATGATATCTACATCATGAATACCATTCTAGATATAATGGATACATGAACAACTTGTAATTATAAATGGATTATTTTTTACTCAAGTACCAATGATCGTTAAAACGACCGTTATTAACTTAAATAATTAAAAATAGTGTTCCTGACATGGAAATAAGTGATATAAAAGGAATAATGAACTTGAAAAAGGTTCTTAAACAAGTAGAAAATTAACTCAAGTTTATTATTCATGAGATTAAAGAACGACCGAGTCAAGTCGGACCCGAGGTATGGGACTTCGTCTCAATCTCCTTTCATTGAGGCATATTTTATTTTATACACAACTTTCTTTTATACGGTGTATAAACCCCTTTGACTTTTATGTTTATCCAAAATGAATCTTTTTTATATGAATCATTTTACAAAACAACAAAAGGGAATGTTTTTGTCATACGTATGCGGCGACAACGACTTCTCCGCCGTCGTGACCATTATTTGAGTTTCGGCTTCCTCTACAAGTCATACCTTCTTTTTAAAAGAAAAATAAATACCATGTTTTACTTTTCTTTTATTTTGGTATTGAAAATGGTTTTCATATTGTTTTTATATCAATGTGTTGTATTGATATCTTGTGATTGAAAGGTGGAAATGTTATGTTTCCTTTATGCATGTTTTATTTGATACGATTATGTTGAGGTTCTTGGGCATTATTATGAAGACGGGTGGTTATGTGATAAACTAAGGGCGGGTGAGCCCGATATAGCTCTCTAATGCATTGGGTAACGCAAAGGAGTGAAACGTTAAGGTTTCTCCGAAGAGATTTAGGGAATATACTGTGATGGGTATTCCAAATGTAACCAAGAGGGTTACTCCCTACGTAAGAATGTTATGAATGCCTCAAGTTACCTTTATGTCTTATGATTTCTATGATTTATTCATGATTTGATGAGGTATGTTAAAGTGCATATGTTTTATGGGTAATGTATGATTTCATTCTTATGTATATATGTACCCATGTTTCCTTTCCATATTTTTATATCCCTTACTGAGCTTTTTATTCTCATCCCAAGTTTTTTTGAAATGTTTTTCACAGGTCAAGGGAAAGGTACATGATATGATAATAGTGTCAAGGAAGTGTCAAGAAATAATCCATGTTTTATTTTAAATGTGTTTCCATTGATGGGAATGAAGAATAATATCTTTATGTAACCACTTTGTTTATATGTGGAATGTAATGCAAGTTTTATGATCTAATTCTCTAAAACACTAAACCCGAAAAGATCCTCAATGTGTAATCTTGTAATAACTCAAGATTAAGTAAGGTTTAAGGCTGGGGCCTTATATGAAACCTTTAATAAGATATTTTAATCATATTTGGTATATGGGTGTTCTCACATTCGATGCTTCTTTAAAAAATATATTTCAGATGTGTGATTCCCTTCTATGGACTATAAATGATTTCCCTGCTTATTCAATGATGTCTAGTTAGAGAATAAAGGGAAAACTATCATATCATATTTATATGAATAATAAATTATTAAGAAGGTTTAAATATCATAATACTTTCAATTTCATGGGTAATAAGTGATTATTTCCAATGGATCATAAATACCATATGAATCATTAGAGGTTTGATAATATTGTTGACATTGAACAGCACAAGGCCAATTTTTATAGTAAATTTATTTTCTTAGGCTTATTGTAACCAAATATGGAATAACAGAAGATAATACTAAAACAAAAGTCATGTAATAATGGATAAGGCCTACTAGTGTCACTAAGATTCATATTTTTCTTATACAAGAAGGTTATTACTGACTATTTGTTGAAAACATTACTCGATTATCTATCCCACTAACCAAGTTAACTCAAAAAATATTTAAATTCATTTCAACAAATTAATGTGATGAATTTTTTTATTAATTAAAAAGAATATTGGTTAATGATCTATTACTATAATTTTATCTAGAAATGATTGTTTTTTTCATATATAGATATGATTCATTGAAGGGCCTTGTATGTGTTTTGATGCAAGATAGTAAAGTAATTTCATATTTTTCAATACAATTGAAACTGAATGAGTAAAATTATCCACTGCATGATCTCAACAATGTGGTGTTTTTTTCTTTAAAATTTTGCAAGAATATTCTATATGATAAGAAATGTGAAATATTTATAGGTCATAAAAGTCTAAAGTATATATTCACTCAAAAAGAGTTGATTATAAGGTAGGTAAGATGGTTTCCATTGATAAAGTATTATTATTTCAGGATTCGCTATCATCTAGGTAAATCCAAAAAATTAGTTGATGATTTTAATCAAAATAATTATGTATCATTAAAAATGATATATTGGAACATGATCTTTTAGTTTATGATATAATGAATTTTGAACTGAAAATTATGCATATAGAAAACCCTTATATTTTGGATTAGGTATGAGTATAATCACCTTTTTCAGTAAGGATTTAGAAGGATCGAAAAGAATATCATGGTTTACAAGGAAGAATAAAATTTCTTAAGAAAATTAAATTTCCTAAGTTTAACTTTGATAAATAAGGTGTTATATTATTTGAAAATATGATGTGTGTACTGAGTGATTTCAAATAAAAAATGAATTATTGAGTGAGGCTCACATCAATCCATTTTCTGTTTATCCTAGTATTACTAAGATGTATAGAGGCCTTCAAAAAAATTATTTATAGGAAGGAATGAACAATGATGAAACTAATTTTACCATGAAATGTTTGACTTTTCAATGCATTAACGTTAAGAGACAAATATTGAAGGAGATGATTCAACTTTTTTTTGTGCTTGAAGAGAAATGATAAAATATATATATGGTTTTTGTGGAGGGATTACAAAATAAATATTGAGGTAATAATGTGAATTGGTTTATTTTTGATTTTTTGAATAAATCTATGTATTTTCATCAAATTTGAGATATTATGACTTTAGATTAACTTTCTAGAATAAATCTTAAATAGATACCCATATTAAATAGAGATCCCCTATCTATTATATTTGATTGTTATCCTATATTTATATCAAATTTTTGGAAGGAGAGGTACGGAATTAAATTTCAGTAAATTATTTCATCCTCAATGTGATGGATAGTAGAAGTGAATAATTCAAACTTTGTAATATCTAATTCAAATTTATCTTTGGATTATCAAAGAAGTTGGGAATAATATCTTTCAATGGTGTATTTTTCTAATAATACTTTTTTTCTTTCTAGTATACAGATAGAACCATTTGATGAATTATATGTACTGTTTTGTCCAAATTCATCATATTGGAAAAATTAATGAGAGAGAAATTTTTTGGGACTAGAATTGGTAGAATAAATGGTTGAAAAAGTAAAATGGATTCAGAAATATATGATGGAAGCTCAAAGGATGTAAAAGAGTTATATAGATAACTAGAGGAATGATATTCCATTTATAGTAGGAGATCATGTTTATTTTTAAAGTATCTCTTCAGAAAGGTCTTATACATTTTGGTGGGAAAGGAAAATTCAGTCCATGTTTTATTGGTAAATATGAAATTATAGAGAAATTGGGATCATTTTCTTACCAACTATAAATACCTTTGAGTTTATCTCAATTATATGATGTGTTTCATGTTTTATAAATAAGTAAATATATACCTAATGTATCTCATGTTTTTAGTCCTATAATAGATCAGTTGGAGAAGAATATTTCTAATGAGTAAAATCCTATTCAAATTCTTGATCAAAAAGATTAGGTTTTATGAAATATGTAAAATCTCTAAGTTAAGGTTTTATAGAATAACCATATGATTGAATAAGAAACATGAGAATATAAAGTGGCTATAAAGAAAAAATACCCTCACCAGTTCAAGTAATGAATAAATTATGAGGATGTAATTTATTTATAGGGGATATAAAAACCCAATTAATCCTAAAAATAAATCAATTTTATAATTTATAAGTATTTATTTTATTGATTCATATTCATCATAGTTTTATAAATAATTTTTTACAATTTTTCAATCAAAAAAATGAATATTTTTAATTTAACTAGTTTTTTTCATATATTACATGGCTTTATTTAAAAGTTAAAGTTATTAATTTTTAAATTTTAAATTGATAAAATGGGATTCATTTTTTAAATCATTATTTCAAAATAATTTTAATATATTTTTTTGATATTTTTATTAAATAGTTGTTTTTTAGGTTAATAAAGAAAAATACAGTATTCTTAAATAACATAAAATTTCTTTTAATCAAGTATTTAAAAGGTTACTTTATATTTTGGTTTGGTTTTAAATCCAAATAATTCTAAATTTACTAAACAAAACCCAATTAATTCTATATAAATAAATATTATAATTTATTTTGGTATAAAATCATTTGTATGCTTAAAAATGACATTTTTCTAAAAACGGTGTTTCATTGCGTTTTTCGGATTTATATTAAAAGTAATTTTTACCACTTATGGAAATTTAATCCTAGAAAATTTATTCCATATTTTATATCATAATTAATTAATTTTATAACTATGTAAATTTCATTTTTAGTCATAATATATAGTTACTATGGTAAAAAAATCTCCACAATAAGGGTTAATGGTGGTTAAACTAAGAGATAACAATATAAATATCCATATAAATTGTCTAAATTTTATTTTTTAGTGTATTTATACCATAAATTTTACTATATTTTAAATTAGACTAAATTGGAGTCACTTTACATGAGAAATATATTTATTATATTTTAAAGTTCTTAATATTTTCAAGGGTGTCACTCCTCTCACTTATGGGAGAGAAACTCATCTCTTCACTTCCTCAAACACTTTGAGAAACCTATATAAACAAATATCTACCAAAATAACTTAAAAACTATCCTAAAAACATTATACATGTCCTATTATCACCAAAATACCACTCTTATAAAACTTAAGGTCTAAGATAATGGAAGATATCCAAAATGGAGGTACAAATCTTAACTGAATTACTTCAAGTTTATTTCTTCTTATACCTCATGAAAATATATTATAACTATCCTAATATAATTAAAATATTATTTTCATATAATATAATGTTTTAATTTTTATTAAACAAATATTTTCTACCTCCTTTCTATCTTATGGGAAATAAAAACGTCTCTTGTGCATACATGCATACTACCAGCTCTATGAAGCAATTTATTTTTTTCATCACCAACTAAAATATACGGTTATAAAGATTTATTTAATGGATATATATTATATTTATGAAATTATTATGTTTCTGTAATTATAATATGTTATCTACCTTATTACCCTCTAATCCGTTGGAAAATGAAAATGTTTTTTGTACGTACGTGCGAACTACCGCCTCCAAGAATGATGAATTTTGTTTTCCATTACTATCTCACATGGATGCTAATAAGGATAGATATAATGAATAAATATTATATTTTTAATATTATTATGATTCTATAAAGTTAAATCTTTATATACTTTAATACCTTTTAATATAAAAAAATAAAAAACATTGCTCATGTGTACGTGCAGACTATCGTATCTATGAACAATGTATCTCATTTTTCATAAAAAAATTATATTGAATATTTTAAAAGAATATTTAATGTGTAAAAATTATAATTATATCATTTTTAAGATTATATATATGATGGAACCTTGACCCATTTGTCCATGGTAAACACACCAAAGCTATTTTCGACCAAAGGACCCCAAAACATCTCACTTGAACTTAACTAATTTAATAACAAAATAAAACATTGTAACAAATGAAATAAAAGGAATAAATATAATGTTAAGAACATGAAAAAGGTTCTTAATTAATTAAATAATAAATATAATTTTATTATTTTGAAAAGTAAAATACGTATGTGGCAAGTTAGGACTCGATGTAAGGTATTTTTCTTTAAAACCTTATTTTTAAGTTTTCCTTCAAAATCATTTCCTACATATCAATATTATTTAAAATATTTCAGTAATTTACTTATTTATACTCAAAAGAGTTAATAAATTCATTTTAAACTATCTTTTACTTTTTCTACAAAGTTTTTAAAGGAAATATTTTCAACGTTTTTCGTAAGGATTATTTTTTTACTTTCTTTATAAAAATGGAAAAAAAATTCAAATTTTTACCACATGAATGTCTTATCTTTTCATTATAGTCATTATTTTTCATTAAACTTCCTTTTTAAATTTCTATAGTTTTTCAAAGAAAATAATATTCCCATTATTCTTTTAACTTTTAGTTTTTAAGTTTTTTTCAAAAGAAATGGATATTTATTCATATTTTATAAGATAACTAAAATCCCTTTCACTTATGGGATCAAATGAAAATTATTTTTAGTGTTATGATGTAAATAAAATATTTTATGTGTTTAATTCATGTTATAGTTCTTATACATTTTTTATGATTATGGTTGGTTCTGATATGGCTCTCTAATGCATTGGGTAATGATGTGATCTCTAGAGGAGACGTGTTAGAATAAACCATGAAGGTTATTCCATTTTCCAGAAGCCCTCATGATTATGATTTTTTCTATTATACTTTATTATGAGATATTTTATGAAAAAATCCTGGAAATAATGTTTCTTTTATGTGTAAGTAAATGATTATTTGATCTTAAATTTTATTTGATAAAAAAATTTCTTATGGGTTTTCATTATTTTTAAATGGGCTAACAGGTTTATTTCCAATTTATATCTCTTATTGAGATTTTTTTACTAATGCCATGTCTTAAAAAACATAGGGATTAATTATTAGTGGTATTTATAAAAAGGTATATCTTACCTCTATAATGATTCTTCTTAAAAGAAGAAAATGTTTCTTTAGTGAATCAGGACTAAAAACATAAGAACCTATTTTTGTGAAAAAATATATATATTGTGTGGAATTATTCACTTTTCTATGTAATTTATTTACTAATTATCTAAAAATATAAACCTAAAATATCCTAAAAAATTAAGAAAGTGAAACCCTTATTATAAATCAAGTAAATATGTTTTTATTTTGTTATGGATTTTTATACTCATTCATTCACCTCTCTTTACCTTAACTCATGGGAAAATCCGAGGTAATTTTAGGAGACCTTTTTATCCCCTATTAATTATATTTGATCCTTAGATTTTGGAGATCATATTTAAGTGATCCAAGGTTATTTTTCACCTTTCTTCTTGGTTTTCTTTTCATTCATCATCTATATAAGTTTATTGTGGTATAATGTTGTTAGAATTTGTAAGGAATATTAAATTAGTTCGTGACGGGTTTTGTGATTTAGGTTTATAAAGGTTTCCCTAGTGTGATCTCAATCTTGGGATAGTATCTTCCTTTACTTGTCTTTTTATAGTGGATTTTTGGAGCTCCAGTTGAGGTAGGGGATTGGAGAAATCTCATTTCTTTGATGTAAATTATGAGATTAGCATGATTTTTCCTCCCTTGGGTGAGGAATATAGATTGACCTGATAAGTATAATAAAATATAATAAATAAATTAATGGAAAAAAGGGATGATTAATATGTGTTTACCTACTTTCATGGTATTTCTTTTACAGTTGGTTCTTATTTTATGATATTTCTAAAAATCATTTATGATGTTGAAACTTATGTGTCAATGTTGTGATTGTGTTGTCGATTCACCTTTCACAAAAGGATAATCACTTAAAGATAGTGAGTAACTATTTTCATGGAAGAGAGTAAGCGATATAAAATTATGTTTGTATATGGAAGAATATGATAGTAATTAATGTTGAAAATGTTGTGTTGTCTTTTGGAAAAGACTATTGTTGTTTTGTTTTTTTAGTTATTTTGACGTTGTTCGTAAGGTTTATGAATTGGGTGTTGTGGTAGATACCATGGGTGGAATGTTAGTATACATTTGAGGTTATGGTTTTTTAATTGGGGAATCATCTACCTTTCCTTAGTTAGAAATAGGGTATGAGTGGGTTTTTGTGTGTGGTGGCTCCATTAGTTGATGTAGGGTCCTTTGGTGGTTTCCCAATATAATGGAGTATAGTTAGTAATGTTGAACTTCAAATGGGGTTTTTTTAATTAAATAACTACATAGATAAAAATGAAACATTGATTCTTGAAATTAATCATTAATGGTTAGAAATGATTTCATTGATAGTTTGTGTGATTTTTTATTAATAAGATTAATAAGAAATGTAAATAATGTAAATGATTGGTAATAATAAATCTGGAAATTGGTGAAATTAGGTATATTGATGGTAAATTATACACATTTGGTGTGGATATTTACATGGTATGTAAGGTTGGTTTTTTTGGTATAGTTATTATTGGTGGAAATATATAGTGGTCGTATTTTGGTGGTGTTTGTGGGTTTTCATAGTGTTTTTTGGCGTATACCTTTTGGGTTGGGATAATGTGTGTAATATATATATATATATGATTTGTTTTCCTTATTAAATCTATATTCACACCACATAATTCAAATACCCTTACTGATGACCAATGTGCTTTGGTTTCTGGGTGTTTTCCCCTAACATTCCGGTTGGCAAGGGAATAGATAGGAGACTACTCTATCTTCCCCTCTATCCCTTTAAAGTGTATCATGGGTGATGATGTCTCAAAATATTAATATAATATATTGAATGATCCTATGAGGTATTAGTTTGACTATAAGTACATGATGTACTGGAAAACCCTAATAGGTATAGATGAGGATTTATAGATAGTACTAGAATACCCAACAGGTTAATGATGAGATGTTATTATATGGTATTGTTCATTCATGGAAGTAAGAGGGTGAAATTTTGATGTATTTCATGTTCATGATACCATGTTGTACCATATATGAGATGTGTGGATGAGATATTTTGGGTTGCAGCATAGTTATGGAAGGGGTTAAGAGAAAATTACATTTGATGTTGGGTGTGAGAGATACAAACTGGCAGGGAAGTGGTTGTGAGGTATCTTCTTATTATATTCTTTGATTACTATTTTAATATTCTTAACTATGACATTTAGTGAGTGGGACTTGGTGGGGCTCCATGATAATTGATGTGATAGTTTCTTGTTGGTTTTGTTGTTTGTTCACTGGTGCATTAGTTTTCTCTTTCTACATTTTCATAATAAGTCTTTAGTATGATCTTACTAAGTATACATTTTATTCACACCAAAATATATATATATATAAACTATTTTTTAGGTTTCTAGGGTGATTTTGGTGATTGATCCTAATAGTACTAGCTTGGAGATGGATATTGTTTGTGGAGTTATTTCCTTAGGTTTGTTTTGGTATTATGTTTATTTAGAGACTTTTATATCCTGATATATTCCATAATTGTGGGATTATTATGGTGATGGGTTTGAATTGATCATCGTACGGACATTGGTAGTATAAGAGAAACCAAATACTGAAGGATATATCTCCAAGGAATCAAACATGAGAATGTATCTGAAAAATAGATCATGTAAAACACCATAAGTGTAATTGAAATTCTAATTTTGTAGTCTATATATTCTTCTTGGATAGATCACATATGATGATGATCAAAAGGAATAACAGATGAATTTGTCCTACATCCTAGGGGTAACACCATCCAATGTATCTAAAAACATTTTTTTAGGACTCTTAAATGCCTAGAGGGGTGTTAGAACCTTAAAGGAGTGATGAAAAGTCTTCGGTACGGGAGATATCATTGACTAGATTTCAAAAAAAATAACATATGCAATGAAAAAATTCCCCCAACAGGAAAAGGATCACATCCTTATATAAGCTCCTTGATGCATATCCATTAAATTGTTTCAATATGTAATGAATCTCAAGAATTACTACCTTTTTGGAATATAAATTAAATGCATTAAATTTGATTTTAATCCTTATAAATTAATTCATAAATGAGTTATAACTAAATAAAACTAATCAGATAAGGACATGGAAACCACATGTAATGTATGCATGAAAATAGTGATGTCAGAAATAGACCACAACATCATACGAACCACCACAATATGGTGGTTTAAATTTTATTACACTTCAAAAAATATATCAATTTCACTAAAATACCAAATCACTTAATGAAAAGCTTCACAAGACTTTTTGAATCCATAAAAACCCACTTTTGGATACGGTTTCTTCAAACTCTTTTCGTTCTGGAACAAACCACTTTGTCCAAAACTTAAAACTTATCCAAGGTCCTAACTGTGTGACCCTATGGGACTTAGTAGTGTTGAAAATAAATACGAAGTATCTATTTCATATATGTAAGCAAAGAGATACCTATAACAAAGCATCGGTAATACTCAATCTACTAAGGGTTCTGGTGTGATCTCTACCAAACATACTCATATCTCTATATGAACATGTCCAACACAAGATGTATTATATAAATCATATGTATACCTATTTAATATATTTATCTATAATATTGAGTGACCACTAGACATGGAACATATAAATCTAGTATATTTCATATCATCTTTTCTTGATTCTCTGAAAAATACTGACAAAGTCGATGATACATCACATGTCATTCATCTAACAAGTGTATGTGTCACATGACCCTCATCTAAGTAGTTGAACACATCATATGTGACTCAACTAATAATGGAAATGAAATTCCACATCATAATTTAATCATGGTATATATTTATTTAATTATCATACAAGTGGACAAAAACATCTTGGTTGTACTCTAACTGATGACATGATCAGCAATATACCAAACCACCCCCTGATTAGCTAAGCTCATATTTTGACTTGTGTAAGTAGGGTATAAAAGTAGAAAGTTTCTAATGTTAGGTATCATTACAACCTAAATTAATAAATATTAATAATAATTCTAAATCCCTAAGTATATGTATGACCATATGACATTCCATGAGATATAATTTATAGAATCAGTCCAAGTAGTAAGTCTCTACTTATTACCTCATGAGTCCATTATTCACATATCAAATTAAAATATTTTTAATTAGCATAATAATTTTTTTAATATAAACTTATCATGTCATCATATCCCATAATACATCATAATGATCATATTTTAGGGACAACTTAAAGTTTTACTTTGAGGGGATATTATCATTTAATTGTTCATGTAAAATAAATTGTATCACGCATGAATAAATGATAAGAAGGGATTTCCTTTATTATAATTACATGAAAAATTTACAACCATTATAACCAATATCTTAAGTGTCTCACACCCATATATTCTTCATAAACCTCTTGTTTTTGTTACGGTAATGGTTTTGTCAAAGGATCTGTTACATTATTTAGTGTAACCACTCAACTGATCTTTTCATCTTACCTCTTAATAATCCCTCGTATGAAATTATATTTTCACAGGATTTTTTTGGTAATTTAGTGAGAAAATGGTTCCTTGTCCTATGAATCAACCTAATTTTTTTACAATATCCATCAATTCTAGGAACCACTCTAAATTCAATAATTAACTTCCTGATCTAAATAGATTCCTTTGAAAAATAAAATAAAGTGGTGTACTCTTCCATTATTGTTAAGTCTATTGTAGTGGATTTATTGAAACTCTTCTGATTGATAGTCCCACTATATAGAAAATGTGTGAATCTAGATTGATATCTCAGATCATATTTTATGGATTAGAAACTAACATTAGTGTAACCTTTTACACAAAGTTCATCTTATCCTCTAAATATCAAGAACAAATCCTTAGTCCTTATAAAGTAATAAAGAATGTTATTTAAAGTAATCTCGTAATTATAACTAGGATTGGGTTGGAATCTATTAGTTATGATCAAAGTATGAGAGACATCATGTTGAGTACATAACATAGAATATATGATAGATCCAATGGAATACGCATAAAAAATCATATCCATCCATTCAAAATTTGTAGAAGGGTATTAAATCATCCTAAGATTTTTTCCATGCAAAACCGGTAAAGGACCATTTTTAGATTTCTCCATACTAAAAAACTTTATAACTTTACCAATATATGTGTTTTGAATCAGTCCAAAAAACCTATTATATTTATCTCTATAGATCTTCATACAAAGTATGTAGGATTCTTCACCCATGTCCTTCTTTGAGAAACATTTACCCATCCAAACCTTCATAGAATGAAGTGTAGCGATTTCATTTCCAGTAATTAGTATTTAATCTACATAAAATATCATAAATATTATTACACTCCCACTAACCCACTTATATATACAATAATTATTCTCAGTCTTGATGAAATAAAACTCTTTGATTTCATTATAAAACTAGATGTTACAACTATGAGAAGCTTACTTCAATTTATAAATGGATATTTGAAACTTTTATACCTTAGGTACTTTAAAACCTTTGGGTTGTATCATAATCACATCCTTGTCTAAATTCCCATTAAAGAATTCGGTTTTGAAATCCATTTTATATATCTCATAATCATAATTATTGATTATGGATATCATGATTCGAATGGACTTTATCATCACTACTGGTGAAAATGTTTCCTCTTAGTCAATACCATGAATTGTTTTTTAACCATTATCCACCAGGTATTCTTTATAGGTAGAAACTCTACCATCCATGTCATTCTTCTAATAAAAATCTAATTATACCCTATAGGTGTTACCCCTTCAAGTGAATCCACCGAGTTCTAAACTTAGTTAGTGTATATAGAGTCCATTTAAAATTACATGGATGTTAAAAATTTATTGGAATCATAGATCCTAATGGACTCACAGTAGAAAGTAGGTTTATCTCTTATGAAAATTACTTCATCATCATTAGATATGAGAAATCCATATCTATCTAGTTCTTGATAAAACCTACCAGTCATTTTAGGTTCTTTTATAACATAAGTTAGTTCTTCTTCTATAACTCTTTATGGAACTAACTCGAATTCCATCTAAGGAACACTTCATGTTTATTGCTCTTGAAATTCTCCAAGTTTAACTTTCCTCCCACTGACTCCTCGAATTATATATTTAGTTTAAATGAAAACAGCATGTCAAGACACAAACACTTTGTGTTTAGGAGGGTTATATAAATAATATCTCATTCTTTCATTAGGATAACTAATACAATCATCATATGAGTGCTTTAAAAATCAATATCCTTGTTATCAGAATTTTAGGATGTTTCCCAGTCTCTATCTCATATGGTGTCTCAATGAATTCTTTAAAAGGAATGAGGCTTATTATAAATGTAGAAGTTTACATACCATAACCCTAGAATGAAATAGGATGGGACTATAGACACATCATCAAACAAACCATGTATAACAAGGTATGATTACTCATTTCAGACACATTATTTCATTGTGGTATACCAGGAGGTGTGAGTTGTGAAACAATTCTATAAACTCTTAAATGATTTATGAATTCACGGATGAAGTATTCATTACCTGGTCGGATATGAGAGCCTTTGTACTCTTTCTAAATTTATTTTTTACTTCACTTTGAAAGTATTTAAATTTTTTAAAAGTTTTATATATGTTTTTAATTAGAAACCCATATCTATAAAAACTGAAATCATTAGTAAAAGTAATAGAGTTCTAATAAACACCTATTACGTGTATACTTATTGGTCTACATACATCACTATGTATGAGATCCAATAGTCAACTAGACATTTCAATTTTTCTTTTAAAAGGTATTTTTTCATTTTTCACAATAAATAAGATCTGAATATGTAAAATGATTCATAGTCAAATGAGTCCAACAAACCATCTCTATGGGATCCTTGAATTCACATCTTATTTATATGTCTAAGGTGATAATGTTAATGGTGTGTGGAATTAGATCAAACCAAACCTTCTTATTATGAATTTTATAAATACAATTATCCATATCAATAATATATAGACCATTCATTATATTACCATGTACATAAAATATTTCATTCTTATATATAGAATAACTCTTGTTCTTAATAATGAATGAAAATCTCATCTTTCCCAAACAAGATAAAAAATCAAATTCATATTTATAGCGGGAACATAATAATGGTTTTTTAGTTCTAGTTTTAATCCATTGTTTAGAATTAGATCATAAATGATGAATTATAATGATGTTACTTATAACACCTCAAGATTTTATGGTATATTCCTCTTAAATAATTTCAATTCATAGCTTATATCAACACAACACTGATTCACTATGAAACAACACTCTGTTGTTATAATATAGTTATAACCTAGGCATTAAACATAATTTTTCCACTTATGTGATTTGAATTTTGAAAAACAAACATAAAATGTTGCGGTCAGTATGATATTTAGAGTCTGATAGGATCAACTTAATTTTGTGTGAATAGTAATGTACCCTTATGAATAGGGACTGACCCTTCTGAATAGAAATGTACCCTTATGAATATTAATTTGACCCTTATAAATAGAAATGTACCCTTATGAATAGTAGCTTGACCCTTATGAATAGTAATAAACCCTTATGAATAGTAACCTCACCCATGTGAGTATAAATAGAATTTAAGCACTTATAAATGAGAGTTAATATTTTAAAAAATAATAATTAAGCATTGGTATTTTTATGAGTAATAAGTAATGAATTACAATTTTATAATTAATAGATTAATTTATAAGATAATTCATTTTCCTAAAAAATATTCATGATTCAATATATTTTTCCTATGATTATAAAATAATTTTAGGAGACCCTAGTTAATTTTTCAAAGTGTCATAAAATTAGTTATAATATTAAAATTCGTATTTTTCAAGTAAATGATGATTTTAATTTAAAATTAAATTTCTCATATTAAAAAATTTATTTTCTTAAAATGGAGTTTATTTTTGTATTCTAAACGTTGAAAAATAGTTTGGATGAATTTTTGTAATTTTTATGAAATAGTTTAATTTTTCATAAATAGTAAAAAATACAGTTTTTTATAAAATAGAACATTTTTAATGACATTATCATGAAATTATTATGATAAAAAAATTTATTTAAACTATTTAATAAATAAATAATTATCTTAAAAGAGTAATATTTTATATAATTATTTTATAACATTAAAAGTATATTTTTTCATGATAAGTATAAAAATCATTTTCAATGTCGACGCAATGCCTGCGCAGCGCTGAAAAAGTCAAGATTGGTAACTTATATATAATAATTGAGTGTTAAAAATTATTTTCATGGATTATTAATTAATTATTATGTATTATATATATCTTTTATTTTTAATTTAAAATTTTAGTGTTATATAACATGAGTATTCTCCAAATAGTTGTGCAATTCTTGCACAGGGCAAGAAAAGACAAAATAACAAATTTATTAAGATCTCTTGTTATGTATAAGAGTGAATATACATAATGAATGAATTTAGATATTTATTTTAGAACTAATTAATTTATTTTTATTATATTAATTTATTTCTAAATTTTATATATGAAATAATTAACAGTAATGCTTACGAAACGTTGATACAGTGTTTGTGGAAGAATAAGAAAAATAAATAAAATGTTTTTAATTAAAATTATAAGAATTATTAAATGATAGATATTTTAGATAAAAAAATTCTATAAATGTTTTTCGACTAATATCAATTTTTTATTTTATTTGGGGACACTTTGGACTCACAAGAATCAATTTAAGACCTTTAGAATATTTTATTTAAAAGACAAGGAGTTCACATAATAAACTTTACTTTGTATAAAATTTTTAATTTAATTTTTTCTATGAGTTTTATTCAAAAGATAATATTATTTGTAAATGTAATAAAATTATATTTCTCATATAATTTTATTTTTAATTTTTAGACAATAAATAAATATCATAATGGCTTTCACAAAGATAATGCAGTATTAATTTAATTAATGAATAAATGAAATTAATGATATTAAAAATAATAAACTAAATATAATTTGATATTTTTAAGCTAATTCATAGATTTCATGGATTGATATGATATTTCTATGATAAAATATAAAATTTTATTCAATTTTTAAACTTTTTTTGATGTTTTTAAATTCATAGTTATGAATAATTTTTATCTTGAAAAAATTGTTTTTCATGAAAAAAATATTTTATTAAATTATTTAAAAAACCCAAAATTATTGAAAAATCCAAAAAAATATAATACAAGTTCCAAAATATAATATTCCTTTAGTTTTAGGCCATTTTTGAAGTCTTAAATCCTATAATATATTTATTATATTTTAATAATTTGAGTAATTCCTAAGTTTCCCCTCACCTCACTTTTAAAAGCAGGTTCATTACTTCCCAAATTTCATAACCATAAGCCTTATTGTTCATCCAAACTCTACCAAATTCTATACTACCCATACCTTGACACAGTCTTGTGATTCTGGTCTCACAAAAAGACCACTTCCAAGAGCCTTAAGGAGGCTTCAAAAGAGAAATATTCAAGATGTAAGATTCATTCTTTTTCTTTTTAAATTATTCCACACTTATACCTTATCCTTTCCTATTATCCAATGATTTATGACAAATCAAGAATCATATATATACTGAAATTTTTTTTTATGGTATATGATTCATAAAATTTCTTATTTTTTCCTTCTATTCATAAATAACAAAATTGTCATTCGTGGTGTATCAAATCACTGCTTGTGTGGCTGATCAGTTTTCATTTCACTTCACAACAATTATGGGATGTTCTAATTCCCATGTAATTATTTAAAATGACCTAAATATATAAACCCCTTTGAATTTTAATTTCATTCAAAAGGAATCCTTTTCTACATAGAGTTTTACTAAACGACAAAGGGAATTTTTCTTTTCAAAGTACGTGGTGACAATCACCTTTATGCTGCTGTGAGTATTATTTGATATTTGGCTTCATTAACAAGAAATGGTGTTTTTTTAAATAGAAAATAAATACCATATACCCTTTTTACATATTTTTGTATTGAAATGTTTTTTAAAAAGGAAATTTACTATTTCAATGTATTGAAATTGTTTATTGTGATCGAAAATGAAATTTTATAATTAAAATGTTCATATTTGAAATATTTTATCTGTGATGATTATATAATGGTACTTGGACATTTTACGGGTGGTTAGGTGATAAAGCAAATGATGGGTGTTCCGTGATAAACTAAGGATGCATGGTTACAATATAACAACCAATGCATTGGGTATGGAAGTCAGCTCTATGGATATTCTATTTGTACTAATGATTTATTGAAGTCAACTGTATGGTTATTCCATTTATGTATGATTATGTACCGAGTTTATCTTTTATAAGTTATGTGTATTTTCTATGGGTTTTATGGTAATTATATGGTTACATAATGGTAAGAAATGAGCTTTTATTCAGTAAAGCGTATTTAATACTTCATAAAGGAGAAAAGTATTACTTATGATAAAGTATTCATGGTTTACATGTTTTTCTAAAAAACTTAAAGTTTTCTTTCTTTGTGTATCCCTTACTGAGATTTTTATGCTCATCCCAAGTTTTTGAAATGTTTTTCATAGGACTTAAAGTGGAATTTTCATGAACCAAGCCAGGATTCCATCTAACCTGACACCCGACCTGGTCAACGACATGACCTGAAGAACATTCTTGATCCCCAAAAGTTGGAAACTAGTGTCGGGCATTAAATATAAATCGAGTGGGAATGATTTTATCCCAATAAACAAGATCAAATAAATAGATTAATCAAAATGAGCATGTAGCAACAACCCATAGCTGAACATAAATAAATAAATAGTTGATCCAAATACAATATGAAACTAAACATACTAAAGACTAAAACAAGAAAAATGAAACTGCAAGTAAACTAAAATTGGACCAAGCTACCACTATCTTCATTTGACATCTCGATCACCTCCAACCAAAAGAACAAACCCGCTCTAACAATGAGAACTTGGGCCAGGATACCTGAACAAAATATGAACCTACAAAATAGCTCGGGTCTGCCGACACCGAGTGGTATAGGTAGGGTGTGAGCTAATATCCCAGTAGGTAATCACCATATATTCTAAGTGTTTCCTTTCCCAAAATAGTCTATTAACACTAGTTTGAAAAAAAATTATAAAAATAGATTTTTCACATTTTATTATACAACCAAAAATTTACTGTTTCAAAGGCCAATACACACAAACATCCATTTTTTCAATAAAACTGCCATTTTATAACAAAAACCCAAACCAAATGATATTAGTAACAATTTTCAATGGAACAACTTTAAATAAAAAATAGTTTCAAAGAATTCCATTTTAAAGACAAAAGACTTATATTTAGAATTTCTAACCCAACCTACCTTATACCGATGGAAGGTGTAATATAGTAATTGAGCACTAGTAACGGGAACACCCCTAGGAACTAGCTAGTTGTGGGCCTCAAGTACCTCATATCTCAGTGAAAAGTAACCATAACAATATCCTTTCTCATGCATGAGCCACCAGTAGGGAACATACCCATAACCTAATGGTCCCCAACATCATCATAATAGTTTAGTTAGAGTTTTCATCATCAAAATTGCAACATGAAACTGGGGCCAAACCCCACCGAATCACTAGCATACTAGTACACTTCCACCCACCTAGATACTCAAGTTTCCCTTTTGTGCTCAAAAAGGTTCTGCATCACATGATTCCACTTAAATAATTCATCCACCAAACCCAGCATCGCATTTCATAAGCCACCACTTTCACATCAGAAATCCATTCTTGAAAACTTATGCACATCAAAACATTTACAAAACACTTCTAAAACCATGAGGAGCACCACTTCCTTGAGATTTTTATAAACAATTCTTTCCACATTTTAGTAAAAACATGAAACTCTAGAAACATTTGTAATGAGCCTTTATGTTTAAACACACAAATAAATTTACCAAAACATTTTCAAATCATTTATAAAACCATATTCAAGTGTGAAATGCCAAACAGCCCCTTAAGACAATTATTTTCCAAAACACACAGACACAAAAATCCAAATGGAAATCACCCCATGAGATTTCATTTTAAACCACATTTAGAAACCAAATGAAGGATAATACATTATTTAGAAAACAATAACCCATTTAGAAAACCAATATTTTAAGGAACACATGTTTAAAGCACCATCTTCATCAAGACTAGGTGCCATAAGCCTAGAAATTTCATACAAATCCCTTTGAAAAACTATTTTTAATAAGTTCTACCAACACAAAATCACTATTTTCATCTAGACAAAGATATATAAGAGCTGAAAAAGACATTTAAAAATTAAATGAAAACACACAAGTGCTCATGGAGTGTTCCGGAAAGGAAAAAGTTGGAAACACCTACCTCAACGGTGTGCGAATGTGATGAAACTTCAAGGGAGGAGAGATATAAGCTCCATGGACCATTTATGCACCCTAAATCCAAATAAAATTGAACCAAACATAAACTCTAGACATTAGGGTTCGTCCATGGAAGAAAAAACCCAAATAAAACCCTTGAACAAAGAGGGGAATAGAAGGATAGGAGATTTGATAATGGAAACATGAATAATCACGAACCTTTCTTGATAACTTTCCTAATAGTTTATCCAAAACAATATAAGAAATATGGGCGATGCCTCTGGTAGATATCCAGCACATAGGGATTCATTTTAGAGGTGGAATCACTGAAATCGGAGCTCCACATCAAAATTTATTAAGCTCGTAAGTTTTTGCATGGTTTTTCTGCACGGTTTTGTAAACCGTGCGCAAACCATGTGAGGGATACTAAAAAAAATTCTGCAACATTACAGGGTTAGGTTGCATGGTTTGTGAAAACTGTTCTCAAACCATGAGACCCTAATAATTGGCCAAAAACTATGAAAATACATCCCAAACAGTAGGGAATTATACCCAATAATCCTTGAATGTTTTAAACACAAAGTATTGACACCATGGGTGTCACAAACTCACCAACATTCATCTTTACCTCATTACCAATAACAATAACCAATCATAGGTATAAATAGAAACCAAACCCACAAAAACAAAAAGACTTTTATTAGGAACTGAACCTAAACCTCAATGAAAGATCCAACATCGGGAAAGAAATATAAAATAAAGGAGTATATGAGGTTGGGGTGTGACAATTCTCCCTACCACATACACTTTCTTCCTCCATAAAGTCACACATCCGAAAGATAACCAAAACTCAAATCCTTTCCCAATCAAAACCAAGAGAAACATGAACCCTAGGTGAATATTCACTCTATATGTCACACCTGACCGATCAAGATGAAACCACATCATAATAATGAGGATGAGGGGAGAACATGAGAGGGTTCTCCCCACCACAGGAACTCAACTGGAATGAAAAGATCAGATTCCAAACATCCAACCAAGACTTAAACGAGAATTATGGACTTTGACATTTAAAATTCCTTGGAATCTATCACGGTTTGGTCACACAGTTTCTCAAGATTTGTGCCAACTATGCACCCCTCACTGTTCATAATGGACATCGTCCATGGTTTGGTTGCACGGTTTATAAATCATGCACAAACCGTGCCAATGCCACTACCCGAAAGAAACTAAGAATCATGGTTACTTAGAACATACTGCATGATCGTGCACTAACCATGAAAAAAAAAATCATGTCCTGAGCCGCACAATTTCGACTAACCATGTGGTAACCATGCTTCACCAGGAAAAATCTCCTGAAAACTCCCAAAACCAAAAATCTCAACATGGGCTTAAACCTGAACTAAAATATACAAGTTTTACATTACTACCACTGAAATATGGAACCATCACACACGAACCAAATCCACAACACATTAATTTCTCAAAACACTATCATCTCTAAATAAAAACTACTGAAAGTTAAAACTGAGACTAACCTACAAAAATGAAAGACACGCTCAAATAAGAATGAAAAAAATCAAAGTCCACCTTCATATAGACTCAACCACTTGGGATACAATACATCTAATTAAAAACTAGGTCGGGGTTTCACACCCCTGGAACTCATGACTATGTGTGAGCTTCACCCCGAGACCTATGGCTAGGGCTCCGATGGCTAAAGCATATCCTTACGCATAGTTAGGTACTATCATCCTTAGGTCACAATGTCCTCTTCCAACGATTCTTCCTACAGCACTTCTCTAGATGACCCAGACATCTGCAATGACGGCATGTCTTTTGTGGATTTCAACAAGAGGGCTTAGAATTACCGAACTGGCCATAGTAGTGGCACACACCCGAATATCTTGACGAACTGGAAACCAGAACCAAATGAAGGAATTATCTTGAATAGGATCCTCTAGCACACACTCTTAACCATATGGGGAACCTTCAGAAGAAAAAAAGAGACATTGGATTACCAACTATCTCTAGAGAAAAGGAAACCATCTCCTATTCATCCAAAGATGGACCCCCAAACAAACAAAAAACTATACAAAAACTCGAATCTTTTGGAGTTCCTAACGATCTAAATACACATTCAACACTCTCAATCCACTTTACTAACTCTAACAGACCTCAATCACCACAAATTATAGGAAACTCCTGAGAATAAAATAAAATTGGGCATGAATCATTGAAATTTTTGGGGACCTTTCTAGGCAGTATACTCTGAACAAAAAAAAGGAACACTAATTCAAAACCAACATCAATCTGAATCATAATTATATGGAATATCTCAAGCCAAAAAAATGTATCACAAACCAATCATATACAAACACAACCAAAAATCACCTTTCCAAAACCACCATTTCATTTATAATTCAAAACCGCATTCTCCCAAGGCCACTTTAAAAATACTCAAACCCACTTTTCAAAAAACAAGATCCATATTCTAAAACAAAAACCAATTTCCAAAATCATTTGTTAAAATCCAAAACACAGCTTTGATTTCAAAACCCCACTCACTGCATCCTATCAACCGCCACATATGTGTTAATTCACTTTCTCTTATTCCATCAATACCCATGTGCCAACATGCACTTTCCACACATACCCATGCATATTTGAATGTTCATAATGAATACCAATGGTCACACAATTTATCATGTAATAAAATCAAATAATTTATCAATTCCTCAATCAAAATCACTTTACCATTTAAAACTCATTTACCAATTTCAAAACAACTTGAAATAAATAATTTTTCATTTTCCTAAACCAGTTTCATTTTAAAAGCTTCTTACATCAACCAAGATCAAAATGAAACATTTCTTAAGCCAAACCACTGGAATGAGGAACTAGTGTCTATGCCTAACTTGGTAGCATGGTAGTGAGCCATGCCCCAAGTAAGAAATAACAATAAGAGGACCTTGAACTATGCGCTCGAATTCTAGATGGGTCACTACTTCAGGTGGGACCATGATGTGACAATAGCTCACCTCCATTTTCACTCCTCAATCCAAAACGAACCATGAAAAGACAAGGACTCACTCTCGGACTACCACTGGTAACTCTGGTCTCGTCACGCATGGTGGTGATCAGGCATCGACCTGTGACCTGCCTCCAGATCCCTAAAACCCCTAGTCTCTATCTACTAGACACACCAAATAATCAGGGCCTCCTTTGATACCATTTTTTCACAAACCAATATGGGATTCCATCTAACCCAACACCTGACCTAGTCTATGGCATGACCCAAAGGGTGTTCCCAATCCCCACAGGCTGGAAACTAATGTCGGGCATCAAATATAAATTGAGTTGGAATGATTTCAGCCAAATAACCAGGATCAAATAAATAAATTAATCAAAATGAACATGTAGAACTAACCCATAGGTGAACATAAATAAATAAATAGTTTATCCAGATACAATATGCAACTAAACAGACAGAAGACTAAAACAAGAAAAATGAAACTGAAAATAAAATAAAACTGGACCGAGCTACCATTATCTTTATGTGACAACTCGGTCACCTCTAACAAAAAGAACAAACTTGCTCCAACCACGAGCACTTGGTCCAGGATACCTGAAAAAAATATGACCCTAGAAAACAGCTAGGGTCTACCGACACCGAGTGGTATAGGTAGGGTGTGAGCTAATAGACCGGTATGTAATCACCACAGAGTCAAAGTGTTTCCTTTACCAAAACATTCTATTAACACTAATTTGAAAAATAATTATAAAAATATATTTTTCACATTTTATTAAGCAACCACAAATTTACTATTTCAAAGGCCAACAGACGCCACCATCCATTTTTCAAGAAAACTACCATTTTATAACCAAAACCCAAAACAAATGATACTAGTAAAAATTTTCAATGGAACAACTTTAAATATAAAATGGTTTCAAATAATTCCACCTTAAAGAAAAAACACTTACATTTAGAATTTCTAACCCAACATACTGTATGCTGACGGGAGGTTCAATATAGTCACTAAGCACAAGTCATGGGAACACCCCTAGGCATTAGTTAGTTGTGGGCCCCAGGTACCTCGTATCTCAGTGAACAGTAACCATAATAATATCTTTTATCGTGCACGATCTACTAGTAGGAAACATACTTATAACCTATTTCCCCCCAACATCATCATCGTAGTTTAGTTAGTGTTTTCATTGTCAAACTTGCTACGTGAAACTGGGTCCAAACCCCACCGGATCACTAGCATACTAGTACACGTTCGCCCACCTAGATACTCGGGTTTCCCTTTTGTGCTCAAACAAGTTCCGCATCACATGATTCCACTTATACAATTCATCAACCAAACCAAGCATCGCATTTCATAATCCACCAATTTCAAATCACAAACCCATTCTGGAAAACTTATTCACATCGAAACATTTACAAATCACTTCTAAAACCATGAGGAACTCCACTTCCCCAATAGTTTTCTAAAAAATCCTTTCCATATTTTATTAAAGACATGAAACTATAGAAACATTCCAAATGGGACTTTATGTTTACACACATAAATACATTTACCAAAACATTTCCAAATCATTTCTAAAACCATCTTCAAGTGTGAAATGCCAAATAGCCCCTCAAGACAATCATTTTCCAAAACACACGCACCAAAATCCAAATGGGAATAACCCCATCATATTCTATTTTAAACCACATTTAGAAACCACACAAAGGATACAACATTATTTTGAAAACAAGAACCATTTAGAAAACCAATATTTTAAGGAACACTGGTTTAAAGAACAATCTTCATTTGAGGGCACAATAGTGTGTGCACCTAGTGCACCCATGGATGTGAAAACATCTTATGGTACACAAAAAATCCCAAAGGACACCCAAAAACATTTTCCTCAAAAACCAACATTTTCTTTAAAACTACACCCAACCATCTACAGTGTTTAGGGAACATAAAACAATCCCCTTATAACCACAAAACCCTTTTCAAAACATTTTAACACATTTAAAAAGATAAAACATTACTGAACCATACACACCAAATCAAGTTTAACAACAATAAATAACCATCCCACCATAATCAAGGTTAAACATTTCATAAAAGCCCTCAATTTAATATTAAAAGATCAATTACATTTTAAACAATAAACGTAGGTGTCATAAACCTAAGAATTTCACAAAAATCCCTTTGAAAACCTATTTTTAATAAATTATACCAAAACAAAATCACTATTTGAATTAATCCATATATATATAAGAGGTGGAAAAGACATTTAAAAATTAAATTAAAACACATAAGTGCTCATAGAGTGTTCTGGAAAGGAAAAAGTTGGAAACACCTACCTCAACGGTGTGGGAATGCGATGAAACTTCAAAGGAAGAGAGATCTAAGCCCCATATACCATTTTCACACCCTAGATCTAAATAAAATTAAACCAAACATAAAACCTAGAAATTATGGTTTGTACATTGAAGAAAAACCCCAAATAAAACCTCATAACAAAGAGGGGAACAGAAGGAGAGAAGATTTGATGAAGGAAACATGAAGAATCACGAACCTTTATTGAGAATCTCCCCAAATTGCTCTAAATCCAAGTAGGAAGTGGAAATCCTTATGGTTGATAGCCAACACATAGGGATTTGTTTTAGACATAGAATCACCCAAATCGGAGCTTTGCATCAAAATTTATTAATCCCGTAAGTGTTTTCACGGTTTTTCTGCACGGTTTTGTAAATCATGCACAAACCATGCGAGGGATACTGAAAACTTATGAAACATTATAGGGTTAGGTTTCACGGTTTGGGAAAACCATTATCAAACCTTCCAACCCCAAGAATTGGACAAAACCCCTCAAAATACATCCCAAACACTAGGGAAGTCTACCCAATAATCCTCGAATGTTTTAAACACAAAGTAGTGACACCATGGGTGTCACAAACTCACCAACATGCATCTTTATCTCGTAACCAATATCAATAACCAATCATAGGTATAAATGGAAACCAAAACCAAAAAAACACTAGGAATTTTCTTTGGAACCAACCCAAACCTCAACCAAAGATCCAACATCAGGAAAAAAATATAAAATAAAGGACTATCTGTGGTTGGTGTGTGACAGGAATAGGGTTAAGGATGGGATCAAGGAAAAGTCATGTTATTTAAAACATGGAACTAAACGTGTTTCTTTTCTTTTAAAAGGTATTTTTTTCATTTTTCACAATAAATAAGATCCGAATATGTAAAATGATTCATAATCAAATGATTCCAACAATCCATCTCTATAGGGTCCTTGAATTCACATCTTGTTTATATGTCTAAGGTGATAATGTCAATGGTGGGTGGAATTAGATCAACAAAAACCTTCTTATTCTGAATTTTATAAATAGGATTATCTGTATTAATAATATATAGACCATTCATTATATTACCAAGTACATAAAATATTTCATTCTTATATATATAATAACTCTTGTTCTTAATAATTAATGAAAATCTCATATTTCCCAAACAAGATACAAAATAAAATTCCTATTTATAACAGGAACATAATAATAGATTTTTAGTTTAGGTTTAATCCATTGTTTAGAATTAGATCATAAATGCTTACTTCTAACGATGTAACTTATAACACCTCAAGATTTTATGGTATATTTCTCTTAAATAATTTCAATTAATAGCTTATATGAACACAACACGTATTCACTGTGAAACAACACTCTTTTTTTAGAATATAGTTATAACCTAGGAATTAAACATATTTTTTCCACTTTTGTGATTTGAATTTTGAAAAACAAGCATACACGATTGCGATCAGTATGATATTTAGAGTCTGATAGAATCAACTTAATTTTTTGGTGAATAGTAATGTACCCTTATTAATAGTAATTTGACACTTATGAATAGAAATGTACCCTTATGAATAGTAACTTGACCCTTAAGAATATTAATGTACCCTTATGAATAGTAAAATGATCTCTTATGAATAGTAATGTACCTTATGAATAGTAACTTGACTCTTATGAATAGTATTGTACTCTTATAAATAGTAACTTGACCCTTATGAATAGTAATAAACCCTTATGAATAGTAACCTCACCCATGTAATTATAAATATAATTTTGGCACCTTATAAATGAGAATGAATATTTTAAAAAATAATAATTAAGTGTTGGTATTTTTATGAGCAATATGTAATGAATTACAATTTTATAATTAATAGATTAATTAAAAAGACAATTAATTTTCGTAAAATATAATCATGAATCAATATTTTCTTTTCCTATGATTATTATATAATTTTATGAGACCCTAGTTAATTTTTTAAAGTGTAATAAAATGAGTTATAATATTAAAATTCATATTTTTCAAATAAATGATGATTTTAATTTAAAATTAAATTTCTCATATTTAAAAATTTATTTTCTTAAAATGGAGTTTCTTTTTGTATTATACATGTTGAAAAATGGTTTGGATAAATTTTTGGGGTTTTTATGAAATAGTTTAATTTTTCGTGAATAGTAAAAAATAGAGTTTTTTATAAAATACGACAATTTTAATGACATTGTCATGAAATTATTATGATATAAAAATTTATTTAAACTAATTAATAAATAAATAATTATATTACAAGTGTAATATTGTAAATATTTAATTTATAACATGAAAAGTATATTTTTTGCATGATAAGTATAAAAATCATTATCAATGTCGACGCAGTGCCTGTGCAGCGTTGAAAAAGTCAAAATTGGTTACTTATATATAATAATTGTGTGCTAAAAATTATTTTCCTGGATTATTTATTAATTATTATATATTATTTATATATTTTATTTTTAATTTTAATTTATAATTTTATTGTTATATAACATGAGTATTCTCTAAATTTTTGTGCAATGCTTGCGCAGGGCAAGAAAATACAAAATAACAAATTTATGAAGATCTCTTGTTATATATAAAAGTGAATATACATAATGAACGAATTTAGATATTTATTTTAAACAAAATTTATTTATGTTTATGATAGTAATTTATTTTTAAATTTTATATATGAAATAATTAACAGTAATGCTTACAAAACGCTGATACCGTGTTTGTGGAAGAATAAGAAAAATAAATAAAATATTGTTAATTAAAATTATAAGAATTATTAAATTATAGATATTTTGGATAAAAAAAATCTATAAATAATTTTCAACCAATATTTATTTTTTATTTTATTTAGGAAAACATTGTACATATAAGAATCAATTTTTGACCTTTAGAATATTTTATTTAAAAGACAAGGAGTTCACACTATAAACTTTACTTTGTATAACATTTTTAATTGAAGGTTTTTTTGGATTTTTATTCAAAAAATAATATTATTTTTAAATATAATAAAATTATATTTCTCATATAATTTTATTTTTAATTTTTATACAATAAATAAATACCATAATGGCTTTCACAAAGATAAAGCAGTATTAATTTAATTAATGAATAAATAAAATTAATGATATTAAAAATAATAAAATAAAGATAATTTGATATTTTTCAGCTAATTCATAGATTTCCTGGATAAATATGACATTTCTATGATATAATATAAAATTTTATTCGATTTTTAAACTTTTTTATGTTTTTAATGTCATAGTTATGAATAGTTTTTATCATGAAAAAATTGTTTTTCATGAAAAAAATATATTATTAAATAATTTAAAAATCCCAAAATTATTGAACAAGTCAAAAAAATAGAATAATACTTCTAAAATGTAATATCCCTTTAGTTTTAGGCCATTTTTGAAGTCTTAAAACCTATAATAGAATTATTATATTTTAATAATTTAAGTAATTCCTAAGTTACCACTTACCTCACTTTTAAAATGATGTTCATTCCTTCACAAATTTTATAACCATATGCCTTATTGTTCATACAAACTCTACCAAATTCCATCCTACTCATCCCTTAACACATTTTGGTGATTCTAGTATCACAAAAAGACTACTTACAAGAGCCTTTAGGTGGTTTCAAAGAGAAATATTCAAGAGGTAAGATCCAGTCTTATTTTCTTTTAAATTATTTCACACTTATACCTTATCCCTTCCTATTATCCAATGATTGATGACAACTACAATATCATATATATGATCGAATTTTTTTTTATGATATATTATTCAAAAAAAATCTTATTTTCTTCTTCTATTCATAAATAACAAAATCATCGTCTATGGTGTGTCAAATCACCACCTTTGTGGTTGATGAGATTTCGTTTCACTTCACCATAATTATGGATTGTTCTAATTCACATGGAATTTTTTAAAATGACCTAAATATTTAAATCCCTTTGAATTTTAATTTCATTTAAATGGAATCTTTTTCTATACAGAGTTTTACTAAACAACAAAGGAAATGTTTCTTTTTAACGTACACAGTGAGAACGACCTTTTCGCCGCTCTGAGTATTATATGATATTTGCCTTTCTTAATAATCCATAATGTTTTTTTTTAATGGAAAATAAATACCATATACCATTTTTACATATTTTGGTATTGAAAATGTTTTTTAAAGTGTATTTACTATTTCAATATCTTCAAATTATTTCTTGTGATTGAAAATGAAATTTTATGATTAAAATGTTGATATTTGCAATATTTTATGTGTGATGTTTATATAATAGTACTTTTAAATTTGATGTGTGGTTACGTGATAAACCAAATTATGGGTGTTTTCGTGATAAAATAAGGATGGGTGGTCACATTATAACCACCAATGCATTGGGTATGGAAGTCAGTTCTATGGCTATTCCATTTGTAAGAATGATTTTTGGAAGTCGACCGTATGGTTATTCCATTTAAGTAAGATTATATACCTTGTTTACCTTTTATATGTTATGTGTGTTTTCTATGGGTTTTATGGTAATTGTTTGGTTACAAAAGGGTAATAAATGAGCTTTTATTTAGTGAAGGGTATTTAATCCTTCATAAAGGTGAAAAGTATTACTTATGATAAAGTATTCATGGTTTACATGTTTTTCTAAAAAACTAATAGTTTTCTTTATTTGTGTATCCCTTACTGAGATTTTTATGCTCATTACATTTTTTTGAAATGTGTTTCATAGGACTTAAAGTGGAATTTTCATGAACCAAGCTGGGATGCCATCTGACCTGACACCCAACCCAGTATGTGGCATGACCTAAAGGGAATTCCCGATCCCCACAGGCTAGAAACTAGTGTCGGGCATCAAAAATAAATCGAGTGGGAATGATTTCATCCCAATAAAAATGATCAAATAAATAAATTAATCAAAATAAGCATGCATCAATAACCCAGTCTGAACATAAAGAAATAAATAATTGATCTAGATACAATATGAAACTAAATAGACTAAAGACTAAAATAAGAAAAAAGAAACTATAAGAAAACAAAAACTCAACCAAGCTACCACAATCTCTATGTGACCTCTCAGTTACCTCCAACTAAAGGACCAAACCCGCTCCAACCATGAGAACTTGGGCCAGGATACTAGAACAAAAGATGAACCTAAAAAATAACTTGGGTCTACAGACACCGAGTGGTATAGGTAGGGTGTCAGCTAATAGCCCATTAGGTAATCACCACAGAGTCAAAGTGTTTCCTTTCACAAAATAGTCCATTAATACTAGTTTGAAAAACAATTATAAAAATAGATTTTTCACATTTTATTAAACAACCACAAATTTACCGTTTCAAAGGACAACACACACAACCATGCATTTTTTAAGAAAACTACCATTTTATAAAAAAAACCCAAACCAAATGATACTAGTAACAATTTTCAATGGAACAACTTTAAATGGAAAATAGTTTCAAAGAATTCCACTTTAAAGACAAAACACTTATATTTAGAATTTCTAACCCAACCTACCGTATGCCGACAGGATGTACAATAGTCATTAAGCACTAGTAATGGGAACACCCTAGGAAATAGCTAACTGTGGGCCCTAGGTACCTTGTATCTTAGTGAAAAGTAACCATAACAATATCCTTTTTCATGCACGAGCCAGCAGCAGGGAACATACCCATAACCTAGTGGTCCCCCACATCATCATCATAGTTTAGTTAGTAAATATACATAATGAATGGATTTAGACTTTTATTTTTAACCTAATTAACTTATTTTTATGGTTTAATTTATTTTTATATTTTATATATGAAATAATTGACATTAATTCTTATAAAATGCTAACGTAGTGCTTGTGGAAGAATAAGAAAAATAAATAAATTGTTTTTAATTAAAAGTATAAGAATTATTAAATGACACATATTTTGGATAAAACATTTTCTATAATTAAGGTTCAACCAATATCTATTTTTTATTCTATTTGGGGACACTGTGGACCCATAATAATCAATTTAAGACCTTTAGAATATTTTATTTAAAAGTAAGACAAGGTGTTCACACTATAAACTTTACTTTGTATTACATTTCTAATTTAAGGTTTTCTATGATTTTTATTCTAAAATATAATATTATTTTGAAATATAATAAAATTATATTTCTCATAGAATTTTATTTTTAATTTTTATACAATAAATAAATACCATAATTGATTTGACAAAGATGATGTAGTATTAATTTAATTAATGAATAAATCAAATTAATGATATTAAAAATAATAAAATAAATAAAATTTGATATTGTTAAGATAATTTTCGGATTACCTATAGAAATTTGACATTTTTAAGATATTTTATAAAATTTTATATGATTTTTAAACTTTTTTCTGATGTGTTTAAAGTTATAGTTATGAATAGTTTTTATCTACACAAAATTGTTTTTCATGAATAAATTTTTTTTTAAATTATTTAAAAATCCAAAAATTATTTAAAAAATATAAAAATGATAATATTACTTCGAAAATGTAATAACCCTTTAGTTTTAGGCTAATTTTGAAGTCTTAAACCCTATAATAGATTTATTACATTTTAATAATTTGAGTAATTCCTAAGTTACCCCTCACCTCACGAATAAAAGGAGGTCCGTTCCTTCACAAATATCATTACCATAAGCCTTATTGTTTGTCCAACCTCTACCAAATTCTATACTAATCATCCATTGCAACATTATTGTCCTTCTGTTCTCATAAAAAGACCACTTTAAAGAGCCTTAAGGTGGTTTCAAAAGAGAAATATTCAAGAGGTAATATTCCTTCTTCTTCTCTTTCAAATTCTTTCTCACTTATACCTTATCCCTTACTATTATCCAATGATTCATGAAAACTCCAGTATAATAGATATACCTGAATTTTGTTTTTCTTATGTTATATTCTTTGTAAAATCACTTATTTTCTTCTTGTATTCATAAATAACAAAATTGTCATCTGTGTTGTGTCAAATCACCGCCTTTGTGGTCGATGAGTTTTTGTTTCAGTTTACCATAATTATGGGATGTTATAATTTACATGTAACTATTTAAAATGACATATATATATATATATATTATCAATTATGGTTTATTATTTCATTTTGAAAAGGAATAATATAATAAATCGACATTGACAACCATGAAAAGAACACACCTAAAACAATGGAAATAACAAAATATTGTTAGTAAATGTGTGGAAAATATTATAAAAAGATTATATAAGGTAATATAAATATTATTTTAGTTCTTTAATAAATTAATAACACTATACAAACCATTATACATGAGTTTTGATCAAATTTTAAGGAAGTCGAACCTGAGGTAAGGGATATCTTAACTCAATTTCCATTCATTGAGTTAAACATATTTATCATTGGTTATGTTTTTTCAAGAATTTGTGTGGATGAACTCTAATTGTTTTATACTATATATACACTTATATTATGTGGATTTATATTTTTCACACATAATTATGTCATTTATTTATCCTCACTCTAATGATATGATCTTTATAAGGGGTTTTTCATCTCACTTTTATTTCCATGATATTTCCATTGTTCACCACTTATTTCTTGTATGTGGTGTATTTTTACTACCATTTTATATATAATATAATAATTATATTTATATTCATGGTATTCAATGATTCACTTGATTATTATTAACTCATTTGATTACAATTTTGTAAGGGACTTTGTTTTGATTTCCATTTCATTATGATTTACTTGGTATTGTGCACCTAATCATGATTATGTGGTGTAACTACTACCCATTTGAGATAATTTTTCATTTTAAAATTTAATTAAATTATATATCCATATATGTTTTACATGGATATGATTATTTTTTTAGTCGTATACTATTTTACATACGGTGTTTATGTGGAATGTTTCTAAAACTATGAAAATATTAATGAATTTGTATCCTCTACTCAATATGGATATTATAAAAGGAATATTTTTAATATACTAAATATTTTTATAAATAATTCTTTGTATAGGAAGTTACAAGAGGGACTACTATAACCCCTCTATGTATCGACAGGTCTCGTGAGACAAATCAGTTGGCGACAAACCCTTGGAGTTTGTTTCCAAAAATCAGACAAATTTTTATCCACACACTCAAACTGTCTTGATGGTAGGATGGTTCATGTGATAGATACATGGCATCCAAATAATAAGTATTTTGTTTATTCAGTATTCGGTTTTTACTTTCCATGAGTTTTTCACTATGAGAAAACCTATGGATGCACTTTCATTCTCAATTTGTTAATGGTGTGTGTTTTTTCAACTATTCATCATGCCATATTGATTATGTCTAATTGATTATGATTAAATTATTATTGTTTCATAATTACACTATATATAATCATTACAGATAAATTTAGCTCACCACTTTCATTTTTTTCCTTCTATAGGTTATTAAGAAGGGATCGTTTATTGAGTTTTAATGAATGTGGTTTATTAGCTTTTGTTATTTATTATGTTTTATTTTCTTTTCCCAATACAAAATGGGATCCATGTATATATCTAGTTTCTCCAATAATACTAAACTAATTAGTACTTTGGGATTTTATTTCTTGTAATCATGCCAATGTAATAAAGTAATGCACTGACAGTGGGTTTCTAGGGCCAAGGCGTTACATAACTCTTACTCCATTACCAACATAAATATATAATCTCCTCTTTATTAATTAGTTCCCTCTTATCTATGAGTTTGTGTTTTTCAGCACAAATGTGTGATTCATACCTATTAACTAATACCCATGAGTCAGAGTTTGTGTAGTTAATTTCTATAACATTCACATTTATTTATCTGAATGTTTCTATTTAAGATCACTTATCAATGTTAGATATAAATATTTGACTATTTTATAGGTTATACCTATAAGTGATCTCAAAATGACTATCATTAAGTATTCTATAATATATAATGAGGAAAAATTAGTGGGTGAGTATCATATATTATCTATTTTCATCAAGTACTTTTAATGAATGTTCTACCACTAAAAATGATGACCCCTTATTCATATCTATTTTGTGAGACAAGTTTTAAATTTCACCAATAAATGAGTATGATTTATCATTAATCTATCTAATTATTTATTTAGGTATCGAATCGTCTCAATCAAAATATTTTTGACTCTTATATAGTTTATTGGATAACCATTTATCCAAATCCATTTTATAGATTCACTCAAATATATTCCTTTTGTATCCTAACCATTAGAATTTTTAGCTAGAATAATGAAAACGAAACACCCAAAATAAGATAATGATATATTAATCTAGATGCACCCAACTGTACCATGAAACTACCCAGAAGGATAATCAAGGATCACTTATTTCTTTCTTTCCTTACACAAGATAATCTAGGGGCTCTCGGCTTTAGTATAAAACTACCTGATTGAATGATTGAGGTATTGATAAGTACAGCTTTAGAAATAATACCACACTATTATTTGAGGGTTTTTACTTTTAAAGTATCACCAATTTAATATATATATATATATATATATATCACATTAATATTAAATTCATAACTATTTTATCTCATGAAATATTTATATTTTGAACGTTTATTCCATTTTTATTCATTATTCTAAATATTTAGTTATTAGAATTTATATTCCAACCACAAAAATAACTTCTTCACACTGCATTAATGTGTATCTCTTTACATATACCACATTTTTGTGTTACCCAAAAATAGGATTCAGGTATATTTATACATATATGAATACATCATATATATATATGGTGTATGAATACTTTATATAAAGGCATGAAGTTATATGAGATTTAAAATCCCCACATGAGTAAACCTAGAGCGATAGATATCCAACCCCATTCACTTTTCTAAATAATTAATAACCTCCAAGACAGAAGGTAGTCTAGCCCAAAGTACCTCTCTCTAGGGAGAATTTACTCAAGTGAGATTTTAATTAATGATATCTTTATCACCTACTATAAACAAAATATTCCAAAAAATAAAATTCATGCAAATAACATCAATTAAAACCCAAGTTCATGGTAAATGAAAATTAAATTTTATGGAGTCATACCTAGAATGTAATGAAAGTATCTATCTCCTAGAATCAATTTATCACATAATTAAAGTAGACACAATATTTATAATATAACCAATTATATATATATAGATAAAAAAATAACAACTTCTAAATAATTGAACATTTCAAATATTTAAACATGAGAGAAATTAATGTACCATTTCATAATCAAAATATTAGTATAAAAATTTTATAATAAAGCTAATCATTATGAATATTTCTTATAAAAACATTTATAAATATTCCAAAATATATTTTCCTTTATTTATTAAAAATTTATAAATAATTTAATTCAATTATAAATTAAATTTTTCTTAATCAAAATAAAATTTATTTATTTATTAAAACATGTGAAAAAAATATGAACTTATTTATATTTAATTAAGGAATAAAATCACATTTTAAGAATACAAAAAAATATAATTTATAAACCATAATTTAAATTTATCATAATAAAATTTTAAATCCATTTAAGGACCACCACATCATTCACTACACCATGGTACTTAAATGGTTGATGTTTTGGACTACCTTTATGTGAACCCTTCACATAAAGGTAACCAATAGAATTCCTTTATGTAGATACTTCTATATAAAGGTAATTTTTTATGGTGAAGGTGAAATGGTTTGTTAAAAGCTGTCAGTTAAGTTGTTTCACTATACGTGGTGCAAGACAACATCAATCGATGTCTCGTGTAACGGTAAGTGGTCTTACCTTTACGCATCGATAACTTGAAGGTACACCACACCATGCACTATGACATGGTTCCAATGATCTAGGAATTTTAAAGTCACTATGATAATACCATAGGGACTCCTAAACCATGGTGATAGTGAAGTTTTCCAAAAATGGTGATTAAACACATTTAATCCTTGAAGAAACTTTCTCAGATTCCACTAATGGGTTTCAATTGATCGTCATATAAACCTTGTAAGTGTAAAAAAATTAAAAATCAATGGATCTATCTCTAAGAAAGAGAATGTGTTAATGTATCTAAAAAATATCATGTAAAATTCTATAAGTGTACCTAAAATTCTAGTTTTGTAGCCTCTATATTCTTCTTGGATAGAGAACATCTGATAATCATCATAAGGAGTAGAAGATTAATGAATCATTCCTCTAGGTTGGACACCTACTAATGGATCCATGAATGTTTCATGAGGACTTCTGAACACCCAATGGGGTGACAACTCCTTTAAGGAATAATGAACAAACTTCAAGAATAAAGAGATATGTGATTGGATTAAAAATAATTCATCAGATATAGAATGAACAAACTCTCCTAGAAATAAATGTTTTTTATCCTTATATATTCTCATTAATGTGTCTCTATTAAAGATAATCAATATGTAATGTGTCACATATGTTACGTTCTGTTGGGAAATATACATTGAACCTATTAATTTTGTTTGAAGGCCTTAACAACACATTCATAAATTAATAATAACAAAACAAAACTGAGTGGAGAATAATGTGGAAACCGTATTCATCGTTTGCATGAAATCGGTGATGTTGGTTGTAGACCTTGACATCTTATACACCACATCATTATGGTTGTTCTCGTTTTATTTTAATTTCAACATGTGGATATTAGTTTATTTATGTTATAGTGTTTATTTATGGTTTTGTTCTTGTATCCCTAAGATATATGTGGTTAATTCCTCTCATATGTATGTTTTATACTCTCAGTGTTATTCACCAACTCTGGGCCTATTAGAGGTAGGCCTTATGGGTCCATTTTCATCTTCAATGAGAGCCTAGTAGTGTTCCCCAATGGGGGTGATTCATGAAATTTCATATAATCCCTTTGTCTAAGACATTGAGTAACCATGTGTCCAAGAGTATGTCAAATCTGTATAGCTACTCATATGTTCTCAATTCTCTGAGTATAGACCAGCTAGATATATGAACAATCATATGTTATTCACCATTATGGATGAGCACAACACATTCCCCTCATACAATATATAATAATATCACATGTCAGCTGTCTAGGTATGGTCAAACACTTAGTTGGTTTATCTCAATCAAGGTCTTATATTATTTAATTTTCATCTTGGTATGGTCATACACTCTGTCAGTCTATATCAATTAAGGTCCCATGTGTCATAATTTTCATACGGGAGGAAAAATCATATCTTTATTAAACTCAACTGATGACATGATCAATAACATACCCAACCAACCCCAAATTAACTCAGCCTCATGGTTGGAGTAAGAAATGTATCAAAAAATAAAGGTTCTCATTCTAGGTATCTTTTCTAGCCTCAAATAATGGTTAAATCCAAATATGAAACATGGACCCTTAATATACAAAATACATAGTGCATGAAACTCCATGTGGTGTACTTCTTGGGTCATCTAACACACAAAACTCTTTTTGTTTCCCATAATAATATTTCAGATCTCTATATCAAATATTATCCACACAAACCTTAAAATTATATCACAACCATTGTCATCCAAGATACTACCATGGTCATTGCCTATATTTATATCCCTTTTTCTTAGTAGTGTTTCCCATATAATTTATTGTGAAATAAAAAATAATTATGTAATAGTTTTCACAATAAATCCATGATAATTAATCCATGAAAACATGCATTAATGGTGATAACTCCAAGATTAATGAGTGGTAAACTAAAATATAAAAATATTAAAGTCATCAAAAAACACCATAAAGAAACATACTGTCAATGGAAAAACATCATTAATAATTATATTTAATATTTACAGTTCAATGTTGGTGAAAATTATTCCTCTTAATATATCCCTAGAAGAGAGTTATGAGGTTCAGAAAGAATGAAAAGTTACACTCCATATATATTATTCCCATTGAAATTCTTAATAATATGAGAAACATAGCCTGTTAGTTAACACTTCCACCAAACTTCTATTATATATGAAAATTGTCACTCATATAACCTTTGAGAAGTTAGAAAATATATATTTTTTGGTAAAGTCTTTATATGTTTAGAAATAGTATTTCTTTAAAAGAACTGGTTTTTATGTTCTTCTGTGAACAATAATAAAATTAATTTTAGATGCTTAGAAATTTAAATTGATAAAATAAAAATAATTTTTTAATTTTTAATGTCAAAATTAACTTACAATGAATTTTTATTATTTTTTTGAGAAGATTTATTTTTTGATGAATAGTGAAAAATACCACATTGTAGGTAAAAACTTCCATTTTTGTTTAAAAAATTGTTATACTTTAAATTTATTTTTAAAGTCATAATAGATCAATTATATATATTAATTCAATTTAGGCCATTGAAATCATTTTTATATTGAAATTATATATAAAAAATTATTAAACTTTTGGACGTTCTTTTTACCCGCCTTCTCGCCACGTCTGTGGGATTAGTGTTAAACTTAATCTTATCACTTCTGCTAATTGAATTTCAAAAAAAACAGATATACATGGTTATAATAATTATGATATTTAGATTCAAATAGGATGAAATTAATATTTTGGATATTATGAATAGTATATTTAGTAAATTTATATTTACCACACTGAAGGATAAATTGGATAATTAAAGGTAAAAATCATATTATAATATTATAAAATTATCTTAACACTTGTCCTAATTTCATTGTATAAGTGTATTTATACTAAAATAAACATTAGTATGAAATTTTAACCTTTTTAAGCCACTTGGGTAATAATATGACATTTATTATATTTTATATAAAGATAAGTTAAAAATATCATACTCATATTTTTAATAACTATAACATTTTAAATATATGTTTATACATAATATAAATTCAACTATAAATATTTATTTGAAATATAAAATTTTTATCTACATCATGATAATTTATTTATAATTTTTAGTTATAATTTAATTAAATTAAATGGTGACACAATGATGATGAAGTAATTTTTTAATTAATAAAAGGATCAAATAAATTATATTAAAAATATTAAAATAAATATAATTTTAATTAATTAAGGTGATCCACTAATTTTATATGTGACTATGACATGTTATGAGTGTATTAAAATGTTTGGTTCAAAATTATCCTACTATTTTTATTTTATTTAATGACAAAGTAGTGAATAGTTTCAAAATTGACACTAATGATATTTTATAAAAATAATATTTTATTAAATTATTTGAAAATCATAAAAATATTCAAAAAAATAAAAAAATATAATTATATTGTATTAAATTTTATAAAGTTTCCATTTATGGAAAATTTACCCCATATAAGTAAAAATTTATAACATCTTAATATTTAAAATTTTGTTACCATGATTAAAATTGCAATAGATTAATTAAGGATAAGTCAAAATGATAAGGTTTAAAATAAAACCAAAACTTGTCCAGAAATTATTGGATGAATATTATTTGACCCTTATCACCCTAGGATATAATTGGAAATTTTTAATGGACACTATACCATGAAAATAACTTATATATTATTTAAAGTCAAGGGTAGTTACAAAATATCACTATCTTGTATTTAATATATTTTATGTGTCCAGATAGGGATGAAATCAAGATATAAACGAATATATATGTCTATTTTGATAATAATGAAATTTATTTCATTATATAATTTTATTTTTAATTTTTTTAAATTATATAATTACCTTAAATTCTTCTTCAATGTTAAAACAGTATTTATTTATTTAACAGAAAAATAAAATAATTGATTTAAATAACATTAATTTTGATATATTCTAGATGAATTAAAATTTATAATGAATTTTATAGATATATAATATATATTATATATGTTTGAAACCATTATATTCTAATTCCCATCTTTTCTTGATGTATTTAAATCCAAATTAAATGAATAGTATCAAATTTAAAAATAATGATATTTCATTAAATTAATATATTATTAAATTATTTAAAAATAAAAAAATGATAAATAATAACAAAGAGGATAGTATATGGTCTACAATGTCACACCACAATCATTTATTTCACATTTGAAAGTTTTTTTCCCTAGAATAGCCTTATTATATTTAAATATTTTGAGGACTTCCAAAAGTGCCCCTTACCTCAATTATAAAAGGGCACCTCCTCCCTCACTTCCTCACACCACTTTTAGCCTTAAATATCAACCAACCCATGTCCATTTACCTTAATAGTTTACTTATTAACATTATAGAGATTCTGGCATTCTCAAAAGGCTAACTCTAGTGTCCCTAAGAGGGGATCTAGAGGGTGATCGTTGAAGAAGAGGTAATCTCCTTACCGACTCTTTCAAATTTGCTTCTTCTTATACTTTCTCTTCATGTGTTAATTCCATTATAAAGTAATAAATTTAGTATCAACTATATTATTATATTTTATTATGATTATTTATCAACCATATTCCACTTTTTATTCATATTATGAAAAATAAAAGTATCGCACATGCGTACGTACGACTTACCATCTCCACTTCTTGGTGTAATTTTTCTTTCATCACTACTTTATTTGGATGGAGATAATGAGGGATATAATGGATATAAATAATAAATATGACATGATATTGATTATTTAAAATTAATATACCATATAATTCTTCACCCCTTTACCATTAATAGAATGATATCATCGCTCCTACGTATGTATGGCCTACCTTCTCCACGATGCGATGAGATTCATCTTCCACATTAATCATTTCAAGAATGATTATAAAAATGTATATAATGAATAAATATTAAATATATGAAATAATAATTATAATTTAATAATATATATATATACACATATTTCATTTACCTTCTTCAATTCAGTATGGTCAGAAAACGAAAATAGTATTCATGTGTATATATGGCTTACTATCTCCATGAACGATGCATTCCATTTCATATATCTATCTTTTATGTATATTTATATAATAAATTTATATGATATATAAATCATGTTTTACATTATGGGAGTAATAAAATCACGATCTAAGTAATAGGATTAAGAATAAAAAGTCAAAACACATACGATAAACAAAGCGGATATTACCCAAAACGTTTCTTTAAATTGGAATTGCTAATAAATGGGTAATATAAAGTCATAAATGAATCATATATGATATCATAAATATTATTATGATTCATTTATAAGTTAATAATATTTTTAAAACAGTTATACAATAGTTTCACACACATACGGAGGGAATCAGACCTAAGGTAAGGGTTAATTTCACAATATCATCATTATCAGGATTGTTTATACATAAGCATCTACTAGAAAATATTTATCTTCCATGCCCATGTTTCGTAAAAATGAATTCCAAAATATTTTTAATGTTATTATATAATTTTTTAATTTCATTTTTACCCATGTATTACTTTTTATTAAATGGTTTGAAAGGAATCTTTTGTCATTTTCCGGAAGAGGTACTTTTTGACTTTTTCGAAAAAAAAAGTATGAGAAGAATGTTTTTTTAACTTATATGAAATGAATGGATTTTTACACTTTCATGAAACCTTATTTCATTGAATCTTACCTTAATATATTAAAATTTTATTTTCAAATAAAATGGTTTCTTTTAAAATTTCATGGTATTTCAAGTAAAGAAAATGTTTTCAAAGCAGAAAGGATGTTTTCCTCAAGAATTGTTTTCAAGAGATCTCTCAAAATTATTTTCTATATAAGATAAAATTGTTTGATGTTAATTATGTTTTATTGGGTATATTATTCAATGTTTACATTATTATTCTTTCTATTAATGGTTTGTTTTTATGGGGGAATAATATTTATGATACCCATTTCTTTTTTGTGGGTTATGTTATGATTTCATGATGTTTATCAAACCTATTTTATTCTCTGGGTTATAATATGATAAATGATTTATGTTATTGTGGAAAACAATTGTATAATTTTATTATGATATGGGTGGGACCTATATCTTCCTCCAATGAATTGGGTAAATATTTATATCTTGTGAGATAGATATAAAGGACCATGTCTGCAAAGATGGTATTGGGAGTGAACCTTGACTACTAAGATGGTTATAGGAGTGAACCATGACTAAAAATATGGTTATGGGAGTGAACCATGAATATCATGATGGTATAGGCACTAAACACATACTAATAAGATGGTCTTGGCAGTGATTCCTTGACTACTGTGGAAATCATTTTATATGCTTGTGTGTCTGTTAAAAATTCCATGTCTTATTCTTAAGTTGTGATTTTATGGATTACGTTCTTTATTTCATTATGATTCATGTATTATGAACTTATAATATTTATTCCATGATTTCTATTAATGATCATTTACATTCAGGGTATGATCTTATATTTTCATGATCATGTTCTCATACCCTTATGCTCATGATTATATTTACATGTATCCCTTTTTTACCCTTACTGAGCATATAAGCTTACTCTTTTTCTTATGTTTTCTTTTCCCCAAGTTATAAAGAAAGGTTTTATTTAGGTATAATAATTCGGAATATCTTTATGGTAAATGTTTAATATCTTTCACCAAATTATAATAATGTATTCTAAGTTTCCAAATGCACTAAAATAATGTGATCTTTGGGCTTGTGTTTGTGTAATGTATTAAGTATTCCATATAAGTGATGTAATTTTTATGTACGTTAAGACTGGGTCATTATAGTTAGTATTAAAGAAAAAATTTAATTAACCTTTAGAAACTAGGATGAGAAAACCTTATTGAGAACCCTAATGACATGTCTATGGATAAGTCTAAGCATAAAGAAATTTATAGGAAAATGTTCTAGAAGTTTGGTAAAGGATGAAGTAAGTGGTTTCATAGAAATAAATCCTTGTCTAGATACTACAAGTGGATGTGGATCTGGAACATTTGTAACTAGGGGCAATAACTCCAATAAGGTGTGTTGGGCTTGACTCAAGCGTGACATGGTTCACAACAATGGGCCTTGTTCCACACTTGGTTTGACACTCCTAGAGGATATGCTTTGGGAACTCAAATACTCTTCATGAACCATCATGAAAGATTTAAATATAAGTTGGATAAAAATAACCTAGTATTGTACCTAAGGTGTCATGTATTGAATTATTATAAGTAAATTTCCCTTGATTATGTGGTTCTAACAATATGATTAGTTTTTATCACACTATGATTTCTTATTTTAGTCAATGGATGTAACCTGAAGGAACTGTGTTAATGATAGATTAAATAGAAAATGAAATGATATTCCTCTTTATCAACCAAATTTTATGGGAGATAGAATTAAAACCCTTATTTATATGACCACACAATCTTATCATGCCATGAATCCTACTGTACTTCCAAATGACCAAAAGAGGGAACAATGTTTTATTGAATCCTTCTTAAGACAACATCTACCTTCTTTTTGTGGAATGACCGATCCACTAGTTTTTTAGAAATGGATATATACTATTGAAAATATATTTTTCATTTTCAGCTGTTCATAATGTGAAAAAGTTAAGTCGATCACTTATCTCTTGGAAGGTGAAGTGAATTAGTGGTGAAACTTTATCAATAATACATGGAAAAAGATAAAATTGACTCCATGGATTGGGATGAGTTCAAAAACTTATTTTTCAATAAGTACCTTCCTTGTATTCTTCTTAAAAAAATAGAGATTGAAGTTACCCATCTATATCATTGTTATGATAAGAAAAGAAGGATATAATTCAAAAGAAACTCTAAAAACTATGGAGAGAATAATATTATATTTACTTATTGCTCAAATTTTGAAAGTAAATATGGAGGAAATTATATTAAGGGGACTGAAAAATGAATTAAGTGTGGGAAATAAGGTCATTGAGCATTTTACTGCCAAAGTAATGGGAATAAACATAAATCTCCAAAGTGTGAAACTCCCCCAAATTAGTGTTTCAAGTGCAATTAAAATGCATATTATTCTAACCAATGCCTAAATCCAAGGGTTAACAATGATGATCAACATCAATAACTTCTTAAGGATAAAGAAAAGGGGAAATATCATTCCATTACTATTAGTGATGTGATATATAACAACAATGTGTTGTAATGATTGAGTTTTTATGTATTGAAATTTAAAAATAGTGTTATAAAATTACTTTTATGGTATTAACGAATAACGAAGCATCTATGGATTAGTCCACTGTAGTTTTTCCTTAAGGATTTAAGAGAATATATTGAATGGTACTGGTAACCATGAAAAGTTATTGAGTTAATAAGGTGATATCTTTTTAAAACATATGGTTAAGGAAAGAATAACCCTTAATATGTGAATGATATTGTGATAATGATATTTGGATAAAGATATGTTGGATATGAATAAGTAAATTGGATGGTACTAATTTCCTTGGAACTAATTAAGGATTTTTTGACAAGTGGGTTATGATATCATGGATGAATTTTACAAATTATAGACTTAGAGAATATATTTAATAAAATTTGGAATAATGAAACTTGAAATCCTTCAATAAGGATGTATGGTAATTCAGGTTATTACCATGATTCAAGAGAATATACGATGCAAGTATTCACATTCATGGTGTGTGATAATTAAGAGATAAGTCAAGTTGTTTAGGGGATCAATGATAGCTTTAATTTTAAAATTAGTGACCTTATTTCTAAATATTTGTATTTTAATATCTTGGAAGAATCATAAAGGTAAATATTTATGAAATTGTTTGAACTTTTAGATATTAAAGTATTATCTCACCATATATGTATTTATGAATATTTTATAACTTGTACTAAACTTTTTGTTGTGATAAAGATGGATAGAATAACCTATCATTCTATTAATGGATCTCATGATCTACTAATGCTTCAGGATTGAAAAATTCAACTTCTTTTCTTGGAATAAGATATGAAGTGTAAATTGATCAAGGAATAACAAAGGGTAAATTTTTCATGAAATCAAGTAAGTATTTCTTCTCATGAAAATTATTCAACTCTAGGGAAAAGATCTTGAAACCAAAAATATTATCCTAGTACCTTCTATTTTGATGAATCAAATGGTCCCTTAGATAATCACAATTTTATTTTCTTGTGATTTTTAAATTTCTCCTAACCATGTTCTCTATCACTCTTCATCAGAACTTCATAGTTATATTTCTCTTCCAAGTCCATGTTTTCACTTTCCACCTATGTTCTCCTATGAGGAAACCCAGATTTGAGTTACTTTGGGTAACTGTTATGTTTATAACTTTCCTTTTTAAAAGGAATTTTTAGTATTTTTTTAAGATTTGGATTTCTTTTGATAACTTAGATAAATTTCAAGAGAGAATTTTTTTTTAAGGGAGTAGAATGTTACACCCTGGTATTTTGTTAATTTTTTTCAAATTAATTTAATCATTTTGATATTTTTTATTTATGAAACACTGAATATAAATTTTTGTGATTATATAAAAACAATATTTTTGGATTACATTACATACAACACCAAGTTAATCTAGCATTGTATGCAACAACGACTTGACTTGTGTTACACGCCACATTGAGTTTTTGTGAAACGCACTTTACTATTATAATTATTTAAATGAGATAGTTATAACCAAGCCATTAAGCATAGTAATATAAATATTAATTACTAATTTTTAAATTTTTTCACATAAATAAAACATATTTATAATGAAATTTGTAATTTTAGGTAGTATTTATATGTTTAGAAATAATATTTTATTAAAGAAACAACTTTTTATGTCCTTCTATGAATAATAAATTAATTTTAGAAATTATTATAAATTTAATTTGATAAAATAAACATCATTTTTGAATTCATATTGTCAAAATTAACTTAGGGTGAATTTTTATTATTTTTCTGAGAAGTTTCATTTTTTGATGAATAGTGAACAATATTGCATTGTAGTTAAAAATTGTCTTTTTTGTTTAAATAATTATTATACTTTAAATTGATTTTTAAAGTCAAAATATATCAATTATAAATAAATTAATACAATTTAGTTCATTGGAATAATTTTTATATTAAAATTAAATATATAAACAGATTGAACTTTTACCTTCCTTCTTGCCACGTCTACAGGATTAGCATTAAACTTAATTTTTTCACTTCTGTGAATTGAATTTTGAAAAACAAACATACATGGTTGTAATAAATATGATATTTAGAGTATAATAGTATCAACTTAATATTTTTGATATTATAAATAGTAACTTTAGAAAATTTCTGTTTACCACAATTAAGGGTAAATTTGATAATTAAAGGTAAAAATAATATTGTAATATTATAAAATTACCCTAACACTTGTCCTAATTTAATTAGATAAGTGGATTTAGACGAAAATAATCCTCAGGATTAAATTATAACCTTTTTAATCCACTTGGGTAAGAATATGACATTTCTTATATGTTATTTAAGGATAAGTTAAAAATGTCATACTCATATTTTTAATAACTATAACATTTTTAATATAGGGTTATATAGAAGATAAATTAGACTATAAATATTAATTTTAAATATAAAATTCTTATATACATCATTATTATTTATTTATCATTTTCAATGATAATATAATTAAATTAAATGGTGACCTAATGATGATGTAGTAATTGTTTAATTCAAAAAAGGATGAAATAAATGATCTTAAAAAAATAAAAATAAACTTTTAATTAATTAAGGTTCTTAATGAATTTTATAGGTTATTATAACATGTTAGAAGTGTCTTAAATGGTTATTTTTGAAATTATCTTGATTTTTGGATTTTATTTAAAGACAAAGTTGTGAATAGTGTCAAAATTTACACTAATGATATTTTATAAAAATAATATTTTATTAAATTAATTAAAAATCATAAAAAAAATTTAAAATACAAATATATTATGATAATGTCCAAAATTTCATAAATTTTTCATTTATTGAAAATTTACCCCATATAAGTAATAATTTAAAACCACTTAATATCTAAAATGTTGTTACCACAATTAAAATTACAATAGATTAATTAAGGGTAAATCAAAATGATAAGATTTAAAATGAAACCAAAACTTATCCAAAAATTATTGGATGAATATTATTATACAATTATCACCCTAATATAGAATTTTTTTTTTTAATGGACACTAGTCCATGAAAATAACTTATATATAATTTAATGTTAAGGATAGTTACAAAAATATCACTCTCCTGTATTTAATATCTTTTATGTGTCCACATAGTGAAAAAATAACTATTTCAATGAATATAAATGTAAATTTTTATCATAAATTAATTAATTTAATTATAAGATTTTATTTTGAATTTTTATAAATTATATAATTACCTTATATGTTTCTTCAATGTTAAAACAATATTTATATAATTAAAATAAAAATAAAATAATTGATTTTAATAATATTAATTTTGATATATTTTGGATGAATTCAAATTTAGAAAGAATTTTATAGATATATAAGATATATTATAGATGTTTTAAACCATTATATTATAATTCTCACTTTTTCTCGATGTTTTTAAATCCAAATTAAATAAATAGTATCAAATTTGAAAATAATGATATTTTATTGAATTAATATATTATTAATTTATTTAAAAATTATAAAAGATGATAAATAATAATAAATGGGATATTATATGGTCTAAAATTTCACAGTACATTTATTTATATCTCATTTGGAAGTTTTTGGCTCTAGAATAGCCTTATTATATTTTAATATTTTGAGGATTTCCAAATGTTTCCCTCACCTCAATTATAAAAGGGCACCTCCTCCATCACTTAATCACACCACTTTGATAATTAGATATAGACCAAACCCTACCCATTTCCATTATTATCTTCCTTAGTAACATTATATATCTGTTGGATTCTTAAAATACCAACTCTAGTGTCCCTAAGAAAAGTTCTAGAGGTAGATCATCGAAGAAGATGTTATCTCCTTACTGAATCTTTCAAAATTGTTTCTTCTTGTACTTTCTCTTAATGTGTTGCTTAAAATATAAGTTAATAAATAAATCATCACCTATATTCTTATATGTTATTATTATTATGAAAAAACACCCTATTCCACCTTGTATTCATCTTACGAAAAATGAAAGTACCACGCATGCGTACGTACAGCTTACCGTCTCCACACCGTGGTATAATTTATTTTTTTGTCACTACATTATTTGGATGGGTATAATGATGTAAATAATGGATATAAATAATAAATATTACATTATATTTATTATTTATAATTAATATACCATCTTATTTTTCATCCCTTTACCATTAAGAGAATGATGTCGCCGCTCGTGCATACGTACGACCTACCGTCTCCACAACGTGATGAGATTCATCTTCCATGTTAACCATCTCAATAATGATTATAAAAATGTATATAATGAATAAATATGAAATATATGACATAATAATGCTAATTTTAAAATATATATACATATATTTCATTTATCTTCTTCCATTTAGTAAAATAAGAAAACAGTAATAGCATTCATGCATACGCACGACTTACCGTCTCCATGAACCGTGTATTCCATTACATATATATATCTTTTATATATATTTATATAATAAATATATATGATATATAAATAATATTTTACATTCTGGGATTAATAAAATCATTATCTAAGTAATAGGATCGATAATTCCACAATCTCATTATTATCGAGATTGTTTATACGTAAGTATATACTAGGAAATATTTATCTCCCATGTCCATTTTTCTTAAAAATGTATTCCAAAAAAAATTTAATATTATTCTATAATTTTTTAAGGTCATTTTTACCCATGTATTAATTTTTATCAAATGATTTGAAAGTAATATTCTGTCATTTTCCTAACGAGGTACTTTTTGACTTTTCTAGAAAAAGTACAAGAATAATGTTTTTTTAACTTATATGGCGTGGACCAATTTTTACAATTTCATGAAAAAATATTTCATTGAATATTACCATACGATATTACAAGTTTATTTTCAAATAAAATTATTTCTTTTAAAATTTCATGACATTTCAAGTAAATAAAATGTTTTTCAAGAAGAAAGGATATTTTTCTCAAGAATTGTTTTCAAGAGATCTCTCAAAATTATTTTCCATATAATATAACATTTTTTAATGTTAATTATATTTTACTAGGTATATTATTCAATATTTCTATTATTATTCTTTATATGAATGTTTTATGTTTATGGTTGAATTATTTTTATAAAATCCATTTATTTTCTATGTGTTATGTTAAGATTGTATGATGTTTATGAATCCTGTTTCATTCAATGGGTTCTAATATGGTAAATGATTTTTGCTCATGTGGAACACATATATATGATTTAATTATGATATGGTTGGGACCTACATCTCCCTCCAATTCATTGGGTAAAGATTTATATCTCATGAGATAGACATAAAGGACATTTTATACTAAGATGGTCTTGGGAGTGGACCTTAACTACTAAGATGGTTATGGGAGTCAACCATAAAAACCAATATGGTTATGGGAGTGAACCATGACTACCAAGATAGTATGGGGAGTGAACCCATACTACTAATATGGCCTTGGCAGTGATTCCTTGACTACTATAGAAATCATTTTATATGCTTATGTGTCTACCAAAAATTTTATGTCTTATTCTTATGTTATGATTTCAAATATTATGTTCTTTATTTATTTATTATTCATCTCTTATAAAATTTCAATATTTATACCATGATTAATATTTATGATCATTTACATATAGGGTATGATTTTATATTTTCATGATCATATTCTCATACCCTTATGCTCATGATTATGTTTACATATCTCCCTTTTTGACCCTTACTGAGCATTTCAGCTCACCCTTTTTCTTATGTTTTCTTTTCACCAGGTTATAAAAATATTTTTTAGTTAGGGGTAATAAAAGGGAGATCTTTATGGGATATATTGAATATCTTCCACCAAATTGGAAGAATGTGTTCCAAGTTTCCAAAGGCACTAAACTAATATGGTCTTTGGGCCTGTGTTTTTATAATGTATTAAGTATTCTACAAAGGTATTTTAATTTCTATTTACATTAATATTGGGTAGTTATACTTTAACCATGGTCATGGAAAAAATGAATATCAGGATCAAAGAAATCTAAGATCAAACACTCAAAGGAATCCTTAAGATTCCTTCTATAGGTGTGGTTATAAGGGACATTGGTCCAAATTATATTGAACCCCAGAGGACCTCTGTAAGCTCTATAAAACATCTCTTAAAGAAAATAATAATAAATTAATCTTCACTAAGAAATCCTATAAAGGGAAAGGAAAGGAGTGGAATTTCATTGAGAATCACGAACCATCAAATGATGATTTCACTTACCTTGAGGAGATTGGTTTTACTTGTGAATTTAATGAGATTATATATTAATATAATTCATAAAAAACAATATTTACAATATATAATATGGTTTCTATTCTGTATGTTTTGAATTATTTTTGATATTTTAATATTTAAACTTTACAGTATTTTTTTATTAATATCATTTTCTTTACTTTAAATATTTAAAATGGATTGTGTGAATGGAATGGATATTTTCATACTAGATAGTAGAAAAACACATGAAATTAATAAAAATAAAAAATATTTTTATAATATTAAACCAACAAGATCCATAATGAATACAATATTGGGTCTTAAAAATATAATATAAGGGAATAGTGAAGTAATTTTTTCTTTACCTAATGAGACAAAGTTTATTGTAAGAGGTTTTTTCCCCAAATTCCAAAAGAAACTTGTTAAAATTCAATGATATATACTAGCATGGGTATGATAACTAGACTATAACTGATAAAAATAAAATTTTCATTTTCATTACCATTAATAAATTTGATAAGTGTCATATACTAGAAAAACTACCAAAATTATCATTTTTATTACATTATATATATATATATATATATATATATAAGTTCAATTGAAACACTTATAGTAGTTTGATTGAGCCACAAATCATTAATTGTGTCATGAATATTTAAGTTATCTTGATTCAGTAATGGTGTAGAAAATAATTTTAAATTCTCATGGATATTCAATGAAGGTTTGTAAGATCTTTCTACTAAGAAAAAATCAATGTGATGCTTTTTATCTTGAAAACTAATTATAAGACCATCACTAGATAAATTTAAGGATAAAATTACAACATTTATTAAACAAATTCAATGGGATATATGTGAACCAATTAATCCATCATGTGGTCTATTTAAATATTTTATGGTATTAATTAACGTATCTAGAAATAGACATATGTATGTTTTCACTTAATGTGTAATGTACTATTTTCATGATTCCTTGCTAAAATAATTAAATTGAGAGCACAATTCCTTGATTATGTCATCAATAAAGTAAATATTGATAATTATAGAGAATTTACATCCCAATATTTTAATTATTTTTTTATGGAAATAGGGATTATTATAGATCAACTATTTTCCCATGTGCATACACAAAATAGTTTAATTGAATCATTGATAAAATGCCTCTAGATTATTATTAGATCATTGATAATGTACAAAGTTTTCAATATTTGTATGGGTTTATGCAAGATTACATTATTCAATATTAATTCACATTATATCAAGTTTACATTATAATAACTCTTTAATATAATAGTAATTTTTCCAAGATCCTAGCACCTCCCAAAAAAATTGGTTGTGAAGTATATGTATTGATTGTTCCACTACAATGAATAAAAATGGTACCTCATAGGATTTTAGTAATATAAATGGGATATGAATCCCCAACCATCATAAAATATCTTGAACCTAAAATTGGTGATGTATTTAATGTAGGTTTTACTAATAGTCACTTCAATTAGGATATGTTCCCAAAATTATAGGGAGAAAAGAAACAAATGGATGAGATTTCCTAGAATGTGCAAACATTATCTTTTCTTGATCCTACCATTTAGAAGTGTGATGTGTAAGTGAAAAGGATTTTACATTTTCAAGATCTTTAAAATAAATTGCTTGATTCATTTACTAATAAAAATATAATAACTAAATAGCATATGCCATCTATAAATACACCGACTGGAATTGATATCCCAGAGGCACAATTAAATAATGGTGTTACAGAGATCTAAAAAATATAACTGAGGCATTGAAGACCATTTGTCTATAAGGATAGAAATACTAGAGAAAATAAAAGGATTTAGTATAATTGAAAACCCCATTATAGAGGCATGTGTTCTAAAATAAACATTTAATTTAAGTGTTATTGAAGAAATACATGATGGGGGTCATAAATAGAATTCACATGATATAGAAAACCATAAAGGTTTTATAAATAATTAAATATCTTTTAATTGTTACACTATAGTTGATATATGGAATCGAATTAAAGTATAAAATATTGATGACATATTTCATATTTTGTAGTACACGATATTGAGAACAAAGATCCCAAATCAAGTTCTATTTTAGAATTTGAAAAATAACCTGATTGGAATAAATGAAAAAACGTAATGAAAGATGAATTAAATTCACTTAATAGGTTAAGGGTCTTTGGACATATCAATGTCACACTATAATTTGTGAAGAATTTTGGATATAAATTAGTTTTTGTGCATTAAAATAATGAGACAAATTAGATTGTAAGATATAAATCTCATCTTATCACACAAGGTTTTTCCTAGAGACCCATATTTTATTATGAGGATACAGGTTCTCCTGTTATGGATTCTATTAATTTTCATTGTCTAAATAGTATTAAAATATCTAAAAATGAAAATATGTCTTATGGATGATGATACAAGTTATTTATATATGTTACTTTATGATAGTATGTATATAAGAATCCTTGAAGGATTAAAAATACATAAAACATTGAAATAAAATCCTAAATACCTGTATTCAATAAAATTAATAAAATCCATGTAATAATTAAATAAATCTCAGAATATGTGGTATAATAATTTGAGTGAATATTTTTTAAATAATGGGTATGTAAATGATCATATATACCCATGTGTTTTCATTAATAAACATATGTATGGATATGCAATTATTGTTTTTTATGTCAATGATTTAAATATCACCAGAACTCCGAAATAAATCCATAAATAAATGAGGAACTTAAAGGATAAATTTAAAATTACGTACCTAGGAGAAGCCAAGTATTTTATTGGTATAAAAGTTAATCATATGTAGGGTGGTATATTTTTGTAGTAGTCAAATTACATTGAAAAAGGTCCCAAAATTATTTAATATAGATAAGGAAAATACTTTAAATACTCTAATAGTTCTTTTATATTTAAATATTGAAAAGGATAAATTATGGATTTATGAATAAAATAAAGAGCTGGTTAGTCCAGATTTACCATACCTCAGTTCCATCAAAGCACTTATGTATCCTGCTAATTGTACTCATCCTGATATATACCATACTATAAATTTTTTGGCAAGGTTTATTTCAAATCCTGCACAAATACATTGGAATGAAATTAAAAATATTTTTCATTATCTTTGTGGAATAGATGATTTGGGTTTATTCTATGCTAACAAATTAGAGAAAAAGATAATCAATTTTGAAAATTTATTTCATTTATCAAATCTGAATAAATGTGAAACCACAGAATATCTATGTGTTCATAGACATAGGTACAGTCGTATCTTAGAAATAATAAAAAAAATACACTTGTTGAAATATCTTTAAATCATGTAGAAGTGATAGAATTTCATGAGGCATGTATAGAATGTCTTTTGTCTTTTATTATTATCTATTGATCAACACATTCAAGCAGCAATAAGATTTCATATAGATAGTAGCCCAATAAAATTATTTTAAGATAATGTTGCATGTGCTACGAAATTAAAGGAATGATTCATAAAAATGATCAGATGAAACACACATCACTGAAATTATTCAATTTCACAAATTATTAAATGTATAAATGATATATAAACTAATAATATGTTCAATACAATGAAAACATTTCCAGTCTATTTATAAAATTATTATTGGTAATTTTTTAGAAAATTGGTACATGATATAGGGATGCATAGGTTGAATTTTTTTTAATTTATTTATGTAATTTAACTTTTAGGGTGAGTCTACATAGATATACTATTTTCCTTATTTCTATTTTTATCCCACTAGTATTTTCAGGTTTTGGTTTTTAATGAGGCGGTATCAAAATGTGTATGACATTATAAGGGGTGTGAATTTCAAAGTGAAGTGCTAGGAAGCCACCTTCAGATATGGTCATAGAATAAAATAATGATGATCTACCCAACCCCATGAATCCATACTACTTCTCACTACACTACCTATAAAAGGTCAATGTGGTCCTCTTTAAGGTGTAAGGTAGATATGAGAAATATTGAGAAGTTATAATAAAATTTATGACTCTATTTAAATTGTTCCCCTTTCATTGATACTTAAATTATGTCCATTTAAATTTTCATTTTTTAAAATGTTATATATTAATAATTATTATTTTTATAAAAATAATAATGAAATTTTTTGAAATAATAGTTTTTAGGGAATATCTCTCACGACATAATCATGAATTTTAACACATTAAGTTTTTTATTAAATGATTAGATTTAACATATTTATAATAATATTTTAATAAAATGAGTTTTATTTTTGGATTTAGGATATCTAAATTGGTTAAAATGATAAGTATTGTTTTTTAGTAAGGTGAACAGTGAAATACTTTAATAAATAGTGAAATATGATAAAATATGGTATTGGTAAATATGGTGTAGAAATTAATAACAAAAACATCATATATAATTTATGCATAAGGAATGTCTAGTCCTATTTTTATTTTATATAATTCAATTTTACAATCCAATAAAAATTATATTCCTTAGCCATTAAATAATTTTTATTTTCAAAAATGTCACCCAACTCCACTTATAAATATCCCCTTCCACTACTCATTCTATCTCACAAAAAAGATATGGCTTTCTACACAATATCTACCATAATCACAATACTACAAAAATATTAAGAGATTTAAAGATTAAAGGGGAATAAATGAATTATTTTCTTAACAAAGAGGTGGCTACTTCCTTTCAAATTTTTTATTTATTTTTAACTTATTAGTATTTCTAAATCTAATTTAATAATATAATGTCATAAAATATATTTTAAAATGATAATGATAGAATAAAGATGAAAAAGAAGTTTAATTTTAATTTTATTCCTTATCTTTATAGCACATTTATCACATGATTGATTCAACCAAATATATGAACATTTTTTTACTCAAATCATCATTGATTTCATGAATAATTTAAAAAATTAAATAATAACAAAATATAATAATATTGATGTGTTAAATTAATGATAAAATTTTTGAAAAAGAAAAATTACTATAGAAAATAATTATATTAAGAAACTATTTATGAACATTAAATCTACCCTGAATTAAAACACAATGAATCATCAATTTTTGAACCAAAACCCATTTTTTAATTCCCTGAACCGAATCACTCAAATAGTACTCGAGTTGGGGTCACTACATGACCCCAAGCATGCATCCTTGTGTTATAGAGGTTTTTTACTAGTAGTGAGGTCCTAAAATAGTAATGGGGAGATTATTCCCTTCAATATAAGGTATAAGGGTCATGCTAGAGTCTACTAAAAATTTGGCATTACCCATCTGTATAATGGGCATACCCAACACTTGTAGAAAAATAAATTGGGATCCAAGAGGTCATACCAAAACCTAATATATAAAATAAAATATTTAATATGATACATCAAAATATAACAAAGAAGCAACAATAGAATATGAAAAATAAGAATCATCCAAATAAATAAATGATATAAGACAGACTGACTGATACATATACAATACAACTAAAAGTGAATACATCATGGTCTTCGACCCAACTCACATGTAAAATATTGTGGAAAAATTAACCTTTGATAAAATACTCACCCTGATCCATGAATCCAACTCCAAGGAGATACAAGTCCTTAAAATAAACATAAATTCTACACATATACATCAATACCCATGTCATGTATGCAGGTAAGGGTAAGTCCAATGACTTAGTAGTATCCCCTGCATACCTTGAGACACTAAGTATTGGTGATCAAGTGGGTATACATGAAAATATAGGGAGAGAGTGAAATTCGATACTTATGGAAACTGAATCACCCATAAACATAACTAATGCATTGAGGCAATCCAAACATTTCATACATAAATATTACATCATTTTAGATGAATATTCAATACATATCATAATAATAAATTCCCTATAACTCTAAAGGTTTGGTGCCTTTGAATACTAGATACATAATAATATTATTTAATAAAATATCTTCAACATCACCCATAAGGTTCTTCTCACATAGTACACTTCTTAGTAATGACCTACATAAAACCTTTCTTCATAACCTGGGGAAATAAAATATAGTAAAGGGTGATCTCAGACACTCAAAAAGGGTAAACATGGGATATATTTAATGATCATATGTAATCATAACATGATCATAAGGGTATGAGAATATTATTTTTGGACCCTCTATGATTTTGTAGTTTTCATAATCATAAATAATGTCAATATACAGATTATCATGCCATTTAATATCTCTAAGTAAATCAATTATGTCATACATAACAATATACCTAAATAAGTCAATAACCTATTCATGAATCAATATGTTTACCAGTGTATTTTTTACATGTATTTTTGGATAAATCTTAGTCTTGTAATGATTCATGTATGACCGAAGTTCGACACACCGAAGTCGACACACCGAAGTCGACACACTAAATTCGACACACCGAATTTGACACACCGAAGTTTGACAGAAAGAAAATGACACACCGAAGTCGACACACAGAAGTCAACATACCGAAGTTTGACACACCGAAGTTGACACACCGAAGTTTGACAGACCAAATTCGATACACCGAAGTTCGACACACAAAATTTCGACAGACCAAAGCTTGACAGACTGAAAACGACACACCAAAGTCAACACACTGAAGTTTTACAAACTGAAGAATGACAGACCGAAGTCCACACACCAAAGTGGACAGAACAAAGTTTGACTGACCAAAAACGACACACCGAAGTCAACACACCGAATTTGACAAATCGAATATTGACAAACTGAAGATTGATAGACCGAATTCGACACACCGAAGTAGATAGACCGATGTTACCAAACCGAAGACAACAGACTGAAGATGACTCACCAATAGTCATAAATAACTGCTTTAATTTTATTAATTCAAATTTATTTCTAATGGTCATATTGAGGAAAATTAATGTTTTCTGAAATTATTTAATGTTGTATTTAGGACTATCTGTAAATAGTACGAGGTACATACATGTGTGGAGTGCTTCATACCTAGTGGATCTTGAAGTATATAAGGAATTCAATTCAAGCTCAACAAAAAGACGCAGAAGTGAGATGAATACAAAGAGATATACAGACACACATAGAGATCGAAGAACACGCTGAAAAATAGACTGTATGAATACGCAAAGAGAGGAACAAAATGCCTGAGATTACAAGAAGTTTTGAACAAGAGATATTTGTTGAATCTCACTATACATTGATACACTGATGAGCTAAACCTTTCTACATATGGAAGATAGATTACAAAAACTTCGATAATCTATTCTAAAGTCAAATTCTATAAGATGACTCAAATATCATTTTCTCAACATCTATTGAGTCCAAAGCATTACTGCCTAACACATAGAGAATTCTTAACTCTATTCTCTTTCATAACTCTGTTGTGTTTTATCATTACTATTTAAGCAGTGTGTATATTTGTTACACACACTATCTTCTGAGCATAACTGGAGGATATTAAAATATCCTCACTCTCGATCCCTTCTTCTATTTGTATCCCACATTGAACTATGGAAGATATCATGTTTGATCTGTCTATTTGTTTTTTCCCATGAATAACTTTGGTAGAGGTCAAGTGTGACCTGGAAAACTAATTGTGCTATTGTGAACCTCGATCTAGGGTGTGGATCAAAAGTTTATTAATATAAACTGCTTGGTGGCAGGTGACCACCAAGTGGAGAGGACTAAGTATTAGCTTGAGACTAAACCTCTTGTTTTATCCGTTTTTCTGTTTATCTTATATTTTTTATGTGTTAAGTAATTTCTGCATTAAGATAAACTGGACTTCAATAGTTAGTTTATAAAGTGTTTACATCTGTTTTGAATCAGTAGGTTTGTTTCGAAAGTTTTACTAATCTTAAGATTGGTACAACTGAGAACTAATCAATCTTATAAGAACCAAATTGAACCTTCAAGAATTTTATAAATTCACTAAAAATTGACTTTGTGTTTATTTTTATAGGGGGTATTATTTTGTAAAGAACCATTTTTAATAGAAATTTATATAGATACTCAATTCACCCCCCCCCCCCCCTCTTGAGTCATCTACTCCGACCAACATTTGGTATCATAGGATTGAAAGTTACTATTAGTTTTTAAATCGTTTCAACTGTGATTATAGTTGTGTTTCAAAGATCTTAAAATTTATATTATTTTTAAATTTTTATCTATTTGAAATTCCTTTACAACCTTTGTCATGGAAAATAGATTAAAAGGAGCTGCTACCAACAGAACACCTTTCTTTAATGGAACTAACTATGCTTAGTGGAAGCTTAAAATGAACATACATCTAGAAAGTATGGGATTTGAAATCTGGACTACTATTGAAAGTAAATATTATATTTCTGAAACTGCTAGAAACACTTAAGATGAACCTACCAAGACTGCCTATAACAATAATTTTAAAGCAATGAATGCTTTTTAATTTTACCTAAATGATGAGGAGTTTAACTGAATATCTTATTGTAAAACTGCATATGAAATTTGGGATACTCTCTCTATTTATCATTAAGAAACATCTAAGGTCAAATAAATAAGATTGAATACCTTTAATATAAAATACGATAACTTTAAAATGAAGCCTGATGAACCTATCTCTGAAATGTATCTCCGATTCAATTAAATAGTGAATAACATGAGTCTTCTTGGGAGACTAGTGGATAGCAAGGACCAGATTATGAGGTTAATTCGATGCTTACCTGACAAATGGAAAGGAACTTCTGTTTGTATTCGAGAATCATTTGACATAGGCAAGCTTCAAGTGAAGTAACTAATTGGAAATCTTATGATGTATGAAGAAGAACTTAAGGTGAATCAAGAAGTAGATGAATAATCAAGGAAGAAACCTATAGCATTCAAGATTTCTACCTAAAAGAACATGGATAAAGAAAAAGTTCAAGTTCATGTAGACACTTCTACAAGTGAAGGCTCATACTCTGACAGTGATGATGAGATGGCTCATATTGCAAGGATATTCAAGAAGTTCTAACGAAATAAAAAGTTCTTTAGAAAATAAAACTACAAAAGAAGGTATGATAATAAAGGAAAGTGTAAAAAGGATAGGAAATGGAATGATAATACAAATGAGATAGTATGTTATGAGTGCAAATGAAAAGGTCATGTGAAAGTCGATTTCCCCAATCAGAAATTTAAGAAGAAGTATGAAGAAAATGGAAAAGGATATAAAAAGGCTATGAAAACCACCTAGAGTTCCTAATAAGATAGCTCAAGTGGATCTAAAACTTCTGATATTGAAAATAACAAACATACAAACCTGTTTTTCATGACAGAAACATCCGAGGTAACACCCAATTCTCTTGTACATAATACTTACTATTCTGAGACTGAAATTAAATAAAACAATGATAAAAATATGACTAAGGATGAACTATTTTAATATTTTGGAATGCTTGAGGATACCTTTAATGAACTCAAGGATAAATATAAATTATTGAAAAGGCAACATGCTCTAAATTCCAATTATAAGTCTGGTCTGGATATTGAGAAAGAAAAATGTGCTCAGATGTTAAAATAAAATACTAAACTCAAATTATAAAATGAGAAATTAAAGAGAGATCTTGAGAATTTTACTATAGGTAGAGATACCTTGACTCAGTTACTAGGAATACAGATTTCTCAAAAATATACAATTGGTCTAGGATATAAACCAGGACATAAAAGGATTATTAAAACTAAATTTTTTTCCAAAATATGTACATTTCACATCTAGTTCAAGTTCTAGACCATTTCTTGAAAAAAGATTCTCTAAAGGACCAAACGAAGTGTTTATGTATCAAAATATATATATTGATTATATGAAATATGTGAGACAAGTATGGGTCCCCAAAGTTTTACTTGCTAACCTCTCTGGACTCAAGAAAATCTAGGTACTAAATTTACCTTGCACTTAATATTTTTTGCAGTAAAATTGTCTGAAGAGATCCTGTAAAACTCTTTGGTACTTGGATAGAGGATGTTTAAGACACATGATAGGAGACTACTCATTCTTCAAAAGCCTAATTAAATTTTATGGTGGACATGTCACATTTGGTGATAATGAAAAAGGGAAGATCGTTAGCTTAGGCCAGATTAGTAACCCTAATACTATATGAATTTCATAAGTAATTTTTGTTGATGGATTAAAGTACAATTTAATTAGTATCTCTCAGTTGTGTGATGATGGATTCAATGTTAAATTTTAAAATTATTCATGTAATTTTTTTAATTCTAAAAATGATTTAATATTTACTACTCTTAGAAATGAAAATGTATATGCTGTTGATTTGCATTCTTTAGTTAAGCATAATGTTTCATGTTTAAATGTTTTTCATAAGGAATCTTGGTTATGGCATAAAATAATAGGACAATAAAATGTGCACTCCCTTAGGTAGTTAACTAGAAAAGGACTAGTTAGATACTTACCCAAATTAGAGTTTCCAAACAATAAAGTACGTAATCCTTGTCAAAAATGAAAGAAACATAAAATCTCTTTCATACCAAATAAATAAGTAACTACTTCTCAGCCTCTCGAGTTGGTTCACATGGACTTTTTTTAACCATCTAGAGTTTCAAGTCTCAATGGGAAGCACTATGTTTATGTTATTGTAGATGATTTCTCTAGGTATACCAAAACCTTTTTCCTGAATCATAAAATTGAATCTTGTTCACACTTTTCTAAGTATTCTAGGACTATAGAAAATATTAGTGGACTTAAGATTAAATCCTTAAGAAGTGATCATGGCTGTGAGTTTGAAAATAAATATTTTGAATCCTTTTTCTCACAAAGTGGCTATAATAATAACTTCTATTCACTTAGTACACCCCAATAGAATGGTGTGGTAGAAATAATAAATATAACCTTATAAGAAATTTCTCGGACTATGCTTAATGAATATGATTTACCCATTTATTTTTTGGTTTAAGCTGTTAATATAGCGTGCTACATAATAAACAAAGTCCTAATTAGACCCATTCTTAAGAAAACTCCTTACGAGTTGTGGAATAATAGGAAACCAAAAGTTTCCTATTTTGAAGTGTTTGGATGTAAATTCTATATTCTGAACACTAAAGATAATTTAGATAAATTTTCCTTTAAATGTGATGACGGAATATTTCTTGGATATTCTATGCCAAGTAAATCCTATAGAGTCTTTAACTAGAAAACCAAATTTGTGGAAAAGTCTGTACACATCAAGTTTGATGAAGCAGATCCATATGAACCCAAGTCTTCACTAGAAAATATTGAAGAAGATATGTCCAATCTAGACATTGATGATACAACCTCATATTATCATGTGAAAGAATCTGTGAAAACTTCCAGCTCTGGAAACTCTCCATATCCTAATTGTACTTAACAAGATCAACCTGACTAACCTAAAATATCTAGTCCTACTTTCTCTAGACCAACTAGAACCCTTAAGAATCATACCTTAGATGTTGTTGTTGGAGATTTAGATAGAAGAACACAAACCAAATATTCCTTGAGAAACTATGTTGAACATCAAGACTTCTTGTCACAACTTGAGCCTAAAAATATCAATGATGCAATCAATGATGAATTTTGGGTAATGGCCATGCAAGAAGAACTTAATAAATTTGAAAGAAATAAAGTTTGGAAACTTTTAGACAGACCAAAGGATACTTTGATCATAGAAACCAAATGTGCTTTTAGAAATAAGGTTTATGAAGTTGGAAATATAGTTAGTAATAAAGCTAGACTATTTTCAAAAGGATATAATCAGGAAGAGGGAATTGATTATGAAGAGACCTTTGCACCAGTAGCTAGAATTGAGGAAATTAGGATCTTACTTGCCTATGCAGCACACTTGAATTTTTAACTTTATCAAATGGATGTCAAAAGTGAATTCCTAAATAGTTATATAATTGAGGATTTTTCTGTTGAACAACCCCTAGGTTTTACAAATCCACCTTTTCCAAATCATGGGTTCAAATTATCAAAAGCTTTATATGGTTTGAAACAAGCTCTAAGAGCTTGGTATGAAAGGTAAATTAATTTTCTTATTTCAAAAGGTTTTACAAAATGACTTGCAGATCCTACTTTATTTATAAAAACAGTTTCAAAAGAAGTTTTAATATCCCAAATATATATAGATGATATAATTTTTGAATTTTCTAAAAATTATTTATGTTATTATTTTTCAAACATAATGAAAAGTGAGTTTGAAATGAGTCTAATGGGTGAAATTAAATATTTTCTTGGATTCCAAATATTTCAAAATAAATAAGGTATTATTTTAAATCAATGTAATTACACAAAATATATTTTTAAAAGATATGGTTCTGATAGCATTAAGAGTAGTGAAACTCCTATAAATTCTACATGTAAGTTAGATCTTGATGAAAATGGAAAATCAGTTGATCAAACTGCTTATAGAGGAATGATTGAGAGTTTGTTGTACTTAACTGATAGTAGGCTAGATATTATGTTTAGTGTGTGTATGTGTTCAAGATTTCAAGCAAACTGAAAAGAGACACATCTAAATAGTGTTAAAATAATTTTCAAATACCTCAAATATACAACTAACTTAGGACTGTTCGATCCAAAAGGACAACCCTTGATTTGGTTAGCTATTCAGATGCTGATTTTAGTGGATGTAAGTTAGATAGAAAGACTACCTCTAGAACATATCAATTTTTGGGAAAGTAGCTAATATCGTGGTGTAGTAAAAATCAAAATTCAGTAGCATTATCAAATGCTGAAGTAGAGTATATTTCAACTGGTAGTTGTTGTACAAAAATTTTGTGGATGAAACACACCTTATTAGACTATGGATTTCAATTCAGACATATCCCCATAAACTGTGACAACACAAGTGCTATTAACATTTCTAAAAAACCAATTTCTCATTCTAAAACAAAGTATATTTATGTAAGACATCACATTTTGAGAGATCATTATCAAAAAGGTGATATAACTTTGGAGTTTATTGGGACTAAATATCAACTTGCTGATATATTCACTAAACCCATAAATTATGAGAGAATGAATTACATCAGACATGAACTAGGAACGATAAATTAGTATGATCATCTTAAAACCGATCTCTTGAAACCAATCTTCTTGAAACCGATCTTCTTGAAATTGATCTTCTTGAAATAGATCTCTTGAAATCAATCTTCATGAAACCAATCTTCTTGAAATAGATTTTCTTGAAAATGATTTTCTTGAAACCGATCTTATAAAACCGAACCCTGAAATCGATTCATTGACATCGATGTATTTGAGGATTTTTTTGTAAATTTAGTCTGTGTTAAATAAAATTATGTTGTTTTGTATGATTCTTTTTTTTGTGTTTAAAGCTTTATGATTTACGAGTTACAATCCCTAAAAGTTATATTTAGTTTAATCCATCCCAACCTTTCACCTTCTCCTCTGTCGTAAAACCTTTTACCTTTTTTCACTCTTCCTCTTGACTCACGACCTCTCAACTTTATTGGAATCCAAATCCTTGTCATGGAAAGTACTAAGCACACAATGAAAGAACCTAGAAAATCTCCTTCTGCTAAGTGATAGAATGGTGAGTCCAATGGTAATGAAAAACCAAGCTTGGAAAGCCGAGTGGTTATGGCTGAAAAAGAGGTGTCTACTGAATGGCTTCTATAGAGCAAGTCTTTTTTGTTGAAAGTGCTGGAATCACAAGGATGGCTCGGTTGGTTCGCCAACAATGAAAGACCATATTATTGCCAGCTAGTTCATGAGTTCTATCAACATTTGAGGATATCTCTGGATGAAGATGAAGCAGTAAGAATGAAATCAGTAGTAAAGGAAAAGGAGATAGTTTTTTCATCTATGGAATGGGCTGAATGCTTGGAAATTACTCATGAATGTGTCTTTGCTGACTATACTGGTAACACTCCACCTTCCTTTAATTTGTTCTCTTATGAAGATGCTCTGAAGAAGCTGACTAGAAATGGAGAATCTCGAAGGACTGTTGAAAATGAATTTGAAGGAGAAGTAAGACTGCTTTTTCAGTTCATACAACATCAAATCTGCCCAAGGAAGGGATATTTCTCTGCTGTGAAGTATTGGGATGTTTTATTGATATTTTTATTGAAACATGGGATAAAATTGAATCTATGTAGGTATTTAATAGTGCATATCCCTGATCTCATTAAGACATTCAATAAGGAAACCTTCTTATACTATTCGAGGATGATTTATTCTATGTTGAAAAGATTAAGTTGTGTGGAAGATAGAGATGAAGTGTTAAGTTCCTGTAGTGGATTTTGTCTTCAAAAAGACATTTTTAAGAGGATGAAAATCTTATGGAACCCATAGAAGAGATGTTGGGCAGGATATGAGGAAAGGTTGTATAAGGATTTCAATCTAGTTTACCACCCTTCTAGACCAAAGGACCAAGTTGATTCAGGTCTCAAACCAGGAGAGGTTCTAGTTTATTCTGATGAGGAAGCTGAGCCTAAAGTTCCAAGGGAGAAAGGAACTCCTTATGATGATAAGAGTGATCTTGATATTGATAAAAGTCCCAAAGATATGACTTATGGACCTGCCAGTCCACCTTTGTATTTTCCCTCAAGAGAATCTGTTTTAGGTGATTAGGATGAAGAAGAAACTGAAGTTACTGGAGTTGAAGGCTATGTTAGTAAATATAATGAGGAATCATATGGTGATGATGATGAAGATGATGGTGATGGTGATAATGGAGGAAATAATGAGCATGTGAGTGACTCTCTAAAAGTGGGACAATAGTTGGTTGACAGATCCAATGAGGAATATGTTCATGGAGTTGGTGAGGGTGTTGAGAATATTGAACAATGGGTTATTGTTCATGGAGATGTTGAACATGAGGAAAGATTGCCTCTTCCTAATGTTTAAAATCAAGAGATAATTCAGTAATTGAATGATCTTATGAATGTTGGTCAAGAGGAAGAAGATGAAGTTCAGGTGCCTCAGTTTGAGGAAGTTCCTGTTGAATTTGCAGTGGCTTGAGAAAAAGTAGAACCTGAAGTTTGGTTGGTTACTATTCCCAGACAAGTTATTATGTCCTGAAACCATAATGAAGAAGTTGATGTTGATGATGTTGTTCCTGAGCTTCAGTGAAGGAGGATCAGAATTGATACTATTGAGCCCAGAGACTGGACCTGTACTAGAGAATGGAATGATAAACCAGGATACATTCTTCTTGGTTCAGATTATGACTCAAATGAGGAGAGGATACCTCCTCCTTATACTCCACAAGTCTAGGCTGAACCAGAACTTTTTTCATCTGTTCCACCAACTGCACCTCCACCAGTAGAACTTTTAGTTCAGTCAGTGCCTAGTGATTATGTTACTAAATCTTGTTTGGATAAATTTAAAAGTGATATATGTGAGTCTTTGATAGCTTTATTAGGATCTAGAAATGAAGCCTCCACTTCTTCAAGTATCTCAGATGCTGATGCAGCAAAGATTGTAACAATATTGATCCAGGAGATTCAACCAAATCTCATTACTATAGAAGAAACCGTTATTAGGCATAACACCTTGTTAAGATAAGAAGTACGAAAGATGAGAAATGAGTTAAATTTTTTGACCTCAAACTTCAAGACCTCCTTTAGTGGTGTTCTGGAAGTTATTAGGAACTTGGTAACTCATCTACTCAGTGTGGATCTAAAGAAGTTGAAAGAAGAACTTGGGAGAATGTTGACTAGCCCATCTAGTTCCAGGAGTGACAAAAGTGTTGTTGCTGATTTGGAATCTCTCAAGATTGTGATCAGAGAGGAACTTCAAAAACTTCATACTGTTACAGACAAAGAAACCCTTGAAAAGTACGTTGAAATATAGATCTTGTATACAATATGGTTAGATAGTGCACAAATGAAGCCTCTACAGCTCAGAAATAAATTCGTGAAAATGTGGATAAGTATTTCACTAAGATTTATACCAAGCATGATCTCATCAATAGCTTCAAGTTTCTCAAAAAAAAATCTTAGAATTCCTCCAATTATAGAATATTTCAAGAAGAAATTCCTTCAATTAAAGGATTTTACACCTTTTCTGAGTAAATTTATGGAAAATAAGGATGACTTCGAGAAGGCAATGCAATATGGTGGTGAAATAATTAATGATTTCATAAATCTCCTTAAGCCTTATCTGAATGTTAAGGCCAAGGCTATTGTAGTCCCTCCAGCTGCTTCAATTGGTCCTGCCTCTTGGCCTCCTACTCCAATGACTGTCTCTCAGTCCCTTACCCAGATTCGACCGATCATTACAGATCAGACTCCTAGTCGTGTGTTGTTAGAAAGGTGACCTACCATTTCAGCTATTGTTCCTACAGTCGTTGCCCTGTCTAGTGTTGTCTTCAAACCACCTCTTCCCTCTACCATTACCAAACCTTCTTCTTCTCCCTTGGATCCTTTGGAAAAAGGAGATTCCCCACAACATCCAAACCCTTAGTGATGGATTGTATCTTTTGATAGGGATTTGTATCTTTTTGTTTGCCTTGTACTTTTATGCCTTTAATGAAAATTTTTATATTTCCCTTTCTATTCTATTATTTCTCCTTACTCCTTTTATTTTTTTTCTAATCCCAAAAGGGGGAGAAAAATAAGGCATCCATTATACCTAATCTATGCATTATTTATCTAAGGGGGGGTTCGGTTTTAGAACACATGGAATCTACTCACCTTAATACATTTAGTGAGGGGAAGTTTTGTTAAAATTTCAAGCAAGGAAAAACTTTAGTTATATTTGACAATTACTTTCAGTGCACCATACTATGTCAGGCTATCATTATTCTATATATTTTTTCATGTATGCCATAATTTGTGATTATCAAAAATGGGGAGATTGGTGGACCCTCTATGATTTTGTAGTTTTCATAATCACAAATAATTTCAATATACAGATTATCATGCCATTTAATATCTCTAAGTAAATAAATTATGTCATACAGAACAATATACTTAAATAATTAAATAACCTATTCATGAATCAATATGTTTACCAGTGTATTTTTTACATGTATTTTTGGATAACTATTAGTCTTACACTGAAGTCAACACACTGAAGTCGACACACTGAAGTTGACACACCGAAGTTTGACAGACCGAAAACGACACACCGAAGTCGACACACTAAAGTCGACACACCGAAGTCAAAACACTGAATTTTGACACACCGAAGTCGACACACCGAAGTTCGACAGACTGAAGTCGACACACCAAAGTTCAACACACCGAAGTTCAACACACTGAAGTTCGACAGACTAAAAAAGACACACCGAAGTCGACACACCAAAGTTTGACAAATCGAAGAATGATAGACCGAAGTCGACACATCGAAGTGGACAGACCAAAGTTTGATAGACCAAAAATGACACACTGAAGTCGACACACTGATATTGACAAACCCAAGATTGACAAACCAAAGATTGATAGACCAAAGTCAACACACCGAATCTAATAGACTGTTGTTACCAAACCAAAGACAATATACCGAAGATGACTCGTCAATAGCCATAAATAACTTTTTTGATTTTATTAATTCAAATTTATTTCTAATGGTCATATTTAGACCAATTAATGTTTCTAACATTATTTAATGTTTTCTGTAGAACTATCTGTAGACAGTGCGAGGTACATGGAAGTGCGGAGAGCTTCATACCTAGTGGATCTTGAAGTATAAAAGGACTTCAATTTGAGCTCAACAAAAAGACACAAAAGTGAGATGAATACACAGAGATATACAAACACAGATAGAGATTTAAGAACATGCAGAAAAATAGATTGTGTGAATACAAAAATAGAGGAACAAAATTCTTGATATTACAAGAAGTTTTGAACAAGGAATATTTAATGAAGCTCCTTGTACACCGAGACACTGACGAGCTGAACCTATTTACATCTGGAAGCTGGATTACAGAAACTGCGATACTCTATTCTGAAGTCAAATTCCAGAAGAGGACTCAAATTTCATTTTCTCAAAATCTATTGAGTCTAGATCATTTCTAAATAACACATAGAGAATTCTTAACTCTATTCTCTTTCATAATTTTGTTGTGTTTTGTCATTACTATTTGAGAAGTGTGTATATTTGTTATAAACACTGTCTCTTGAGAATAACCGGAGGATATTAAAATATCCTCACTCTCAATCCCTTATTATATTTGTATCCCACGTAGAACTATAGAAGAGATCCTGTGTAATCTATTTATTTGTTTTTTCCCACGAATAACTGTGGTAGAGGTCAAGTGTGACCTGGACAGCCAAGTGTGTTGTTGTGAACCCTGATCCAGGGTGTGGATCAAAAGTTTTTTAATATAAACTGCTTAGTGGCAGGTGATCACCAAGTGGAGAGGACTAAAATTCATCTTGAGACTGAACCTCTTATTTTATCCACTGTGTTGTTTATCTTATATTTCTTGTGTGTTAAGTAATTCCTGCATTAAGATAAACTGAACTTTGATAGTTATTTTAGAATGTGTTTAAATCTATTTTGAATCAGTAGGTTTGTTTCGAAAGTTTTACTAATCTTAAGATTGGTACAACTGAGAACTAATAAATCTTCTAAGAACCAAATTGAACCTTCAAGACTTTTATAAATTCACTACAAACTGACTATGTGTTTATTTTTATAGGGGGATATTATTTTGTAAAGAACCCTTTTTAATAAAAAAATTTATAGACACTTAATTCACCCCCCTCTTGAGCCATCTACTCCGACCAACAATGATCTTAAGATTTTAAAATCATACCCAACAATTCACATATCATAATTATAGCATAAGTCTTTGGTAGTTTATAATTCATGAATCATAAAAGGATCAAGGATCGTAATCCATGAGATCATATCATAAATATAAGAACATGTCATGGAGAGTGGTATAAAAAGTGTGGAATAATCATAATCATATAAATCATATATCAGGGATACACACCAAGAAATTCATCACATGTTAGGATTGGGATAACCACTTAAGTACCTACTTTTGGCTTGGGATAACATCCGGTGTACCCTTGTTGGGTTTTGCCTAACCACCCATGTACCCTCTTTTGGACTAGGGATAACTGCCCATGTACCCTTTGGGCTCATAAAATTTTAATCACTAACCAACACATTGGAAGCATATAATAGACCTACCTATCATATAATCATAATCCATTCATATGTATGTCACAAGATCATAAAAATATATATCATTTCTTTATAGCTTAACCTTTGGAAAACAAAATGGTTTCAAGCAATGTTGTATCATAATAATCAATAACCATCCAGAGAAATAATAATGATGGAGTCATTGGATCATATCCCCATTGAATTATAAGTAACATAAATTGAATTTATCATGGATGAAAATGCCATTAAAAGGCTAGGGGTACATTTCTTGAGGAAAATACCTTTTTTATATTGAAATCACTTATTTAAAAACTAAAAATTTCCAGAATATTAGGAAAGAAAATTATTTGAAAAGAACCTTAGAAACATTTAGAGGAAACTTCAAGGAAAATATTATTCACTTAAAAATATTTTTCTTTCTCCAACAAGGGTATATCTATTGGTAAATGCCCATTTTCTTTTGGTAAAGAGTTTTACCAATAGATTTTTCTATGTAACTAAATTTTTGGTAAAAAATATGTCCCTAAATGTTATTAAAATAGATAAAATGATTCTATTTTAATTATAATAATACCAACAGATAATATATATATATTTTTCAAAAAAATTATCAATAGATTAATATGAATAATATATCTATTAATAATGTTATTAACATTTATAAAAAATACTAAAAATTAATATATGTTTATAAATTATATTTTAAATAAAATATTATGTGTCTTCATTCCAATATTTGTTGTTAAAATTTTATATTATATTTATTAATATAATTATATATAATATATTATTATATTTATTATAGAATAATTATAATATTATCATATATGAAACACCAATAAATTGAGACTCTATAAAATTATATTATATGAAACACTGAAAAACCAAGACTTTATTTGAAAAAAACATGTTCAAATATAATTTAAATACATGTTAAAAATCATGAAAAGTAAAGAAGCTTCCAAACATGTTAAAACATGTTAAAACAATAAAAGAATATACATGTAACTTAATGAAACTTCATCTGCAATATATTTATCACAAACATTAGGCATCACTGTCTTATAATCCCCATTACTATACATGAGATATTATCTAATTTAGTGGATATAAACATGCACAACTTCATCATCATCCATTTGATTTTAGTGGACCGCCCTTCTATATTTGAAGTGATACCAAACCCAGCTCCATCCACTTTGAACATTCACCATCATGACCAATGTTTTGATAAAAAAACACAATAATTATAAAATAGTTTTCATTTACACGAATGATATAAAAAAATAACTCATGATATATCTTGTCAAAAAAAATAGTACATGATATAATCTAGTAAAGGTGATTCCAATTTATAATGGAAAAAAATTTCAATTGAGAATTCATAGGCTATGGTGACCACCTTAATAGAAGATAACCTTTCACTTCAATATATTATTATCTAGATTGACCATGTTTAGGGGTTTAATAGGAACCCTCGCAAATAAACCTTCCCAACTTCAAAATGTAACAACAACCATTCAAAAATATATATCATTAAGAAAAAAACAATCTAGGTTCAGTGTCATACTAGAACATGATTAGAGGCTTCAACAGGATAAGAAACCCACTTGAATAAATATGATAATTAAATTATAATATTTTATACCTTCTATTAGTAATTCAGAATGAATCCATCCATCAAGTTTTAAACTGATCATGGGAACTTATTAATCATCAAAAGTAATACACCCATGAAAAATCATTTATAACAGCTTGAAACTCCTACATGAAAAAACAAATATAATAGTTATAAACCCAAAACTTTTATTCAAACTCCACAATAAAATATCCTCCACTTATGTACATTATTAAAAAAACTTCAAGCACCAAATGGAATATATAAACAATATAGAATCAATTTTTACCGCTCACCTTAAGGATCCATGGCTACAGGGGTACCCCAGCAGCTATTGAATCCCTCTACAGCCATGATTCCCAGGCCCCTGAATATACTAGATACCATTATGGGTAAAACATTTGAATATGTGAAGTCATGTTATACCATGGGGAGAGAATTTGGAAGATTTTAGTTTGGGGTTACGTACATTTGCACTTAAAAAGAAATTGTTCAATGATATGTATGGAAATCAATGTCAAAGAGAAAGCTAATTTCTAACAACGATAAAGAAGATATAATGAAGAAGATTCATATTATGCAGTATTTGATCCATCATAACAATATAGTTGAATTTAAGGGATCTTTTGAGGATAGGTTCTTTTTTCATGTCATGTTGGAGATGTGTGAGGGTGGGGATCTTTTTTATCGGATCATCAATAAGAGTAATTAAGTGAAAGAGATTCTATTTCCATATATAGATCAATTTTAAATATTTTTCACATTTTCCATTTTTTGGTTGTGATTGTCACGACCCGACCTCGGGGCCCGTGCCGTGACTACCCCAAGCCCGCCTTCCATAGGCCAGGGGCTGGCGACTAGCACCAAGGCGTAAAATCCCGGTAAACAGGGAAGGCATTGCCTTTAAAAGTAACAACCACCACAGAGTCAGCAAGCGGAAAGTAACTACAAAGTGCAGAAAAGTAAAGGGGGCCGGAAATACAAGCCCAACTGTAAAGTACAACTGAAAAAGTAAAGGACAGCAACTGAAGAAAAGACGGCGGCCTCGTGTCGTCCACTGGAAATCCCACCTGAAGGGTGGGTACAGATAGCCTCCAGGCTCCTCGGGTCCCACGTCCGCTCCGAGCACGTCCCGCCCAGTGGTCCACCTCCAGGTACCGTCCTGCTCCACGCCCCAACCGTGATCAGCGCTGTCCGTCGTCTGCATCCAACACAACAAGGTGCGGGCATAGCCCGTGCAGGGGTGAGTATAAGCTACTCAGTAAGGACCCCGAGACCCCCGTAGGTCTCCCGAAATCCACAAAGGATATAGCACAAAAGAAAGATGCTATCACGAAGTAACATCTGACTCGACTTAGGTATATGCCCATGCATATACCTAAGTCCCCAATTCAAGCTCTGCTCACGAGCTCAAGAACAACTCAATCCACAAAGGAAAGCAAGACTCAAATCCATAAGGAGAGTAAACGGTAAATCCACAAAGGATAGTTCAACACAATCCACAAAGGAGAGTAACATAAGATTCAGCTCAACCAGGTATACTTTTTCAGATGACGTCAAAGATGATCACTGATCCATCTAAGTCATCGGACCCACGAAGGATCGATAGGTACTAACCCCCGCAAAAGACCCACTCAGGATCGGGCTCACACAGAACCTGTAGGCAGTGGCTCACACAGAACCGGTAGTAAGGACCCACATAGGATCGGGCTCACACAGAACCTGTAGCACTGATCCACGTAGGATCGCTGAGTGCAGTAGTCGACGCAGTCCACTGAGGATCTATGCACAGTCGTCGCCGCAGTCCACGAAGGATCTCTGCTCTGCCGTCGTCGTAGTCCACGGAGGATCTCTGCTCTGCCATCGTCGCAGTCCACGGAGGATCTCTGCTCTGCCGTCGTCGTAGTCCACGGAGGATCTCTGCTCTGTCGTCGAAGTCACAGCCAGCGCTAGGGTTCCCGCACATAGCGATCTCGTTTAGGAGGGTCCGCTCCACGAGCCGAGAGGCTGATACATCAACTGACACGTAGTCCGAAGTTGATGTATCTAAAAGTTCCGTATCGACAACAGGATCTCAACGCAACAGACGGCGCGTCAATCGGACGCCCGGTCTGAGAGTTATTGGCATTTTTGTCCCAGGGGCCCGGTTGGTTTTTAGGGCAAAACCAACCCGACCGTAACCCGCCTGTGTCCGATCCTCAGGCGGAGTATGCCAAAAGTTCCGTCTCACTTAGAGGAAACTACCACAGCTGACGGTACGTCGATCAGACGTCCGTAGCTCAAGTTATGAGTGTTTCTGCTCCGAGGGCCCGGTTGGTTTCGTGTACGAACCAACCCGGCCGAACCCAAAGTCTTCCGAAACCTTGAGTGTAATATACCGAAACGACCGTATCGATCCAAGGATCGCGTAGCCGCTGACGGTTCGTCAATCGGAGGTCTCAGGCCCAAGATATGTGCAAAAGACCGAAGAGGGCCCGAAAACGGGGGTTCTGGGCCCGGGGCGACCCGGCCCGAACCCCCCTGGGCTGGCCGAACCGGGTCGACCCGAACCGGGTTGACCCGACCCGGCCCGACCCGGCTAGGCCGGGTCCGGTCCAGCCTGGGCGCGGCCCGGCCGACCGGACCGGCCGGCTTGGCTTCGGCCGAGCGGCCGAAGCAACCGCCGCGGGTTTGACCCGCGGCTTGGAGGAAAACGCGGCCCCGCGGGGGCCGCCTGTCACGCGGACGCGGCCGGGCCGCCGCGTCCCTCCCCGGTTCCGCGCGGCCGCGGAACCGGCCGCCGCCGCCGCGGCTTCAGCCGCGGCGGATCTTCTCCACGGCGGCGCGCCGGGCGCCGCCGCCTCCGGTCGCCGGCGCCGCCTTGCCGGCGACCCACGCCGCCGCCGCCTTCCGCGGGCCGCCGGAGTTGCTCTGATGGCCCGTTTTGCCTCCCGTCTGCGCCGTTGCTCCTCCCGGGGGCCGATCTTCACTGCGGAATCAACAGATCTCCCCTGCCGCGCGGTTCGTCGTCGTCCGCCATATCCGCACAACAAAAGAGATCGGCGGAGGGTTGTCGGGTCTTGTTCGTTAGACCCGCACCCTCCGCGTTAGTCATAAACAACGGGAGGAAAAAGATAATAATCAACAACAATTTTAAATAAATTAAAATTGTCGGTGATCATGTTCTTTACTTTAAAAGAATAAACACGGGGAATAAAAGAATTCCAACAACCCTTACCTTGTCGTCGTCGTCGGACGAGAGGTCGTCGCGGAATTGCTCGTCGCGGAAGAAGGGGGATCGTCGCGTCGTCGCGGTATCCGGCGTCGCGTCGCCAATCTCCGGATCAAGATCAAACGGATTTAATTAATTAAATCCGTTGTCATTGAAATTAAAAAAAAGGGAGAAATAAACGATTCGTTTCTCACCTTAATTGTCGAACGAGGATCGGCCGCGGAAGAAGAGGCGTCGCCGAAGAACGTCGCGGGTAGAGCTCGTCGACGTCGCAGATCACGGTGTGCGTCGTCGAATTCCGGTCGTCGGCGTTCTTCGCGTATTCGCGTTCTTCGCGTTCTTCACGAGGAGGGGAGATGAAGAAACAAAGATAGAAAAACCCGCTCGTCCGTTCACTGAACGTACCCGAGCCAAACTTCGGAAATTGATTCCGGGCACACCGGGCCTCGGAATCAGGTGTCGTCTGAAGCTGCGCTCTTGTAAAATTCCAAAGAAAATTAAGAAAAAAATTTCCTTGAAATTTGCGGGTCTTTACATTACTCCCACCTCAGGGCTTTACGTCCCCGTAAAGATACATCAAAAACTAGGGGAACAAATGGGGGTACTGAGCACGCATCTGAGCCTCCCGCTCCCAAGTGCTCTCCTGGAGGCTCCCGTGCTGCCATCTGTCTGACCACACGAAGGGTTTCCCCTTCTTTGTCAAAGCTGAGAGTGGTTCCGCAACTCTGGAGAAGTCTGGCACGAATCTCCGATAGTATCCGGCTAGGCCCAAGAAGCTCCGCACCTCCGTCACGCTCTTGGGTGGCTCCCAAGCTAGCACTGCCTCGATCTTCGCGGGATCCACTGCAACTCCCGCCTCAGAGATGACGTGCCCCAAGAAATGGACCTCACGTAACCAGAACTGGAACTTTGAGAGCTTGCCATAAAGCTGGTGCTCTCGGAGCGTGTCTAGCACAACTCGCAGGTGGTAGGCATGCTCCTCCTCAGTCGTCGAGTATACCAAAATGTCGTCAATGAAGACCATGACAAATCGGTCGAGGTATGGCTGGAAGATCCTGTTCATGAGGCTCATGAACACTGCTGGAGCATTGGTTACACCGAATGGCATAACCAAGAACTCATAATGGCCATACCGACACCTGAAGGCCGTCTTCTGCACGTCCTCGTCTCGAACTCTGAGCTGATGATAGCCTGACCGGAGGTCTATCTTCGAGAACCACCGCGCTCCCTTGAGCTGATCGAAGAGGTCATCAATCCGTGGCAGCGAATACTTGTTCCTCACTGTCACCTGGTTCAGGCGACGATAGTCGACACACAGTCGCAAGTTCCCGTCCGCCTTCTTGGCGAACAAAATCGGGGAAGCCCAGGGTGAAACACTGGGTCGGATAAACCCCTTGCTCTGCAAGTCCTCCAATTGTACCCGCAGCTCTCGAAGCTCGGCGGGGGCCATCCGGTATGCTGGAGAAGATATCGGGGCTGTCCCGGGGTACAAGTCGATGTAAAAGTCTACCTCTCTACGAGGAGGTAGCCCTGGAACGTCGTCGGGAAAGACGTCCACGTATTGGTCCACCACTGCAGGAAAAGCTGGACTCCGCACGTCCACTGCTCCTAGGATGAGGCTAGCCAACTGATGAGAGATGGGCTGCACTCTCCTCCGCGGAAGTCCATCCTGTGCTGCAAAGGTTCCCTTCTCGCCGGTGAAGGTAAACCTGCTCCCGTCGGTGAGAACGCATCGCACCTTGCGCCTAAAACAGTCGATCTGGGCATGAACCGTGGATAGCCAATCCATGCCCAAGATGACGTCGTAAGGCCTCGACGCCGCTACAAGGAGATCCCAGCCGAAGCTCTCTCCTCCTAGAGTAAGCTCACACTGCCGGCACCAGTGCGTAATCGTCGAGTCTTCTCCCGTAGGAGTCTCTAGCCGTAAGGATCGAGCCAACGGCTCAGTCGGAATCTCCGAGCTCCGAACAAGGGCAGAGGCTATGAAAGAGTGACTCGCTCCTGTGTCTATAAGTACTGCAGTAAGGGTGGAATAGACACAGATCGTACCTCGAATCATCTCTGGCATGTCGGGGTCATAGGCCTCCACGGCCTGGAGCTGGGCCTATCCCTGCCCGCCAGCTCCCTGTGGTCGAGGTGGCCCTCCTGGTGGTGGTGGGGGTAGAGCCTGGAAGCGTCGCCCACCACCCGCTGCTCTGCCAGCTCCTCTACCTCGTCCGCCTCCTCCCTGCGGACCGCCACGATCGACCCTCTGCCTCTGCCTGGGTGGCCCCTCCACCGTCTGCTGCTCCTCTGGTCGGCGAGTCGGGCAGTCACGAGCCATGTGACCCTGCCCGCCGCAGGAGTAGCACAGCCTGCCTCTCGGAAGGCTGGCACTCCGCTGTGTGCCCCGCACCGCTGAGCCGGTGTCCTGAGGCCGTCTGCGTGGGGGTCTGGTCTGCCTGGACCCGAGAGTCATCCGTCGGCTACCTGCTGCCGAAGACTCAGCTACCTGCCGCCCTGCGCTAGGTCTCTCCGCTGAAGAAGGCTCTGCCAGGAAGCTCTCGATCAGGAGGGCTCGCTCCAGCACTCCCGCCTGGGTCGGAATGCTGAGGGAGATCAGCGACGCCCGAATCTCCTGCCGCAAGCCCTGCTCGAAGGTCCGGGCTCGGAAGAAGGGGTCTCGTACCATGTCGGTCGAGTAGCGAGATAGGTCAATGAACCTCGCCGCGTACTGAGCGACCGTCATGCTGCCCTGGCGCAGCTGGAGAAGCTCCTGGATGCGCACCGCTCGGAGGGTGGCCGGGACGAACTCAGAGCGGAAGAGGCTCTCGAAGTCCGCCCAGAGCAAGGATGCCTCATCGTGAACCTGGAGCATCAAGCTCCACCATCGTCCTGCCACCGCCTGCAGGAGGCTCGCCGCGAGAATCACCATGAGATCCGCTGGTGTCCTCACTAGCCTAAAGATCCGCACCACCGCCTCTAGCCAGTCCTCGGCGGCCTGGGGGTCCGCCTCACCGCGAAACCTGGGCGGTCGCTGGCTCTGAAACTCATGCAGTGCCCTGAGGCGACGTGCATCGTCAGCGTCTGGTACTGGTAGCATCGGTGGCTCGGCGGGTAAAGCTATCGCCGGTGCCACTGCTGGCAAAGGGCCCTGCACCGAGGCCTCGTCGCTCGGTGGGCTGCCGTCGCGCCCTACACTCGGAACCCTAGCTGGCTGTCGTCGCGGGGCCATCCTGAAAAGGAGAACAAGAGCACCACAGTCAGAACAGTATACCTGGTGAGCTGGCACAAGTAATCACAAGGAAAACTTGAGACTTTCATAAAGCAGATCAGTATACCCGGTGAGCTGACACAAGTAATCACAAAGAAAACATGGAACACACACGCAATCAATGTTTTCATGCATTAAGTCGGAAATCAGGAGTCAGGGTCCTGGTGTACGGATACGTCGGCCGCCGCACCAACACTGGGCTCCCTGAACTGATAACCACACTCAATACACTAAACACTATTGCTTCACATAGAAAGAAAAGACGATCAGAGTCTGCGGTAGAACCGACCACCTCTGATACCAATTTGTCACGACCCGACCTCGGGGCCCGTGCCGTGACTACCCCAAGCCCGCCTTCCATAGGCCAGGGGCTGGCGACTAGCACCAAGGCGTAAAATCCCGGTAAACAGGGAAGGCATTGCCTTTAAAAGTAACAACCACCAGAGAGTCAGCAAGCGGAAAGTAACTACAAAGTGCAGAAAAGTAAAGGGGGCCAGAAATATAAGCCCAACTGTAAAGTACAACTGAAAAAGTAAAGGACAGCAACTGAAGAAAAGACGGCGGCCCCGTGTCATCCACTGGAAATCCCACCTGAAGGGTGGGTACAGATAGCCTCCAGGCTCCTCGGGTCCCACGTCCGCTCCGAGCACGTCCCGCCCAGTGGTCCACCTCCAGGTACCGTCCTGCTCCACGCCACAACCGTGATCAGCGTTGTCCGTCGTCTGCATCCAACACAACAAGGTGCGGGCATAGCCCATGCAGGGGTGAGTATAAGCTACTCAGTAAGGACCCCGAGACCCCCGTAGGTCTCCCGAAATCCACAAAGGATATAGCACAAAAGAAAGATGCTATCACGAAGTAACATCTGACTCGACTTAGGTATATGCCCATGCATATACCTAAGTCCCCAATTCTAGCTCTGCTCACGAGCTCAAGAACAACTCAATCCACAAAGGAAAGAAAGACTCAAATCCATAAGGAGAGTAAACGGTAAATCCACAAAGGATAGTTCAACACAATCCACAAAGGAGAGTAACATAAGATTCAGCTCAACCAGGTATACTTTTTCAGATGACGTCAAAGATGATCACTGATCCATCTAAGTCGTCGGACCCACGAAGGATCGATAGGTACTAACCCCCGCAAAAGACCCACTCAGGATCGGGCTCACACAGAACCTGTAGGCAATGGCTCACACAGAACCGGTAGTAAGGACCCACATAGGATCGGGCTCACACAGAACCTGTAGCACTGATCCACGTAGGATCGCTGAGTGCAGTAGTCGATGCAGTCCACTGAGGATCTCTGCACAGTCGTCGCCGTAGTCCACGAAGGATCTCTGCTCTGACGTCGTCGCAGTCCACGGAGGATCTCTGCTCTGCCATCGTCGCAGTCCACGGAGGATCTCTGCTCTGCCGTCGTCGTAGTCCACGGAGGATCTCTGCTCTGTCGTCGAAGTCACAGCCAGCGCTAGGGTTCCCGCACATAGCGAGCTCGTTTAGGAGGGTCCGCTCCACGAGCCGAGAGGCTGATACATCAATTGACACTTAGTCCGAAGTTGATGTATCCAAAAGTTCCGTATCGACAATAGGATCTCAACGCAACAGACGGCGCGTCAATCGGACGCCCGGTCTGAGAGTTATTGGCATTTTCGTCCCAGGGGCCCTGTTGGTTTTTAGGGAAAAACAACCCGACCGTACCCCGCCTCTGTCCGATCCTCGGGCGGAGTATGCCAAAAGTTCCGTCTCACTTAGAGGAAACTACCACAGCTGACGGTACGTCGATCAGACGTCCGTAGCTCAAGTTATGAGTGTTTCCGCTCCGAGGGCCCGGTTGGTTTCGTGTACGAACCAACCCGGCCGAATCCAAAGTCTTCCTAAACCTTGAGTGTAATATACCGAAACGACCATATCGATCCAAGGATCTCGTAGCCGCTGACGGTTCGTCAATCGGAGGTCTCAGGCCCAAGATATGGGCAAAAGACCGAAGAGGGCCCGAAAACGGGGGTTCTGGGCCCGGGGCGACCCGGCCCGAACCCCCCCTGGGCTGGCCGAACCGGGTCGACCCGACCCGGACCGACCCGGCTAGGCCGGGTCCGGTCCGGCCTGGGCGCGGCCCGGCCGACCGGACCGGCCGGCTCGGCTTCGGCCGCGCAGCCGAAGCAACCGCCGCGGGTTTGACCCGCGGCTTGGAGGAAAACGCGGCCCCGCGGGGGCCGCCTGTCACGCGGACGCGGCCGGGCCGCCGCGTCCCTCCCCGGTTCCACGCGGCCGCGGAACCGGCCGCCGCCGCCGCGGCTTCAGCCGTGGCGGATCTTCTCCATGGCGGCGCGCCGGGCGCCGCCGCCTCCGGTCGCCGGCGCCGCCTTGTCGGCGACCCGCGCTGCCGCTGCCTTCCGCGGGCCGCCGGAGTTGCTCTGGTGGCCCGTTTGGCCTCCCGTCTGCGCCGTTGCTCCTCCCGGGGGCCGATCTTCACTGCGGAATCAACAGATCTCCCCTGCCGCGCGGTTCGTCGTCGTCCGCCATATCCGCACAACAAAAGAGATCGGCGGAGGGTTGCCGGGTCTTGTTCGTTAGACCCGCACCCTCCGCGTTAGTCATAAACAACGGGAGGAAAAAGATAATAATCAACAACAATTTTAAATAAATTAAAATTGTCGGTTATCATGTTCTTTACTTTAAAAGAATAAACACGGGGAATAAAAGAATTCCAACAACCCTTACCTTGTCGTCGTCGTCGGACGAGAGGTCGTCGCGGAATTGCTCGTCGCGGAAGAAGGGGGATCGTCGCGTCGTCGCGGTATCCGGCGTCGCGTCGCCAATCTCCGGATCAAGATCAAACGGATTTAATTAATTAAATCCGTTGTCATTGAAATTAAAAAAAAGGGATAAATAAACGATTCGTTTCTCACCTTAATTGCCGAACGAGGATCGGCCGCGGAAGAAGAGGCGTCACCGAAGAACGTCGCGGGTAGAGCTCGTCGACGTCGCAGATCACGGTGTGCGTCGTCGAATTCCGGTCGCCGGCGTTCTTCGCGTTCTTCGCGTTCTTCGCGTTCTTCGCGTTCTTCGCGAGGAGGGGAGATGAAGAAACAAAGATCCTCTCAAATCCTTTCAAAGGATTTTTAGGTTGGTCTTATTTTATAAACATGCCAACAAACGCAAAAGCGTAAGTAACGACCCATCAGTTCGTTGAATTAATTCAACGAGCGAAACAACCCATTTAATTCACGAAATAAACCGCTCAATTAAATGGTCTGTTAAGAATTTAAGAAAACGCGTCGGTTGACTTTTCAGTTACTTTGACGGGTTTTCGCGGGTGCGTTACTTAGCGAAAGAAACGGCGGGGCTCGTGCGGGCCCCACCTCACAAATATCCTACCAAAGGGGTAGGATATTTCTGGATGGCATCCTATCCAGTTCAACTCAGATCAAGCCGCCTTTAAGTGGCTTCAAGTGGCTTCCAAGCAGCTTAAGTGAAATAAAATAAAGTTGTCGCACAAATTTTATTTTATT